>CM073779.1:48929308-49347213 GCA_037158775.1 Hetaerina titia | reverse complement strand
CTGCGAGCTAGTCTGCCTCATCAAAGGAGTTTGTGGAAGCGAAGTACTGCGCAGTGAAGCATAAAGTGCCAAGCAAAGCCGATATTCACGTAAACATTTGTGTACTCCAACTTTACTAACGTTGAAAAAGTCTCTTTACTGGTTCTAAAGGGGATTTTATCTGATTGTTGACAATTCTGTGTCCGCGAATTCAGGATAGGTAGGTATTATGCAAAGTAAGAACTAGTGGTGAAGTCATAATAATATATGGCCAAATTTTATTGCGATTTGGCATTATGTACATATATGTTGTGCAACGTTCAGTTCTGTCATCGAGCATTTAATTTTGATTGCTAATGTCAGGAAAAATATGCAAGTTGGTTTCGGTCACTGGTCAAGCAAGAGCATAAAATAAGTTTCTCGTAAATGCGAAATGTCAGGAGGTGAAAGTGAAGTCGGCCGACAACGGTGTTTTCTTTTTTCCAGCTTGGCGAAATTTTGCTAGTAAGCTTCGGGCTTAAAATTTTGCGTCGTCATGCGAACCTTTTAGTTGAAGTTGCAGTTTTATTGTGCTTAATGCCATACTTACTTTAGCCTTGTCATAAGCTTGCGTAATCAGTGTGCAAGGAAATTACTTCTTGAGCGATAGCATCAGTCAAAAGTGATGATGTTTCCAAAGCTCGGATTTCAGTCACTTAACCGTAAAAGAATATGTTTCTTCACGATTGTTCATCTGACACATTTTGCGTCATGAGGCTGCCAACATACGTTCCGGGTATATGTAGTCTCAGTACCGTTATCAGACGAAAACATAGTCACCAAGGAGATGGACGATGGGAATGCGGGTCTTCTGAGCAAACCGAGTTCTTGAACCCTCGGCGGTGTCGGCTGCTAGCATGTGGCCCTCTTGGCGACTGAGTGGGCGTGAAACGATTAGCGGTGAGGTCTTTTCGGCGTGCGCCATAACTAGGAGAAAATTCACGTTGACCTTCCCAGAGTGAGAAGCGAAAGTAGAGGCTCCGTTGCAAACTGCTTCCCGACTGTAATGGCGGTTCGAATTTCTTGACATTGCATACTTGATAGTGAAGAGCATGAAGTTTTGTGCATTAGAGCATCATTTTTCTCATAAGCATTCCATGTAACCCCTCACCCAAGTTGTATGATTTTTCGATTTCAATATCTTCCTTGTGGCGCAGGGAAAGGGAACTGGACTCCACACTGATAATGTGTGTATTTCACGCGCTGGATAGGGTTAACTATTAGGTGAGATCCACCCCACCTGTAAAAAAAAAACTTTTACGCTTGATTACTGTGGTTTTATCCAAGGTAGCCGGAAAATGGATGTAAGTCAGGCTGAAATAATCATTCTTATGTTTGGAAGAACTTGCGAGTTTATGAGATTCATATGCTATCGCGATCACCGGGAGACATGCACTTGTCGAAGCGAGTTATCTTGAAGGCCAACATGGCTTCAAGCGCGCCAGAGTTGAAAGAGGGCTCAAAATAGTGGGAATAATATTCTTTCTTCGACGAAGATGTCACCGAGTCAAAGGTTAACAACATGTCAAATAGGTGGAGTATTTTACATCTACACAATACCTTTTTAGAGGTCATACGGGTGTGAAACAAGAGGTTGACAGGTCACTAGCTATGAAATGAAATGCGGTGACACTAGCGCTAATTTGGAGCCAAGTGGCAGCTGGGTTAACTATTAGCTGACTTAGTTATCGCAAATTTTTAGTGCTGCTTTGCGCTTGTGCGCGGAAAATAGAACTCTATGCAAAATGCATGGGGAATATCAGAGGTGTGAGTCAAAGGGGCTTCCCGGATGACTCTGGAAGCAATTTACACAAAATTGGAATTACTGCCATAAAAAATAATACTTTTTCCTTTTAATTTTTGTATCCTCTAAGCCACATTATTCGTTCCTTCGTTCGCTTCTTTTGATTTGTTTATTGCAGTATCTTGTGTGGAATTGAGTTAAAAACTAAGTAGTGTGCAAGAATTTGTAAAAATAGTAATGTTATCTTATATTCGTGATTGGTGGGATGCAGCACGATATTCCTAATCTCTTTATGGCTTGTTATGTCTTCGCTCTAACGTTTACCGTTTTATCATATCTCATTTAATTATTTTCCTTTTGATTTTAAATACACAATTGTTTTCGGAGAGATAAAATGTATTAAATGTATGTTTTACAATATTTTGTCTGGTTATGCTATCCGCCTGAGATTTTCGCAAATTCATATAGGAATGACGCGGGGTACCTTCTAGTGTTGGCTGCGCTGTGTACCGTTTGTGCAAGAACTTATTGATTTTTTTCAAGTATTCCAACTGGTATTTGTTCTGAACGTGTTTAGAAGATGAAGCATTTAACTACTCCTTGAAACAGGATTGATAAAAGTGTTTAATGCTCGTAAACTATTTTATGTTTTTGTTTCCATCGGGATACATTTGTAGATGTTCATTCGTGGGCCCCCTGGGTCATCATTGATGGACTCAACGAGGTTTTTCAAAATGGTCCGAGCAGTTTTCTTCGTAGATGGCGTTAATTTATGCTTCGTTATTATTTTCGCATTTGCATCTGAAAAACGGCCATCGTTACCGTCCGCGTCGACGCCTCGTGTCAGGCCATGTCGCGTGCGCCTCCCAAGCCATTGTCAGCCCGTAGAAGCTATTGTGTACGGGGCGGCGGTGAAGCCGTGATAAACAAGCTTTAGTGCTAACAGAATTAAAGTAGATTCATCGTTGGTTTCAATAAAAGTCTCTTTGGCCAGTTTTGTTCTCATTTGCCCGTGTTTAGCTGAATGCACGCCATTCTCCCAGTTTGACCCTTTTTCCTCTGTAATATCTGTCTCTCTGATCACCACTTGAAGCCATTCTTAGTTATGCCCAGTTGTTGTGCTAATATCCTCATTCTTGGTACAGTGAAAGAAAATAGTGGCGATATTTTTGCGATTAATGAATGCGAAATGATTTCAGTGGATTACGTTGGTGAAAAGAACATTGTATTGTTCGTCTCCACTGGTGTAGTTTATTCTAGTAACCCGGTTTAAACATAACAATGTTACTATCATCCTTACTATCTTGTTCCGAATATAAAGAAAGCCATTTCCAGAAATGGCTTAAACATTCCCCTATATTTCGAGTAATTCTATCGATTTTTTAATCGAGTGAATCATACATGCCATGTTGGAGGAATTTGCACCAATTCGTGAATTTGAATGCTAAAGAATATGGTGAAAGATACATAGGCAATAATTCTTGTTGTTTGCCACTAATTTATATCCTGACGCGTAGATTATTAATGTTTATTGCTGTAGAGGATTTGAAATACTGAAGATTTCAAGTATATGATCTAACGCCAAAAGCGATGTGAAAAAAAATAAATTTATATTTTTTCAATTATCAGCCATTATTATCAGTCAATAAATCATTTTGAGAGCGGAAAAATATGTCTAAATGTTGTTTTAGTGTTTTCAGTCGGAAATTTCGCTTTGATTTTTCTGAATCACAGAATTCTTTTAGATCCGAGGATGGAATGCCGTGGGATGTGGATGATGCCCTTAAAAGGGGGGCGGTTAAAAAAGTTGCGCCTACTTTTTAATCCGCCCCAACATTTGTGTTGGGTCGCTCAAAACTCCTCTCACTAAGATTTAGGCGAAGCCGATATGTTTAATGGCAATACGTGGTCATTACGGTTCAGGGTACACCATTGCTTGCTAATTGAGCAACTTGTTCCTCCCGCGTCGTATTTTTAGACGTCGGCGCCCCCCTCCCTCTCCCCATCCCCCCCGGATGGAAGCGGAGTGTGACCTCGGACGAAGGGACAACGCGTGGGTGGGAATCGCAGTGGTGAGGGTCGTGCTCTCCTCCACATGTCGATGTCATGCAAGTACGCTCCATAATGGACGACCCGAGATTGCAAATCAAAAGAAAGGGGAGGGTCGCTCGAGGTAAGGATCGCGGTTAGTTCATCCTCTTCATTGGTCGTAAGTGTTCCTTTTCCCCAATGTCACCCCCGGCTTTCATACCCCAGGCATGTCATTTTCTGAGCACCAAGGGCATCCCCGAGAGGCCGCGCATGGCGGTGCAGGGGGAGGTACCCGACCCCAATGTGTGAAATTCACATGTGCGGACGCGAGTTGAGCTCTGCCCTCATCCATTGAAACCGACCTTTGGGTGGTATTCCTGTGATTTGGCCGCTCGTAATTCAGGTCTGTTCGTGAGCGGGTTTCACTCGAGGCGCCTTCGTTTCAATTCAGAAAAATGTTCCCCCACGTCGGAATCACTCTCACGGCAATGTCCCCTCGTCCGTGCCGGCATCCGCGAGATCCATTTGTCGGTTCCGTCAGGGATCGATCGCACTGTGAAGAAATGAGAAACCCTCCCGAGTTACCCTTCCCTACTTCGGTCACCACCAAATTTCTGCAGATTTCAACGTCATTCGGCGAGAAAACATCATTCGAAATAAATACGTCCGAGTTGCAGCCTGCTGTGTGTGCAGCCCTGTAAGGCTCAACGGTTCCTTCGATATGCAGCACTCGTCTTCCGGGACCAAGTTGCTGTACTTTGCCCCCGAAGGAGCTTGCTCAAACGCGAGAGAAACGTTGAACCTCGTATGTGTTTGGTCCATACACAACCTTGGAAGCCGCCACGAACTCTAAAAATCGCTGCGAAAGCCTAAGATCTATGACAAACAAGTCGGAGTTTAGTGGTATGCTGCCTGATAATGATTTTAATATTTTAAAATTATTAAAAGACACTAGCAACCCTTGCCAGTGTAGACACGAAATATGTCATTCAGATCCCTTTCAGGTCTCGGTATAATGTAGTGGTTGGAAAAAGGGAAGGGAAAATCTATAAAATGTAAACTGGAATACAAAAGGAAGTGAATCCGATCTGTTGTAGCGAGTGATTTTACAGCAGACATTCATCATTAAAATTAAACGTTACTTACATTATATTTGGCAATGGGGAAGTTTAATATATTCGATTATGAAAATAATTTTCCCAGCAGCTCACAGGGTACTGCTATATCGAGTTTTAACATGCTTCTCAACGAATTCACGGCGATCCGCTGCTGTTGAAATTATAAGAATTTGACAAAATACCAAGCATATTTTTGTCTACAAAATGAGAACCGCGATTATGGACTTCAATGTGAGGAAAAGGTAGAGCTTCTTTTTTACTCCTCGATGACCGTGGGACGGTGTAAGGGGAGTGTCGCCTTCCCGGCTGCAGATCAGCCCTGGTGAGAGAGGTCTTGCGACGAAGTGGGTGGGACATCCCAGTGAGGCAAGGAACAAGTCCCTGCTGACCCTCCCGGTGGAGGCGTAGGAGACGGGTTTCATTCGGAGCAAAAGATAAATTGGTTGAAACGCTTCCAATCAATCGGTTGACGTCGGTAGACCGCGGCTGTCTCGCTCGTGGAACGAACGAGCGATTCCTCCGTGGCACACTATCGCGGAGAGCCCTGCCACGGGGCTGACTGACCGAGGGATTCGATCTATTCCGGGCGAATGATCTTCCAACATGGAGCCACGTGTCGTGGAGGACATTCTGGGGTTAATAATGTCACTTCAGCCGAGGGCGTTGCATAATTTATCAAATTGCTAAACAGAGGTTTGACACCAGCCTGCCGACTGATGGATTGCACAGAGCCTTTGAATATCATAAGTTAAGAAATTCCTTTACAGGATCATTCATGTTAGCCCCATTGTTAATACTTCATTTTTGTTATAAAATTTGTCACCTGAAGTGTTCTGATTTGCATGCAGCTGGGTTCGTGAATAATTTCATCGATGGTTTTAAAGTTGTCTTTGATATCCTGTTAAATATTAGTTTTTGTATCTAAGGCTCTATAGTCAAAGTTTGCCTTAATAGCATTGCATTGAAATTAATTCAAATTTCATAATCAAAAGCAATATTTATATGTTGCATTCTCCCCGTCTCCACTGTAATTCACAGTATACGTGCTGCGATAAAATGTATTGAGTGTAGGGTTTTGTATAGAAATATTTTGACTCGCGGTTCCAAATTATTGCAAATATTTTCTGAAACTGTCGATACTCGGCTTTCGGTGGCCGTGATAATTAAGAGCATTAATGATGAATATTATTTCCTTCTCCATCACATAAATCAACCTGAAAGTTGGCCTCGATTTGCTTGGTCACTTCGGACCATGTTCTTCGGCGTGTGAAATTTATCGCATTCAGAGAGTTTCCTTTCATGTGCCGGCTGCGGTTTCCCGCAACGTTCTAGTAGCTTGATGGTATTTTCCTCGGTTTTTAAGGCGAGGACGCCCCGAGGCATCCCCCGCTGATTTGGGCCGTGCATCAGCCGATCGATATGGTCACACTGACGCCGTTTGCATCGGTTTTAATGAATTGTTAATCGTTAATTCAAATGAAAAACATCGTTATTGATCGGTAATAAAGTAGTAGATATTCGTGCTCGCATTGCAATTGCTGTTAATCCGAAAGTGTGCGTGTGTTTGTGTGTGTGCGTGGATGTTTGCGAGGACTGAATGATCAGGAAAATAGAAAGGGCATCATGGCTTTCCCTCCTCCGGTGCGTCGTGTCACGTGATGGACACGGGGGACACTTTCTAACGGGGCGGGCTGAGAAGGGGGAGAGATCGGATCGTGTAGCGCACCCCTCTCCCCGCCTAGAAGACCTTCCCAACTGTCTCGGAGGAGCTAGGGCTGTGGGATGTTAATTTTCCACTACTTACCTTAGACATTAAAGGAATAGCGAGGTAACGACAATATTGTCACGACGTTCATCATCGTGTTAACTGTTTCGAGCATTGTCGAAAATATGAGATGAATCGAGTATCTTTTTTATCATGTCAATATGTAGCTACTTCGACTAAAAGACCGCAACGTCAGTTATGGCGTACTTATTTGTCTCTGTATGTGCAGCAATATATTACAGGAATCGTTTATTGTTTCATATCGCGAGCATTGCCCATGTAGTAATTGTATGTCTGTCTTTTGTAATTAATTATTCCGACCTAACCCATATGAAGAACTTTCGGCGGACTGTGGACATTACGCCATGTCGATATATCTATACGCTAGGTATTGTAAATGTGTCTTTCATCCGTGTAAATCATCCGTCAATCTCTGAAGTCCATCGCGGGCGACCGATGAGTTGTCATCCTGGGGCCCTGCACTTCCCCGGACCAAAGTTGGCCTCGCACCTAAATTCTCTCTACTGTCCCCCTCCCACTCGTTGTAATCTATAATGAAAACCAATCATGCCAGAAATTTGCGCAAGGCAGTGGGCAGTTCTCTGAACTGTGCCTCTTTGAATATTTTCCTGGAGGGAGAGCTTCATGACTCCCAAGTTCACCTAACACCCGTCGGTATACGAGCATGAATACTGGCATTGGGGATACTCTTTTCCAATAGCAATGTAGAGTAGTTAAAATGGGCTGATTGAGTACTTCATGTAACAAAATAGTATTTAATTGGCCCAAGATACTCCCTTGTTTTTTCATGGAAGGAGGGTTTTTAAGTTAGTTTGTGCGTCCCTTAGTGATCCTCTTAGTGCGTCCAAGACTTCAACAAAGAGTAGTCAAGCCTCAGGAGAGACAAAAGTTACTCAAATAATGGTCATGCCCTTGCTGACTCTTCCACTCTTGGTGCTGCAAGGTGTTCGGCGCTCCACCGAGTCCGCCGTCTTGGCTTGGCGACCGTTTCGTTCCCGTTCCACGGGATATCTCCGGGTAGGAGTTCTTTCATGAAGCGACGACGGTGGTCACATCAAGACAACGGACGAGGTGGAGGACCGAAAACCATGCAGTTCCGAGTATGCACTGAAACACTGCGGAGCTAAGCCACTGCCGCTCTCCCGTCCGCTGTCTGTCCTTCAAAAAATACTCCATCCAGTGTCGACTAGCCCTCTTTTAAGTGCCGCTCCCAGAGCGAGTGTGCAAAAACTTATCACGCTGAAATCGTCGTCTCAGCCGTCCTTGGTCCCCCGAAGCGATCGACACCTGAACACCCCGCACTTCCGCCCTTTACAGACACGACGACACCAAGGTGGCTGCTGACCTCCACTCTAATCCTCCAGGGTGAAATTTCCGTCGGGTCTTCCGGACGACTCGGGAGTCAGGGGCCTCACCCTTTCGGCCCCTGTGCTCTCTCCCTCCCCCTCTCCTCCCCATTCCTCTCCTCACCGAGGGAGTGGATACGCTTGACGCCCGTCGAACCCCGGAGGGGGAGTAAAAAGGCCTCCGGGTCTCTGCGACGGGGACCGGTGGGAGTGTCACTCTCGTCTCAGCGGGGAGTGGGCCGGTGGCAATGTCGGTCACATAGCGGAAAGGGGAACGTCCGCGGGGAGCCATTTGAAGTCGCATCACGCGTTGTGACTCGAAGGAAAACAATAATAGGCAGTGGGCAAGAGGGCGGGGGCCTCGGTAACGGGGAATTTAAGGGTTTGGAGGTAGGAGGTCCGAGCGGGAGTGAATGCACTCGCCGCTGCCCTTCGCAGGAGAGATTTGCAAAATAGAAACGGTGTTACTCTGGCCCTCCGCCCAGCTCCCCATGGATAACCAATAAACTAATAAAATCACAGTAACAAAGAATGTTTTCAGACCGCTCATGACCTTATTCCTAAATACTGTTGCAGTATGATACCAGTTTTGTCACACGCGAAAGTTTTTCGTAGTAACCTAACGTGACAAATTGTCGCCACAAACTTCAACTATTCGGAGAATATGAATATGATAAGGGCTTTGGTTTAAGTTGCGAAGGGAAACTGTTCGTTGAACTTTTATGATATGTATATATATGCGGGTTGCGGTGGTCTAGTGGGTAGAGCGTTGGACTACTGACCGGAGGGTCCCGGGTTCGATTCCCGGACAAGGCACTTTAGGCAACTGCAGCTCCACCCAAGCTAGTTGATTTTTCGGGTACCAGATCTTCCTGGGAAACCATAACCGGCACAGGGAAAGGAACTGGCCCCCCTACCCTAATGTGTGAATATTCACACGCTGCCGGGCTTGGTACATGGGTGAGCTCTACCATCACCTACTAAACCGACCTTCGGGTTGATTACTGTGTTTATGGTTTTATATATATATTTATATATATTTATATTTATATATATATATATATTTATTTATTTATTTTTTCGAATGTAGACTTAGTATTGCTTTTTCAGGTGTTCCGCATAATCGTGTCACGTCTTTGGATTGAGTGAAGGGTGTGCAAAATACGAAATTGTGATTGTGGCAGTGTTTTAATCAATTCCACACGGGAGGAATTCTATTGTGGATTGCTGCGATTTCTGCGTGCTCCAACTATAGTGTATTTTCTGGGCGTTTAATATTCGCGCACACGCGCGCACTTTCTTGGATGCGCGAGGCAGTAATGGTGTGGCCCATTTGGGGGGCGGGCGGGGGCGCGGCCGTCTCGGGGTTGAGCAGCTGTGCCTTCCGGCTGAGTGGAGCCGGCAATCGACCATCCGGCCGGGGGCCTCTTTTGCAGCCCCCCCCCCACCGCCCCTTCGAGTCGCATGTGCACCGTTCCCTTGCCTCTTCCGATTCCCCCCACCGGGAGGTTTTGGAACCCCCGGTCTCATGTGAATTTCTTCGACCGCACAGAATGCAAGTGCATCCTGGAATCTATCGAATTTCGCTTCTCTTCCTCCTTATACCCGTCAATACAAGGCTTCTGAGCTGACCCGGTATGTCTCATATCCTTGGAATAATTCTGCAGTCGCTGGTCACTGGTCTACGTTCAGGACGCGTTGTTATGTCGAGTGAAAATGAAAATAATATATAAATTCCGTTAAGAGGGTTCCTTTTTCGCAATGGTTTTCCTTCTTTCTTCGAGTTGGCAGTATATGGACCAAGGAAAAATCATTTTCATGATTTATGCCCTTTGTCCTTCGTTCTGTATTGTTTCACTTCTCTTTGTTTCTCTCTTTTCTGTTCATATCCTACCTCGTTTCATTTCGTCTCGGCCGAGATGTGTGAATGTCAGAAAGCGTTGAAAAAGGAAAACTAACGCTAAAAACCTGTTATTTCGTTTTGCAAATAAAATCCAGTTTTTGCTACTGTCACGATCTATAATGCAAAGTTAGCCCGTAAATAATAGTGAATATGGTTATTTCAAGACGGTTTTTGAAGGCTGGGACCTTTTTTTGGACAAACAGTGGAATAGTTTCGTGAATGAAATTCTATAAAAACTCCGATTTACGAATCCCTGTGCGTGGCTGGTTGTTTATTGTTGAGCTAGTTTAAGGAGCTATGACTTTTTCTGCCAACTTGACGTTCTCATTTTGGCAAAGAAAACATAATTAGTTTGTTTTCAAGTTTGTTGGATTAGGATGCAACCATTTCAGAGAGTAAAAATCATTCGCCTTGACCGGGATCCCGGTCAAGGCGAATGATTTTTACTCTCTGAAATGGTTGCATTATAATGCACACATAGCGGGTGACTCTGTTAAAGTTACTATTACAGTTTCTTGAAATTTGTTGGATTAGCATTGAGCACCAATGTATGAAGTCAATTTATTGACTTATTACTGGAGGATAAGGCTGTCTATTTTTCATTAATCCGGTGAGAAAAGTGATCTCTCGTGCAGGTTTAGGCCTCCACAGTTGGAGAATTGTTTAAGTAAGAGTAACTGACAACATATTCGACTTTCAAGATGGAAGAAATTTGATTCGAAAAATTATGAAATTGAGCATCGAAAAATATTACCCATGCGTCCAAATTCTCGTCTGATTTCTTTCTGCTGTGTCGGGTAAGGTGCAGTCAGCTTTTGTCGTGTCATCGTAACTTTTCCAGCGAATAATAAGATAAGAATAATTTCAACGACAGAACCAAATAAAAACATTTTTAATACGAAAGGCTCTTGTGTGTGATTTTACGAAACTATTTAGTAGCTAGTCGCAATCGTAGAGCAGTAGGTAGAAGATATTTCATAGCTAGATGCCATAGTGCATGAAAACTCTTAAATTATAGAACCTTTCAATTTGTAACGAACATATAATTTTGATTGTGTTTGTCTGAGGTGGACTCAACCCCTGTCACATACCCTGGCGATAGGTTGTCACTTAAATGTAAAAGACCCCGAATACGCTATTTTTTTATGGCTTGCTTAGCCGCAGTAGTTTTCCATCCTGTGCCTTTGCGCTCAGAAATTCATGTTAGCTAACCGGTTGAGTTTAACCATTACAAAACGCTTCCGCTGGGGCACAGGACTTCCGCCTTACACCAACCACCTCCTGGATCCTCGTCCCGTCCGACCGGCCCCGCCCCCATCTCCCTTTCAAATAATGAAATTCAGGAAGTCGGCGTTTTTTGAATTTTACGCGAGGAAATATCCCCCATTGTTCAAGTCATCCTAAGTCCTTCACTGGCGAAATGGGTAGTGCCCCAGGCTGAGAGCGTAGGTGGTGAGTCTATTTCTTGTGCAAACTTAGCGTTCGCAGTGTAGCTCTTAGAGCGTTGATCTCAGCGGAACACTGGTTGCGAGCCATACCTCAATCGATGGAGTGGCATACAGGTACTTCCGTATTGATGTTGTCCAGGCTCTAGAGTTCTGATTGAATTCAACTTACGAGTTTTAAGATATGCCTGTATGGTAGATATTTATTTTCCGTTATTATGTCAACTTACCCGGAATTATAAGATAGACTTATTTGTACATAATAAATAATCATTACTACGTGACTTTCACTTAATAAATATTGCCTGCAACTGTTACATTTCAGTTTTAACATAATTTTTACATTTAATATTTAAAAAGCGGTCCCATAAATGTCGTCCGGGGAGTCGAGCGTCTGAAAAACCACGGATTGATTTCAGGCTAGATTAAATAGTATGAATGGTCTCACCTAATGTAACGTTGCGCAATGGACGTTAACGACTTTCGGCCAGAAATGCTCTACTCCAGTTTTCTCGCAATCATTTTCCATGTATCTAACCCATAACTAATCTTAATCAAATATAATTGATGCCTCTATTGAGTTTACAATTATCGATCTTCGCAAACGGCAATCTCTCAACTACTTTCGTGCTTACACTGTTCACGAGTCAGTCAAATGGAACTCGCATGAAATGTTGTGGTGTTATTGAATCGGGAGGTGAGAGTGATGCTTTGGATGTTTGGGTGTTTAGAATCACTTGGTCACATATAATGATTTTTATAAAATTATTCTGCACTGATTATCACTAATCGCCTGTAGTACGATTTCCAACCGAGCGTAACTGGATAATAATGCTAGTTCACGCCTCTTGCTTTATAGTCGTTAAAAACCTCATCAGTGCACCTCTTGGTCTTACGCGAAATTCTCAACAGCTGTCCAGTTCACCTAATTTTTCCTAGTCTTCAGCCTGTAAAAGGAAAAAGTCTTTACTTGTCTGTCTCATTCTGTTTCTCATCGTTACTCTATTAACTTAGACGAGCTTCAAAGAGCGCAGGCCCACGCCAATCGCGTCGTTGGTGGATTGGCCGTCGTCATAGTTGGCCGTCCTTCCCGAGAGATTAATGATTCACCCTTAGTTTTCCGTCGGGTCGTTTTAATTTCCATATGCGTCCTCAGCTTCGTGTGGGCAAATGATAGATTGATTGATAGTCAATTTTTTAAAACTCTAATTGTTTCTCATCTCCCTTAACTATATTCATAATTGAAATTTAGGTTTTTACGCCGGAGTGAGCGACACAATTCGTGCGTATTTGCAATTCATATTTCGCAATGCTCCTTGGAGGCAGTTGCTGGAGCCCGGATGGTCGCCTTATCGCCCTCGAATCTTGAGTTGCAGTATGCGATCAATGAGCGCACCAGTCGTGTCTGATAGATGGGACGAGATGCAGTGGCCGCGTCGGTTCCCGTTCGTAAATGCCGGTCGCTGCATTCATATCGCCTCAATGTACCATCACGAGGCTCGTTGTTAAGAGTTGGGGTCGCGTTTGAGACGGGAGGGTTTCCGCCGCGAAGGAAGCCGAGGGCAGTCGTTTCGTCACCAGTGGCGCAATGTCACTCGATTCACCCCATTGTCGATCGAAGCTCTGGGGTCGTGGGTATGAATGATTCCCGTGCCCTTGTCAACTTCCCGGTACCGATCCCCGCCCTTGGGTGCGGTTCGACACTCTTTCGTCGTCGGAGGCGGCCCTTAAATCATTCGGGTCCGCTCTTGACCTCCCCGACCTTTTCATTCGTTATCTCACGCGGCGCTTCGAATCACCTTGGCTGCGGGAAGATATTTAAATCGACCGACCTACGCAGAGACTTTCGACCGCTCAATGGGGTGCCGAATTAAACGTGCTGAAACGAGATACCCGACTGGCACCACTGCCCACGATGAAATATTCTAAGGGAGAGTGATGCATACTGATCGCTAGTGGTTGGAGGGAAATGAAGTGTTTTCCACCCTTCCCAACTCAGTATCACGCGTATGGCGCATATGGGATGAACCTAATTAGTGTCGCCCAAGTTAAATGTCGATTACTTCCTTGTGGACATAATAGTTAAAGACGATGAATATTCTCCCGTGGATTTAGACCACTTCCGAATCCTCAAGGCCATGATCGATTCTCGGAGACGGGGCGCGATAATGACTGTAGGCGTTAATTAACGGCCGTGTGATTAATGGAATGAGGTGGAGATATTTAATCGTTGAGTCTCCGAAAGTTGTCATTTCCGTGAAAAATAGGCCAGGCTTATCCCCTTTTAGCTCATTCCTACATAGATGTAACTTTAGTGTTGCATGCTCGGTATGGAATCGTCCCCTGCCACACTCCTGTCAGTTGTTCGCCGTGCGACATGTACGTTTGTTGAAAAATCCCATCACTGATGCATAGAGTTCCAGTGTGGGTCTTGACGAGCAGATGGGCACGACCTTTGAGGACTAGGGTTAGCGTTTTGATGTTTTTTCTATGATTAGGCTACGCGTGCTGTTAGGTTTTTCTTTCAAATTTGTCAGAGCCATTGAGCCGCATATGCATTATTTTTAAAGAACAGTTTAAAAATGTAATCATTAACATCCATGACCTTAGGGGGATAGTGTTAGATGAAAAAAAGCATACAATGAAGCTCCAGGTCTGTATTTCTTACCATTGAACCAAAACTTGTCAGTACTTAACCGCATTCTGAGGTGATTATATTCTTGTTTTAATGCGTTCTGTGTATGTAGACCGTTCGTTTTTATGTCGGCGATTTGACTGTGAGAATGGAGCACCTCTCTTGAGGGATGCTGAAAGCGTTTGTCCCACTGATTCATTGTGCTAAGGGTGGCAATAAACCTGGAAAACCCGGAAAGGTGTGGGAAGTGGTGAATTTTATTCGAGGTACTGTGGTCAGGAAACAGTGAATTTTCGAATAGTTTATGGAACATAAGTCATTGTTTAGTGCTGTCTTGTGTGATATCCAGCCATAAGACAACCATAAATCTCTTTGCGGATGTCTTAAAAATGGTTAAATCCGGGAAGTGTGGCAATGGGTTCACGGTGGTTACAAAAGGACCCATTGACGGGTTATTATTTTTCTGTTAAGTCGAGGGAATTAAAAAGAAATAAAACGGAGAAGGGACGAAGGCATTTAAGTCAAGGGTGCTACTTTCGATTCCTAAATCGAAATCTACAGGTTGGAATATCCTGTAAGTTGAATTCATCGGAAACATAGAAATCCTCTTCGGATTACATGTTTTGTTTTTAGTTTCAGCACCCATCTAATAAGTTAATGTTTTGGAGATTTGTTAGTGGGGAAAGAAAAATGTTAGAGTGCTACACGACTGATCACGGATGGAAGCCGTTGCCATCTCCGTTGGTAAAAGGGCACATGCGTGACAAATGCGAGGGTTGCTGTTTATACTTTGAGTCTAATAATGAAAAGACAATAATTTATTGTTGAAAAGGGCTTTATTCTCTTTCGAAGTATTCTCCATGATAATCAGTTCACTTTTGAAAGCGCTCGAACCAATTTTCGTAACACTTTTCCACTCCGATTGAAGTACCTCCAAAACATGCTTTTTGAATGCATCAACGGCTTCTTCAGGCGCCGAAAAACGTTGGTCACGCAATTTTTCTTGAAAAACTGAAAAAAAAGAAGTCATTTGGTGCTAAATCGGGGCTTTACGGAGAATGACACATCAATTCGACGTTTTGGCTAGAAATACGAAGTTGTTTCAGCCGATCTGTGAGAGCTTGGCATTGTCATGATGAAGAAAGATCCTTCGTTGCCCCTTCTTTTTCTGTGTTTCACTGAGCTCTTCTGGCAAACAAATGCTCGTGTACCATTCAGAATTCACGGTTCTAAATTTCTCTAATGGTATGGTTGCCACGTGTCCAGTTATTCCGAAGAAACAGGCAATCATTTGCTTTGATGTGCTTCGTGCACGAGTCACTTTTGTCAGATTTGGCTCGCCTTGGTAGACCCATACAGTGGATTGCTGTTTTGTTTCGGGCTCATATGCATAGATCCAAGATCCGTCACCTGTGTAGATGTTATACGTCGCTTTTGATGCACCGCGATTGTATTTGTTGAGCATTTCTTTGCACCAATTGACACGCCCATCCTTCTGAGCTTTTGCTCGTCATACTAATCCCAAGGATACCTCAGTATCACGATAAGTCACTTGACGATCTTCCTTTACTAGTTCTTGCACAGCATCAATGTTTTGTGGCACAGCAACTGATTTTGGACGACCTCCACAACTTTCGTCGCTGAGCGAACGGCGGCCATGATGCAGTTCGTAATACCAGCGTTTCACAGTGATAAAGAATGGGGCTTCATCGCCAACAGTGGAAGTAAGTTGATCGATGCACTCCTGTCTTGATAATCCACGTCGAAAATCGTGAAAAATCATCGCACGAAAGTGTTCACGAGTTAACTCAATCTTTTCGCTGAGACGACATTTTCGAGCCACTGTAAACAACACAAGTTATGATCAAACGACAAAATGCTGTGAAGAAAGTTTACGTTAAAAGAGTCAAACTTTCAGATGGAAGCATCAGATGGCGCCTAAAAGACATAGTGTTGTCAAGGCTCGAGATATGAATAGCAATCCTCGTAAGCACCTCTACGAACGTGTGGAATCTCACTGTGAAGTATTTCCTCAGTGACTTTACCAGTTGAGCCTTTAGATTAAATGCTTTAAAAAAAATTTGAAAGGCTTACCGGCATTTCGGATCAATCATATTTTCAATCTATTTTAGATTTATATTTAGGTAATGCTTAATTTTCGAGACGTGGTGAATCTGTCCGAATAAATATTTGTTTTTTTTGTTTTTTTAGTGGAAGACTGAGAACTCGGGCCGAAATGTTGTATTCGATAGAGCTTATAATATAATGCTCTTAAGAATGCCAAGCCTTTCCCATTCGAGTAGAATATTGTTACTGAACAACAATAGTCAGCGCTGTAGGTACAATATTATTATTAGAGACGAGTTATATTCAAACTAACTATCGAAAGTTGCGAGGACCTTTTCCATAGAATGCCCTCTCTAAGACAAATTTCAAGAAACTGTAATAGTAACTTTAACGGAGTCACCCGCTATGTGTGCATTATAATGCAACCATTTCAGAGAGTAAAAATCATTCGGGATCCGGGTTCGAATCCCGGTCAAGGCGAATGATTTTTACTCTCTGAAATGGTTGCATTATAATGCACACATAGCGGGTGACTCCGTTAAAGTTACTATTACAGTTTCTTGAAATTTGTCTAAGGTATGAACAGCCTAAGTGTTTGAAATTGGCTTTATTAACATCGTGGACTGTGGCGCGTCGCGCACGACTACGAATGCCTGTGACATTGTATGTACGGTATTTCGTCATAACATCTTGTTCCTTTAAAGCCCCCAAAATTTCAGAGTGTAAGAGGACGTCTCGGTAGCTTAAGTGGTTAAAGCACTCGGCCGGATATCGAGGGATCCGGGTTCGAATCCCGGTCAAGGAGAATGATTTTTACTCTCTGAAATGGTTGCATTATAAAGCCCTCTCTAAGAGTTTAAATTAAAATATGCTTCCGTTGTCATCACAATCTCTTTATCTATAAATCAAATGTATCAAATTTAAAATCAAATTGAATGCTTCAGAATGTCATTTCCTGCAAACTTATTTGGAAAATAACGTTGCATGCGTTGTGTGAATGAAAAATACAACGCTGTAAATAGTTAGCTCTTTCTCGGAGTAGTGACTTCACCTCCAACTCACAATGGACCTTCGTCGAGATATTACGAAACACACCTTGCTCTTTCGTCTGTTGGGAGCCACGGATTCGCTACGATGCCATAAATAAATCTCCGCTTCCTCCCGTTCTCGTTATTTGTCATTGGGAAAATGTGTTTTCAAACCACACCTGGTGGACTCATTTACCGTACACCTATTCCAAATTCGGTATGCTAAAAAATGCGGCAAAAAAACCAATGTATAAAATTCGCTTCTCGGAAATCTGACGAAACAAACTTAGAATAGAATAACAAACTTGAATAAATAGAATAGCGAGGGAATACATGCGTAACTTTCCTTTGCATTGACTTTAAGTGGCACTTTTTAAAAGCAATTTATCTTGTAATTACCCTGTGAATCTAATAATGTTTTGTCCCGCTTGTTTTGTAAACACGAGAGTCGTGTGCTGTCGTATCCGTTTGTCTTGCACCTCAAATCAATCGTAAACGATTAAGCCTTCCTCAATTAGCTCAAGTTCCTAAGCTGTTTATATCTTTTGGCGAATTAAATATTAGACGTGTTCAATGTATCTGTCTTCCTTTTATTTTGGGCAATGGAAACTTAAGTAATCATATGTGGTGTTCAAAATCGCAGTGTTTCTACTGTGAGAATAGTGATAAGTTGGCCATTTCAATTGTTAATGCTGGCTTGCCTCTCGTCCTCCATCCTCGCCTCTTTTGGATGGAGAAAATCCTAATCATGTGGTCGCACCATAAGGGGGCCGTTTCTCAAAGCCTACAAGCAGTATCCCTGGCAAATACGAAACGCTGCAACACGTTCAGACAGGAGCTCAAGGTTCTGAAACGTTTCTTACGGAATGATCTGGGAGGTGGGGAGAGTGCATGGCGCTCCGTCGTCCGTCATGCGTCCACGGTTGAACACGCGAAGGGAATATACGTTCCGCTCTCTGGGCCATGGCCTACCCATCGACGCCCGGGGGTGGTCGGAGATCAAGTGTTTTCACGCAGAGCCCATTTTTTGGTTTCGTAAACCTGCTCTCCGATCCACTCACGTCGAGGGGATTTCCATGCGTACCGAGATACGTGGCGAAAGTAACGCTTCTCCATCGGTTCGACGATGAAAAACGCAAAATGAAAGACCGTGCCCGAATGGAAACCAAGAGGTTTTTGCACGCACGGGTGTGAGGGAATGGGGTGTGGGGAGAACGTGATACCCGTTACGCGGCGACTCTCGCCTTTTGTTTCGGCAGTGCCCCAGACCTCTCACATTCCGCCGTCACGCTCTGCCTCTCCACCCACGCGCAACCCCCCTCCCCCCCCGGGCTGTGATTTATGGGGCGACCCCTTATGCTGATGATTCGGAACCGCGAAAATTGAAAAATTCGAGTGGAGCGACGAGACCGAGGGTGTGGGGGACGGGGTCGTTGGAGACGGCAGTGGGTTTGGAGCGGTGGCCGTGGCGCTGTCGTTCGACCCGGAAAACACGTGAAACGGCGGATTGATGGGAAGGGGTACGGAAAAGAAACTCGTCGGACCCCCGGGATCGTCGTAATGCTCTCCCGGGAGCGGTCTGTGGGTCCCGGCCGTGTCGCCACTAGTGTGGCAGTCTCTCACAATCTCGCTTCTCTCGAGTCGGCAAGTCCAAGAATCGGTCTAGTAGATTACGAGGTTGGGAGCGGTCCGCCAAACGACTCGCGTACGATAAATTGCCCAGCAGCGAAGATGAGCGTTTTTTGGAGAGATAAGGCGTTTTACGGGTAGTTAGGTATTAAGGGTCTCTAGCGCCTGAGGTCACCTGTCACCGTTAGCTCTTGTCGAACGAAAATGATTGACTTCCTAGGAGTAGCACATCAGTGCTTGGAGCGGGACCTGAGCGTGAGTCCTTCGACAGAGTCGGCGGATGACCGCTTTACAATCCATTGTTTAACAATGGAAACTATTAAAAGAAAGAAAGAAGAAAGAGCCATTTTAGTCTCAAATATTCAAGGCTAATTGCGTTAACTTTGCTGGAATCAGTTTTTTTTATCGGAACGATTCTTTGAAGAGCTATTTGCGATAGCATTAAGTGAATATAATATTTTTTTAATTGCTAAATATCATCGCACAATGTGGATAAGGTAAATAAACAAACTCCGTCATCTTCCGTCATTTGGATGAAGAACGTTCAAGAATAATATGTAATTAATTATACTTTTCTTGGAATGTGCGTCTATATGAGATGGAACCCCCGTGCAGTAGAATGGATGTTAAAACAATCGGTTCAAAATGAAATAAATAATTTTAACCTTCGTATTCCTAATTCGTGTTCATGGTCTTACGTGTGGAAGAATTTTGGTCTTTCGGGAATGTGTTTATCGGCTCTGTGAAAAAATCCATGCGATATTATTCGGATAATCGAATGGATGTGTTTACCTCGTAAATTCCATAGTTACCCCCCGATTTCCTAGTCGAATACCAGTATTTTGAAATACGAAGTGTTTCAAGTCTCGTAAGAAGTGGTTTAAATTATTGAAAACTGTTTTTGTCTGGTCTAGGATTTATCTTCGGTCCGACATCCTTTCTCTTCCTCCTGTTCATGCCCGAAGGGAACTCTAGGTGATGGGAAGGCAGCGACCCAGGTGGCTGAGTGAACAAAACCCGATGGGTCCTTAGGTCCCTTCGGGGCCTCAACCCCGCTCCTAATCGTCCCTTGCCGCTAGGGGAAGACACCTGGATGTTTGATAGATAGCAGTTGCACCCAAAATGCGTCCTGGGAGCCAAATTTTTATTTAAACTCAAGTTTTTGCTAAATCACGGTGTTTCGAAAATTGGTGGTAAGCGATTGAACTCTGTGGAGTTTTGACACTGTGGTGAATAAAATTACTTTAACTTTTCAATATTTTTATGATACCCGTCAGCAGCTAGATGGCCGCTTGGCCTCGTCTTAACGATGCAAAGGCATTGGTCAAAAAAAGGTCGAGATGTAGGATTAAAAATGTGGGGAAGATTATTTAGCAATTTTATTCACTTTGCGGTAACTTCCCTGGTGGGATTCGAACCCCTAACCTCTAAATGAGTCCCGCAGTTTCCCAAATTTTTAAATTCGGCAAATGCCGTCACTGCTATTAAATCCTACTGCTCGAAGATTTTGCATTTTTCTTGGAATGAATAAAAGTGTAGGTCCGTAAAATATGTACGGGGTGAATTGTGAATTCATAATCGGAAGTGTGCGAGGGAGATGACGGGAAAAATGAATATTCTTGATTGGTTTTCCGAAATTCCATGCTGACGAGCCGGGGCCTGAGTGTCCTTGCCAACCAAAGTAAAAAGAAATACCTTCTATTGTTTTATGGCTTACCTTCAGTCGAAGGACACCCCTTAAAGCCCGTGTTAGCCACAAATTACCTTACGCTCATGATGGTCACGAATATCAACGTGTTGTGTGTTTCGCAGATTACGGAGATGCGTTGGATTCGTTTAATTTTGTGGTTTGTCATTATCTTCCATGCGGCTTGAGTGAGTGAAGTTATGCTTTGGCGTAAATAATAGTTGACGGAATCATTAGAGTCACAACACAGTCGCATCTACCGCAGAATCCGAGGGTTTGTCATTTGTTTTCATCCGGCAGTAAAATTCGCGAACGCCTCAACACAGCCGCACCTTTTCTCGCCACGCCCTCATTTTTTTCGGAATCGGTCCTAAACGAAGCGAAACACTGCGAGTCTATTGATACGTTATGGCATATTTGAAACATTAGCACGAATTTGTTTGTGTTACATTTGCTGTGGAAAGCTATGAGAGTATGGTGTGCCCTTGAGGAAACAGAAATAACTTCTCAACAAATGATCGAATATTATCCGAGAATGACCTTAATCATGGTTCCCAATCTTTGTCGTTAAAGAAAAATAACTTCTTAAGGGATCTCCTAGCCCCAGGGAAGACGATCGGCTACCTCACTCCTCAATGGGCGTGTTAGTGTACTGATTTAGTTACGATTGCTGTTGCATGTTGGTTAGCACCCTCTTCTCGAAAATTTTTGGATTCGAGTACCCTCAGAGGAGGATGTTATGTTTTAGTGTTGCGGCTCATATAGAGTCGGTAGGCATGGTCTGTGTGGCTTCCTAATAATTGCCCCTTGGTCTCAGGAGTAAACCGGATTGGCCGTCTAACTTTCTCAAAGTTTAGTCCTTCCCGCTTGCCCATGCAGTTGTTACCATCCCGGTTTTTATAATGTCAATTTTAGCACTTCCTTCTTCTCGTAATTTTTTTACGAGTGTAGCTGGTTGATTTTGTCACTTTAAGTAGCCCTTTCCTCCCTCGGTGGACCCAACAGTTACCATATGTTCTAAATGTGGCGTGATGAAAGTCGAGAAAGAAAAAAAACAACTCAACTCCATATCAAGAAGGTTTTGGAGGGGAAGGAGTGACGTAATACGGTGAAACGATCTCTGGTATTTGATCGTGTTTCGAGTATTTCGGCATCCAACGTTCGTGATTTCGGCATATGATCGATTAACCCCCAAGAGGTGTTATCGCGAATGGGGAGGGCGTCCGCGCCCATTTTCCCCCGACCCCCAATTACTCCCCCGCGAGGAGTGGGTGGGTCGTGACGCGAGGAGTCCTCGAAACTTCGATGGCAAGTAGCAGATGTTCGATCGTTTCTTCAGCGATCCTGCTACGATTCACAGTGCGGGGCTATGGCGCTCAAAACATCGTTCGCCTATGCTCCCCTTTTCACCATACATCAAATGCTGTCCCGTCTTACCACTCTGTCAGTCAACCGTTGAATTTCAAGTGGTAAACTTTTGATTTTCATTATTTTGACAATTGGATACTTGGATTGTCTTTGAAAATACATCTTTGACGATACGACGCGCTTCATTTCTTTGCGACATCATCGTGTACCTAATACAATAGTTATCAATTCGATTGTTCATTTTCAATGAATAGTGAAAGACTAGCTAAAATGGCGCTGCTATTTTCTCCGACACAGCAATCAACGTGAAAGTTAGTGTCATAGCAGAGGATAGTTCTCACCTGAAACTAAACCCTGTACAGCGTATGAAATCACACGTTAGCAGAGTATAGGAGTACATTAGTTTTCCTTGAGCATTCTGTGGGCTCTCAGGAAGGTCTGGTACCCGAAAAAACACACCTCCAGAGTTAAGCCGAGGGAGCCCAGAGGCGTCATCTGAAATCGAACCCGGACAGAGCGCCTGAGCTAGCTGACTGGTGCAGCCAATAACCCAGCACTATAACCACTGGACTGACTTTCCCCATTTTAGTACCAGTCATTGTTTATATTTAATTATTTTATAAATTTACAATGGAAAATTGAATGCTCAACATAACGAGATATGGCTCCAAAGGCCGTGATAATTTAAGATACCAAACGTACTTACACGAATTCTAAAACGAAGGTCTTCTCGTTGTGTATGGATATAGATTTCAACTAAGCAAGTTTGAAAGTGTGAGGCACTATGTGGCCACATTTATCTTATCTGTAAGGGCGTAGAGCTCTTCTCATTATTCACAGGATGATGTTTTGAATCATCGACAGTGGGCGGTCGATGCTTTTTTATTTCAATGTCGACTGACACCCAACGCCGCTGGATGCTTGGCAGTGGTGTTCCCTCTCTCCCCGCCCGGGGAGACAGTGCAGGCGCCGGGCGTCGGAGGAGGGCGAGGTGGGGCGAGGGCTGCGCGACTTCTCCTTCCCCTGCTCTCCCCTCCCTCTTCATTCGTTAACCGCGTTACAATTAATTTGACGTCCCTCGCGTCATCTCGATCCCCAGCATTTTGCCTTCCCGGCCACTCTCTTCCCATTCATGTAACACATCCATACGGAGCCGTCCGGGAAACAATGGAATAAGCGCGCGCCCCCTCTCTCTCTCTCCCCCTTGACGTCACCTCCCACAGCCTTATTCTTTGGAGAGGATGGCATGTGAAACGTGCTTTGTTTGCCGCTCTCCACCGCCCCGCGGATTAAGGAGGGAGGGGGTCGTCGTTCGTGCGGGGGGAGGGAGGGCGGGCGGGGGTGGAGACCTCTCCGCCGGGGAGAGCACGCCTCCTGCCCGGTCGTGCCTCAGTGTCGCGCCAGCCGTTCCACCCAGCGCACCGGCGCGGGAAATACGCGCGGTCCGCCTTATTTCTCCTCTCGCACGCATGTGAATTCCCTCCACCTGCTAGCTCCCCCCTCTCCTTCCCGTCCCCCCCCCTCGGTGGCTATTACGATGTTCACCCTCGGCCCGGACTCCTCGCCCATCGTGTACCAGGAGGCGATCCCAGTCCTTCGGCCCCGCGGACCCTTGGCGCGCAGCCGCGGCGTCCCCCTGTACGCCAGCCGCTCCCTATCCAAGTATTACGGCCCGCTCGTGTACAGTGGACACTACCTGCGGGTCACATACAGGTTAGTGCGTGTGTTCCCACGGCGGTGGGTTTCCGTGCACCACTTTCCACCGTCCACCGTGACGGGTCGGCGATCTAGTTTCAGCTCTCCCCGGGTCTTATGAAAGTGATACACGGTGTTGGTGCAACTGTGGATTGGTGAACGGTCGTCGTTGTCGTTGGGTCTCGCGGGTGAGGATTTTTGTATCGGGAGAGCGAGGCGGCCCCGCCCTCTCTGTTTCTCTGGGTGACTGAAATCTGAGTGTCGTCGTTTCTATTTGGAGAGTTATCACGCGACGAAGAAAGTTATCGCCGAACGGATTGTTGTTTTTGAGGTTCCAGTGTCTTGGGTATCGGCTTTTTTCCGACTTGGCGGTGATTTTGCTCTCGATTTTTCCTCTAGTTTTTCCGTGCTTTCTAACGCCGTGATCCTAAGACGACCGCGGTGGAGGGGAAATGATGCGGTCGAGCAGGCGGATTTTGTTTTCTCTCTTCCAGTGCCGTAGTCGTGTCCATTTGCTACCGTTGGGGGAAAGGGGTTGTCGGTGATGGGCGTGGTGCCACTGGCCGATTCGCAGCTCCCGCGGTATTGTGAGCACCATGCCCTTGTTTTTACGTCCGACTGCTCTCCGTTTTACTCGAATTGAAGAGCAGATGATGTCGAACGGCGTGACGGGGCAAGTGTGCATATGCCGACGTGCGCAACCTCCTTTCCCCGTCCCGAGTTGCCTCTTTGTGTGCGATGTGCAATCGTTGGACGCTGACGAGTGTTTAAGAGAAATGAAACCGAGCAGGGAGGATGTCACTCGGAATCTAGGGGCACCCACTCATTCGGGCGATGGAAGACCTTAACTTTAGTATGTGCGCTTTTTTTGTGTGTGCTTTCATGGCTGGTTTCGTTCCTCGGGGTTTTTTACATCATACAATTATTGTGATGAATGCGAATGCATCCCCCGTCCTTACCGGCGGCAGTTGTGAAATGTTTACCTATTAATTATCCCAAGTCACTTAAAAAAAGCAGTAAGGGTCCCTGGTTAGTAAAAAGGTGAAGCAAGTGGAGTGTTTGTTTGGAGGGCAAGTCATGCATTCCGCTTGGGTCAGGGTATTGCCATTAGTTGGAAGCTTTGTGAGTTATGACGCAAATTAAGGCATCCGAATTGCAGTTTGAATTTGATCTGAACATCCGTGCGGGAACGGATAAGGGATCAGCACACAGCGTGGGAGTACGCGAGTGTGGAAGAAGCGGAATTTGTGGGAGAATTCGAGGAACCTTCACCCGGAAGAGTGTTTAAAAAATTCTCCCGGACTATCGGAGGGCTCAATTTCGGACTCTCTTGCGAATCGTCCGATATTTGAGCGTGCGTATGTATGTTTCTTCCATTTTTGCATTCCATCAAGGAGAAACCAACGCACCGTTATCGAAAGCAGTCATATTCCCCAAACTGTCAAGAGAAAACATATGTAATAAGTTTTAAGCTGATGAATATTTTGGCATTGATTTAAATACTTAACTGTGACTCTCGGTGTTATCCGATGGGGAAACATTACCGTGGCGTCATTGTCAAGGCGTAAGGGCATACGTAGAAATTTGAGTGCGAACAGTTACTCGCCGTAAAGCTTTCTTTAAAGGAGTCTAATGAGGAAGTCATTCGTGGAAAAGGAAGTCGATAAACTTTCCTTATTGTGCCCCGACTATTCAGTTTTCTGGCATTGTCCATCCAAAGCCACAAACATTTATTCCGATATTTTCGACGCCTCCGAATTCAGTACCACCCAGATGAGTAGGTACTTTTATATCATCCAGTTCAGATTAAGCTTCGATTGCACGCAGATTTTCAGATTTTCGTTTGAATTAAGGGCGGTGGAAGATGAATTTAATTAATGTACCTATGTGGTTCCATGCCATAGTAAACCTATGTTGTGTGTATAAGTGAATAGTCTTAGCTAAGGACCTCGAAATCAGATATATTTAATCGCTGGCAATGAACGAACCCACGGATGTTTCTTTAAAAAGGAAAAGTTCTTCTGTTGGGTTTAAAACAAGGTGGACAGTCCACGTTGAACTATTTTTAGAAGAAGAATACTTCGCCCTGGAACCCATTGTTTTCAAAGCTATAAATCAATTTGCCGGTCATTGTAATTTGGGCATACGGAGTCTGCTGATGATTAATAAACGCTTAGGCATGTGTTACTTGCCCAAGTTATACAAAATGCGAGATTGAAAGTTTTATGTTAGTGTCAGACTGTTTTTAGAGGACTTGTGCATAGACTTTCAGCCTTGAGAAATCGGCTCCAGGTCATGGAATCGAGGCAGTGTTATGTAAAACCCATAATTGTTGCGGTAGATCCATCTAGTATCGAAATCTGCGGGATTTATGCTGAAGCGGATCCATGGAGTTGGAGGTTGACTATAGTATGTACTCTGGTTCACTCTTCTTGTAATACTTTTGATTGTGATTATCAGTGAAAGCAATTTCTATTTCGTGCTAAATTAATTTTTTTCTCTTATTGCGGCGTCCCATATCTGTATTTCATAGCTTCCCTATTGGTTTTCGGACCCGCTTTTTATATTAAAAAAGAATGTAAGCAAGTGAACGGATAAATTTCCCTCTACCCTATTGAGTCTTCGTACGCCCCACTTCGGGTGCCACTGGCCGATGGAAAGATGGGCACTTCGACCCTGATGGGTTCGCCTGCGATGACATTGAAGCCCCGTGTGCGGACTGTGTACGAGGGTCGAAGTTGAGGAGGTCACCAGCCGTAATAGGAGCTCTCCGAGTGGAAACTCGGTATTTAGCAGGCATGGCACGCTACCTACTGTCTATGATCATAGGTGGTTGCAACCCTGCCTTAAATCGTTAACCACTTCCGCGCCACCAAGGACCTGCGAGCTATATGCACTTTCCTTCGCGTCCGGAGGTTAGATGTCATTTCATGGGGTGAATTTTTCTTCGTATTGAAAAGGTGCGCCCATCTGTTCGACCCGAAAGGAAATTCGTGAAAAAAATGGGACATGGTCCTATTTCCATGCGCCAGTGCAAGTAAGAGCGCATATTTGCACTCTTTTTTCCGGAGCAGCACTTTTCGGAGAATTTCATTAACGCCCGAGCTTGCGGGCATCGTTAAAATATTATATATCGTGGAATCTCTATTCGCCCCTAACCCGGGAGGCGTGTGGGGGGAATGCTTCATGAACTCTAGAATCGAAGACTTGATAATACGAATAACACATCGTGGAGACGGGTCTTTTCTGCGCCTCGTCGCTCCCTTTCGGGAACATGGAACGCGTCCCTCTCGCCTTGGGCCCTCAGTGTAATCACCGCGAAGCCCTCACCTGGGCTCCCTCGCGTCCGTCGAGCACGTACTCGAGGGGTTCGATTCGTCATCCTCCCCTCGCGCCCGGCGGTTGCGATTGACGGGGGATAACCTGGGCGTCGCAGGCGTCGGAAGCGGCGGGCATTGTCGCGTGGCCATATAAGAGTGCCCCACCCCCTCTCCTTCCTTTGCCACGCCCACCCCTTCTGTGTGACGTCACTAAGGCACGCGAGGCAGGCCGTCGATGGCGGTGGCTGCACGGGCTCTCTATCTCGCATTTGATCAATTTTGGGGGGAGGACGCTCAACGCCTTCGAAGCGACGCACGGAAATGGAAACGGATCACGCGGGAGTTACGCTCTACTAAAGCGCAGGAGGGAAGCCGTCGTCCCTCTTATCATTGTCGGAGACTGGTGGGTTGTGATCGAAACTGAAGTTTCAGTCGCGTACGTCGAAAGTGGAGTGAGCACGGGTGCAGAAATGCTTTCGTTGATGGATCGGAGGGGGAAGGTATAGGTTTATCTGTCGAAAAACTATCCGCAATGTCATTTACCCGCGGCGAAATGATGGTCGAGCGAGTTGAGCCTTGGGATACTGCCCGGAGGTCCCGGGATCAAATCTGGGCGACGCCTCAAATAAACACATTTCACCCAAGCTATGTGATGTGTGCCCCTGCCGGGTTCTTTCTCGGGGATCCGCATGGGGCACAGGGAATGAAAATTTCCTCCCAACTTTGGTGTGGGAATTCCACATGCAGTAGAGCTTAGTGGGCGACCTTCCAATTAATTGAGAACGTAAGTACTGTCAGCGTTAATAGCAATGATGTTGGGTTACTGGTTTCTGCTGCCTATTCAATATTGCCGCTGTTTAAGTTTACACAACCTTGCAGGTGGCATTGCTGATGTTATGATCCGACCCTCAAGTCTGAACGGCGACGATGCAGATTACTTCCCTCTATGTTAAATACCATTCTTGATGGTAGGTGCGTATCGCGTAGGATAGGATCGCGTAGGATGGTGGCGTAACGTTGAGGATACCGCGTTAGGTGGCTGATTTGGGTGATGACCTCCGAACATGCCAGCTAAAGGTTTTATTGGCGTGACCAGATGTCAGGATACCAGGATTGGTGAGTATATAAGGATAGCAGATACCAGAACCGCTGGCGGTATGGGGAAAGGTGGTGATCTCTCTACCTTGGATGCCTGCATTTTATGTCGCCGGGCTTGGTGATGCGGAAAAACAATCCTTTCAATCCTCGCCAATGAAAACCGTTCGCAAAGTTGGAGGCTATTGTTTGCACAGCTTCATATTTTTCTTTTCTTGATCCATCGATTTTCACGGAGCCTACAAATTATTCTCCAAAACAAAATAGCTGGTGGCTCATTCTCTGCTGCATATATTGCTTTACGAAATTCATTAAGGTTGGTCGTAAGCAACGTTCATATTCTAAAGCTTTTGGGAATTTCGGAATGCTAAATGTATGCTTCATAATTTTGTTTCGAGTACCTTTTAAATATCTTTCAAAATTGTGTGGTTTTGAAAGAGGAACGTCAACGAGGAAATGTTAAGCGGATTCTCTCTGGAGTGTGCCGTCGTGTCCTTGTTTAGTGCAGTCGCCGTGATGCAGCTTGAAAGCGCTCGTTTTCAAAACGATTGACCAATGCGCCTCGGATCGTGGGGAGTTCGGTGGCAGTTGGCCAGGATACGCGATACCGCATTGCAGTGTGGATCATTTCAGAGGAAATAAATGTGAAGCCCGAGTAGTTACAAATCCCAGGAAGCTGCTTGGCTCACCACCATTAGTTATCAATACGAGAAGTTATTATCTGCGTCCCTTCATTCTGTTTTCTCTGGCGACCATTTAATCATGCTTATTTAACTACTTGTAACCATTATATTAAACGCTTTGCACATTTATTCCTCCATCCTTCATCTCATACTGTATTATATGTTCAGTCGTTATGCATTTGTCCATGTGTTGTTCATTATTTTGCATCGCCATCTTTCTTCCCTCCATCCTCGTAGCACGTGGTTATTAGTAAATATCCGTTAAGTTTATGTTAATCATTCTTCCTTGGCCTATTAGGTAATTCTACATTTCGTAATCTCTATTTGATACTTATACAACAAAATCATTACACCAGATAAGTGTACTCTTTATCAATACTCGGCGATGCTATATTATTATTTATCTAATGTTATTTGGTGTTTATAATTTAATGTCTCTCCTGTGAAGGAAGCGCCCAATACTCGAAAGACATTTTTTCATGTAATAGCACCGATTTTATTTCGTGTTATGAGTTATTGCAATTACTTGAATTGTTTCACTAGGGTAAAAAAAATTGGAAACCGGAATAAAGGCGCTGCACAAGTGCTCTAGGAGCTATTTTCTGCAAGGTTAGATTTAGAAATTAGTGTTCACATGGTTTCACAGGAGGTTACTTCTCATTTTTTTTTCGCTCTTCTCGATTACATTCGTGGTTCAAGTTTTTTGATAGTTCCTTCAATCCCATTGATCACATGTTTTACTCAGTCATAAAACCCGTTAGTTTCGAAAGAATATCATTTTTCCTTAATTCCCTGCCTTACTGTATACAATACCTTCTCGCGAGCTTCTTCAATACGGCGTGGGTGAGTGGAGTCGTCCTATTAAGTCCCTGGTCCTTCAGATATTATTAATAATTCACGTCAATCGATTCTGTTGCATACTCGAGAATGTGTTGTGGAAGATCTGCTTACGAATGGCGCCGAAAAAAGTATCTGGGATCTCAGTGTGATGCGATGAAATACGCTGTTAACTATCGGAGGCGTACCGTTGTGATGAGGAATGAGACGGAAATACTCTCACCTTAAATTGCCGTTCTGTCATGATACGGACCAGATTTTCTTCTGTAGAATTTTCTTGGAGTGTTCATGCTAGCCAAATGTACTTCACTGATGCAGACTTTTTGTGCTGTTTCACGATTGTAGTTCTAATATTTTGTTTTCAAGTGGAATGTTCCTTATCAGTATACTGCGCATCACGTATAGGTAACCAGCGGTGATTCGCTTTTGTGATTTGACTCGAGATGTGAGCACATTTCTGATGAATGCCATTTAAAAGTAGTTATACGAACACCCGGCAGGGTGCTTGTATAGCATCCAAGAAGAGGAGTGTTGACTTGTTAATATATTTTTGCTCATTGTGTGCTACAATTTGGGCACGCCTTGTTAATAATGGCGCGTTATATATTCGGGATATGCAGTAATAAAATTAGCTGTTAGAATTCAATTTATACTTGGCCATTCATATAAAATAGCAAACATTTTTGTAAATTTCCTTAGGAGTAATATGATTTGACGGTGCAACTTCAGCATATCCGCAACACAGGTAAAAAAAATAGGTTTCATAGATGTTCCTAGGAAAATATTTTATCATGATGGAATTTCACCCCGTAGTTTTGTATTTATTTAAAGATTGTTGTCGTGAAATTCTCGTGACCAAAAAGGAAGGTTGTGCTCTTAAGAATTTGGGTTATCATGATAAGGTAGGTGATTAGATGAAAGGTGAAAGGGTTGAAAACTTGTGAGAGCCTAAGGATAACATTATTTCCTACACTAGGGGATCTACAGCTAACGCCGAACGAAGTTACGCCGAAGCGTTGTGCTAAATATCCGCGAAACAAGGGTGACAGTATCACCCGGAAACTACACTTAATCCCGTCTCCTCCAGGAGTCAAAGCCGATTGTCATAGTCTGACTGACATTACGCTAGTGCCCGCGTGTGTTCTTGACTTGCAGTGAAGCCAACAGACGTATACACACACTCCAGAGGGCTTCATCGGGTGGACGGAGTGGAAATAATGAAGTTATTATCCCAGATGCATCCCGAAGTCTCCTCGTGGAAGTAAACTCTTTCCCTCTCGGTCATGCTTTTCAGTATTTATCGCCCGCAAAAATTACGCACTATGGCAAGGTTCACTTGGGGAATGTGGCTTGGAGAATATTGAAACAGTCCAAGGCCACATCCTCAAAAATGCCTGTGCAGTTTCATTGGCAACCCAACCCATCGAAAGAAAGCTGCTCATAACTCTTGTTTCTTCTCCACGTCCAAATCATCGATGAAATGGACGGGATAGTAAATATCCTTATTTTTTTCCGGGGTGAGATTTTAGAAGTCTCCGCGACAACCTAATACGGTGGAGGATTGGGAGCGCATAGTGATTTTGATACCACAGTGTTACTTCGTTGTTGTGAATTTGAAAACGGCGTTAACCCCCGACCCTATGTATTCACCTTGATTGCTGTCTGAAGTGATTCCCATTGCGAGTTGAGGTTTTTATGAACACCAGTGGTGCTGTCGTAACGCTTCACTGCGTGTTTATTTTATGTCGCTAGCGTTCTTGTGTAAGCATTTTCTTTCGCCATATTCTTGGTGGACGCCGCCCTCGTCACTCTGTTTGTGTGTGCTTTTTGTCTAAGGCTTTTCCTTGGTGAGGCGAATGCAAATACCACAGACGTTAACGTGCATCTGGTACTGTTTTGCAATCCCTGAAAGAAATAATGTACATGTATATATAATTATGCAATTTGAATGAAAGTATATTAATATATTTAAGTAAGGAGGAAGGAACGGAACACTCCTCTTGAGAAAGGTGGTGTAGACCACCGAAAAATCGATACCCAGTGAGTTTCTCTTTTTTATGTGTTTCTGTGTTTTTGTCTTTGTCTACTAGTGCTAATCCCATTTACATTATTGTTCACGTCCGTGAGACTTTCACAAAAGTATTATATATATATATATATATATATATATATATATATATATATATATATATATATATATATATATATTGATGTTAATATCGGAATGCTTTAGGATTGAGATAGGGATAGGCAGCACATAAAATGACGAGCCCAAGAGTGGAGAAGGAAGGGTTTCCTAACAGTGAGAAAGCGCAGTGGTCAGTGCATCGGTCTGGCAAAGCTGAGGTCTGTAGTTCGATACGCGCTTAAGGACCTTCTTCTCAGTTTGGAATCTCTTCCTCCTCTCATTATGTTGTTGTTCGTCTTTTTTGTGTTCCTTATCATTTTCCTAATCCGAAATCATTGAGCATGTCTTCGCTGTTGGGCTCTTTTCGTGTGTGTGTGCATAACACATAATTTCACCACTCTTCGTTATGATATATATCCTCATCATCTTGAAGGTTGAATTTTTAGCTAAGTGACTCTTCATTAATGGTATGTGTGAGAGTAGTAATTTTGGATGTCTAATTTCCTGGAATAAATGATTTTTGAATCAATGCAAATCTTACCGAATGCCACACCCATCCGTGACTACCTTGGGATTTGTCCTTGATTAGCATTGTTATTCTTCCGCTGCTCAATTATTTACTTATTTCGTTGGATCGAAGTGCTGCGATCCAATGGATTAGTTTTCCTGGAAGCCACCCCGGAGATGGACGAACCGAAGCCTTTCAGTACCTCTCGTATCCCTCCTCAGTTATCCCTGATACCCTCTCAGATCCATTACTAAAACATCATTCTCTTGATAGAACGTATGCGAAACCAAGGCATGACCCCTTTCGTAGAATATTCCTAGTGCAGCAACAACGATTTAAAACTGGTCGGAATCATATCATAAATAAGTACCTGCCAACGTCGTCGATTTTCATTTCTCCAAAGTCGTAAGTGGTTCGTCGAAGCACTAATTTTTGGCTTAACGCACAACGTAAATAGGGTTTTGTTTTAATAAGGCGGTTTTCCATATATTAGAGGCGCCTTAAGCCTATTGTCAAGTGTACCGTGCCTCATTCTTAAAAACTAGCCGAGCAATAAGAATATATTCAAATGTAATCGGAAGTGCAATCAGAACGAAGGGTTGTCAATCAGTTTCTACTCTTAAAAATTTTCCTTTGAACAATATTCAGAAGGAGATAGTCAGTTTTGTTTCTAGACAGAAATATTCCATGGCATACTTATGTAAATGATTTGAATCTCGGTGGCAATATGCTCTAAACCTTCCATTTTCTACAATCAGTTTGCTTTCGAGTCTCAAGGTCCTTCCTTGTCTGAGGATAGCGAACCTTCAATCTCTTTGAAAGACAAAATGAAATTGATTGAAATGTACACGTGGCTTAAGTTGCATGATAACCTTCTGATTGCTATTATTTGAAGCCTCAAAACCCTTAGTGATATTCCCGAAAGTTATTTCTGTGGCAACGCCGGTCGGAAAATCATTCCATGGATTTCTGATATTTTCACCGTCTCTCCCTTTTGGCGGTCACCACTGCTGCGACTAGTGACGCAATCACCATGCGCTAACACAGGTGCCCTAAGTGGAACTTCACGGCTCATTACTACTTATCTCATCTTTGAATTTGTCCTGACAGGTCGTGATTGTTTATTTATCTTTATCGCCGGATTTTCTGCAATTGCTCGCTAACTATTGACCAATGGACGAATGAATTGCGTGTTTCTGACAATGGCCTTTAATAGCCTACCATTGGGCAAACACCGGCAAACGTGCAGCAATTGTTTTCATGGCTTGATCAAATTGTGTATTAATTGGAAATGTCTAGTTGAGGATAACTGAAGCAAGTTTTCATTTAATTCGGTGTACATATTTACTTGTTATTAGTTGTTGCGCAAGTAAATTCAAATATCACACGCGAAATGTTTCCCGCAGTGTTTTCGATAAGCCCCTAATCCTAAGTGTGGAGTGATAGGCTGCTCTTCAAAAACCGTCGACTGATTGCTCCTCAACTGTCGGTGGTCCATCAGGGCGGGTTCGGGAAACCCACAAGTCCCCTCTCGAAAGACGCTCAACTGCAGCCGAACACGAAACTGGGTAACCAATCAGGTTGTCGTATGTTTCGAGAATGGCAAAGCTCAATTTCCACTAAATTAAAAAATGAAAAAATTAACATATTGAATCCTCACTTGACGAGAGGACGTGGAAAATATGGATTTATGGTGTTAAGCATCGAGCAAGGTTGTCTCGAAACTAAGCCCGCGGTAATACATTATCATTTTCATATTCATCTGTCGTTTTCGACACATTTTGTGTGTAAGACCCGGCATGACAGACACCCTATCTGAAGAGACGACGTTTCCAACATTCCAACTTCCTCCTCGTTTCTTCCTTGCAGTTTTTTCACGTCATTTAGGAATGAAAATACACCGGAGGAGAAATGTTCCCTACCTAAAATCATTTATATTTCCCGAAGACGGTGTGTCGTTTCTGTCTTATCTGTTGGCTCCATCCGGTTCCGTTCGCCTTTGGTACCCTTGCGAGAAGTCTGACAGGAGGCTGCGCTGGGATTAACATTTAAATCTCTCGCCATCTCGTGAGGGAGGTGTCGTGAGCACATCGTTGAAGGGACAGGTCCGATCAAGATCGCGAAATCTTCGTCGGAATATGCTTCTATTGATCGCGATTCACGGTGAAGTAGGCTCGGGAGCACATTCGGGTGAAGTCAAGGGGCCCTCAAACCGAATGGGGAATGCCTGATAAGAAGCTAATACAACTTCCGACGTGATTGTCTTTGAAAAATGTAGGCCAGGGTATCTTATGCTGAAGGCCACCGGCAATCATAGAGATAAAAATTGACGGGGCAAATGAATCATGTTTTCTCTCATCGAAGCTCCGTTATGCAGGAGTGTGAAACTAGTCTCGCGTGCATGAAGCGTCTTGGTAATCCGCTCAGACGCCAACGCGTTGCCAGTTTTCATGTTTATTACTTGTCAGGAACAAGTTTATTTCACTGTGGATAAGCTGGAAATAGTTTTCACCGCTGTTTTTGAATGATTTGGGGGATTTTCTTCTCAGATGTGGCCAAAGCCGGAGGTACGAAATGGTTTTCCTTTCTATCCCTGTTGGAAGATCGTGTCTATAGTCGGAATACCGAGCTGGCAGCTTAGCGATCAACGTGATAGCCCAACCAGGGGTTATAATTATTAAGGCTATTGTCTTTAGAACCTGATAATGGTGTTTAACAGTTTCGGAAATCTGAGTCAAATATTAGTCTTAACTGCGAAATATTTTCGCAGGTCTTTGATCAACTGCAACATTGTTTTTTTTTTATTAATTTCATTGTGATTTTTAATTCCGATTGTCAAATGTGTATGTATGTCGTTGCATTAGCATGTTGGCATATTCAAAAGAAATAATGTAATTATTCCTCAGAGATTGTTTGGAAAAATGATGAATCGTTGGAATACTTATTATTTATTCTTTGTTGGGGTAGTTTATTGCGTATATAAATGTTATGTATAATTGTTAATACTTGTCGCCTCGGCTATAACTTGAAGAAGAAATGCAGCATAGTTCCATAGCGCAGCCATCTGTGTCTTCCTTAGGTGTCGTTGGAGCTCTGTCAAAAACAGTTCTGGGTAGAGACCCCACCGGTGCGGGCTGACTCCACACACGCCCTTCCTTCAATTCTTGTTCTGTGGTCTTTTCGCTCCCGTCTTCCAACCACCCTTTGGCTTATATTCAAAATAGCTCATCGCAAACCTAATTTGCGTTTGGTTTGCGTGCTACTAAGGTATCATTTTTTGGTAGCGCGTACTGTTCCACGGAAACCTGTCAAGAACGTTGCGTTCAGCCCTCCTCTCCCTAATCCCTCCCCCGAAACACTAGGGGGTGTGGGCCCTAACCTGGATTATGCCTTGCGGCTTGTTTGTAGGTCCCACAGCGAGGGACGCTAGTTGGCTTAGATTTGCGGACTGAAGTAATAATCGGTGAACTTCCAAGAGTAGATATGAGAAATGGCGGGGGGTTACAAGTGTATCGGATTTGGACGTGGGTCAGCGGGCGAGAACCAAGGAAGCAGTATTTTGGATGGAGATTAGGGGAGATTAGCCAGATTAAATCTCAGGGACAGGGCAACGGAAAAAACTTGATAAATAGCACGCATTTTATAGCGCGATGAAAAGAAATTATTATTTTTCTCTCGGTACAGCGGAGACATGTCTAATCCTATTCAAATTAAACAAAAAGCACTTTGTACGATCATTGCTGTAAATGAATTTTTAAGTGAGCGCGAAGAAGTGTTTTTTTATATGGTGACAGCTTCGTCGCAGTGCGGCACATCGTCCGGGAAGTGACATTTGTTTTGCGGTGAGGTGTTTCAACGAGACCTGGACGTATCCACGCGGGGCGGAATTGTATTTAGTACGGAATGACGTGTGGCGTTGTTCATGACTTAGCGGTGTCACCACTTTGAAGGCCGAAAGAGAATTTTATTCCTGCAAAATGTGTATTCCTTTCTTTCAATCAGTCGAGGCGTTCTCCGCCAGTGAGGGGGGAGAGGGAGTCTCTTCCTCGGGGAATTTTAGGTTTTTTGTGGGGGAATTGGGCCACGGATTGATGGGCTTAGCGTGAAGGTATATTTTTTTATTGAATTTTAATTTTAATGAATATCCCAAAATGGAGGGTCATCATATTATCGTATCATAAAAATTATACGTATTAGATGATTCTCATTTGAAAATCCCCTTTTCAGTTACAGAGCTTGAGGAGAGGGGTTATGATGTTATACGTGAGGGGAATAGGGTCCATGAGCAAACATAGATTGCGAACCAGTGCTTCAGTCGTTCCTGTCCCCTCCTGCTTTCTCAAGTAAGCGTTACCCCTGCGTTACACCAGCCACCAGCTACTTACCCGCCAGCTACTTAACCCCCACCTGCGAGGGTAATCCCTTACCCTTTCCTCCTGGTGCTACACACCCTGCCACACACCTTTTTGGTGGCTCGCAGGGTATTTATGCAGATGTAAGCGTTGTCATTCTTTCACCTAATCTTTATCCCTGCGATCGGTGCCCAACCTCCTCCGTGGTTTTTGTCTGGACAGTACGTTAATTCAGCGTCAATGGGAACTTCTCAGTTTCCCATGATCCTTTGAATGATGAAATCGGGAATCGTGGGACCGGCATGGTAATTAAGCTTCAGAAGTCTGAACTTGCGCTAATTAGTTGCCGCAGGAGGCATTCTTTATTGCATTTTTGATTAAATTAGAAGGGGAATTCCGTTTCGCATGTTCTCATCTAGGAATAACTGCTTCAGCATCTTATTTTGGACCATGTAAATAGTCCATAGTCAAAAGGAACTTCACGATGCTCCGCGAAGTCATGTCGCAATCCCCGATTGGGGCCTCGCAGGAAGCCGCGGAGCGACGCGAGCGTGACGGCGCTCGTTCGGACTTGAGAGTGCATCAGTCATTTTTCGTTTTAAGAGCACGCATAAAGGAAGTAAATTATGTAATGTCATATGGAAATCGTGGTAAAATGTTGGGGTCTGGTTGATAGTCATGCGGTAGCGACGAGAAATCGGGTCGTCCAGCTAATGTTCCCGCTGTTGCTTTTGTGTTTGTGTGTGTAATGATGCCTAGCAGTTGGGGCAGATACTTTAAAAAAAGTTGTATGTGTGCGTGGCGAAACTGGTAAGAGGCAAGGTCAGCCGGAGTTTCGCAAAGGCCTTTGGTTTTTATTGGTCTTCTTCGGCGTGGTCGAGTCTCCTTATTTCAGTGTGTTAAAAAAAATGTTAACCTTTATGAAGAGATCTAAAATTACCAACCCATTCTAGCGGCATATCCAACGCCTTCGACCTCTTTCAGTCAAATGTCCCTTCCGTGTTTTTTCGTTGCGTAATTTTCTTCGGATACTTTTTTTTCAGCTTGCTATTTCAGCATTGATGGCATTTTGGGTCGCGGTTGTTTTCTTTATTTTTTTTAATTGACAAGGCGTGCGTACCTGTGTTGATTTTGTGGCTGTAGTTTCCTTTTAGAGCCGCTTGCATGTGTCTTGAACACGCGACAGGGTTTATCTCCGAGAGTGCACCGTCGAACAGAGCGCACCCACGGGGCGAGGGAAGTGTTTTTGCCTTGCGTCGTTTCGGCAGATATTGCGCTGGTAGTCACGTTTCCCATGGCATCAGAGCAGTGTAGATGCCGAATATCGTGGTGAAACGTCAAGGGCACGGGAGTACCTTTTCCACCTGACCTCAGGGCTGTGTGTTACGTCTTGGGGAGGGCACCTACGGGATGGCCGCGGCGTGTGGGGATATGGGAGTTGGGAAGTGTGGCGTGAGAGGAGGCGGAGAAGCGAGGTGGCTCTCACGCGGAGGAAATGAACTCGTTTGGCTGGGATTTGGTGTGCTTCGGAAGTGGGTCAGCCTCCTTTGAAGGTTGTGAGAAAAAGAGTGGACGATCCAAATTATGTAGGGCGCAGAAGTGTTCAATTCTATGGCGGTCCGTCAAGGTAAATGCTTACTGCGAGAGAGGTACACCATAGCCTTTGTCAAAAACTAAACGATCGGTCTCCGAGGACGCTCTTCAAATATTTTCCTTGAGCATGGTGGCTTTCTTCTTGCTCGACCTCATCCGTCAATCTTCCGTGCATTTGCGTGTGTGTGGATCTTGGATCGCGCACGGACTCACGCAGAACCATGTCACGATCCACTAAATTCGGGTTTGCCGAATAAATTTGGAGCCTGCCCGTTCTCGATCCACCGGGATGATTGACTTCGAGAGATTATATTTTATGACTCTTACTTCACTCTTGTTTAAGTTCATTCATTTCATCTTTTATGTTAGGAAGACCTAATAACCGGTGGACTGCGGTGGAAACGCAGTGGAAATTTTAGTGGCCTTAATTGTGTATAGCTCCTGTGCGCTGCTCAGAAAATTCGCAGTGAGTTTTCTGATGCCTTTGAGGTTTTACTCGAATGCCGCGGCGAACCTTTAAGGACACGATCACCTGAAGTGAGCAATTTTCAGCCTGTCCTGTGTTCCATGCGACCTTACGACAACTATGTTAAATTCATATTTTATACATCTTCGTAATTATTGTTTGCCAAATACTCTGAGTGACTCACTTGTTTATTTATTCTTCCCGCTCTGTACTTTATAGTTCACTAATTAAAGTGTAAATTATTACGAGAATTACTATAAATAATCATATAATTTTGTTCCTTATCAGTTGAAACTTTGCTAAATTTGCCCTGAACAAATTTCCACTGCCGTCCTGGTTTATTTTGACGTGAATGTGACTTAGAGGTTTCAATATTAATGTTTATTTAAGCCTCTTTTCTAGATAGATTGTAAAATTCTGGAAGATGGAAACAAGCTTAAATAAAACCCATATTTGGCCTTGATTCTTCAAATCAGTTTTTTAAAGTGTATATTCTATTATTTTGTCTTTAAAGAAGCAATGGCCATCCTCGCCATTTCAAATTGTATTTCATCACCCGAGAAAGGAGTCGAATATAAACCTCAGGGCGACCTTTATTGTTGCGAGTGGAGTTTGTACTGTGTGTACGCGTTGGGAGGTATTTTTTTCCGCCGAGGCTAGCTCAAAGGGCGAGAGAAGTGAGTTATTTCATTCCGATCTGCATTACCCACCGCCGCATCTCGTCTCCCCGGCGTTATATTCTCTATTTGCTCGGCAACGAGTGCTTCGAGTTACACTTCCTGAATTGATTCACTGCCTCGTTAGTGTGCTTCCCTGTAGTTATCATGCAGGAAACGTGTTCCTCGCATTAGTGTGGTTGGTCGGTCGATGAGTGGCATGCGCCTATCCTCTCCCCATGATTAATTAGCAAGTTGTCGAGAAGAAGACGCGATCCCTGCCCAGATACTAGACCGCGCTCCATTTTTTTGCGATAAATCGATCCAGAGGAGAGTTTATTTACCGCTGAAGTTGTTACCCGAGCCCCCGTTACTCGATTGACTTAATTGTTGTAGTGCGGGGGACGTAATTGTAATAAACAACCCAATCGGACCAATTAAAACGAAGAAATTTGTCGAAGGTTAGGAGGCGGAGTCTCACCGAACTCATCTGGTTATAAGTGCTCATCGATCGGATCCTTGTTGCACACGCACACCCGATCTCCCGTCCCTCCGATATCTCCTTTTGTCGCCTGCCACCGATGGTACTTCTAACCCGCCATCCGCGGGTTGCGGGGCTGTGCGCAGTTGTCTCCGATGGTGTCGCAGCCATTTGCTGAAGCTGCTCCAACATAACACCCCCTCCATCCCCGTCAGTGTGTTTGCGCACTATCCGAACGATAAATGGTCAAAGTAGGGTCTCCTCCAATCGGAGTCGGGGAACTGATGCAATCTCAAGACAGAAAAAGATGGGTTGTTATCGTTGATCGTTTAGTTTGACGCAATGACTCTTTCGGAAGGGTAGATAACCTTCTCCGTGAGTTTCCAGCCTCCGATGGTGTTCTATCGTTTACTTTGCGTGTGTGTGACTGAGTTTACTGTAATCTGTACCTAAAGGCGAGCATCGTTTGTGGTAATTGGAGCTCTCAAGGACAAGAGTAAGGACCCAAGCTAAGTTATTCCGTATGTTATTTTGCTTCGGCTCCATTAAGTGGGAATAATTTTGCAAATTCATATGTGGAACGTATCGGATATCGGAATTATATGTTGTGTGAGGGGATTTTATGTAAAGGGTGTACTCTTTAAGTTCATGAATTTTTTTCTCGCTATTACATGGTTATTCAGAGTGACCGTGTAGCTTTTTCATTCAGTGATTGCAAGGAAAAGGCTCGAAAGTTTGGTTGAAACAGTCTACTCTTTCGGTTTTTGTGTCAGGTTAGTTTAAATTATATGGTTGAGGAAATAGAAATAGTTATTTCTGGTCTGTGAAGTAAATCTCCATCTACGATGTACAATACCACGGTAGGTTGGGTTATGAACTCAAGTGTGTGTTCATGATTTGCATCACAGGAAGTATCCTTAGAGCTGTGAAACCGGTCTACCAGAAAAAGTGGTCACACTCCATGTAATCGATTTCGTACAGGTATTTATGCATTTATGTAAGAATGCATCAGTTAATTGTTTACAAATTATTGAATAAGTTACAATGAACGGAAAAGAAGTTTCTTTGCATCCAGTTATTTTACAGACCTAATTGTTGCGGTATTTACATGTTATTCTTGTGTTCCATCAGACATGGAAAAGATAGATTAGGAACAGTTTATTTCTCTCAAAGACGTATATATAATGGTCAATGTTACAGATAGACAGCATTTTCATTTGTATTGGATGTATTCAAAAGGAAGTTGTCAAAATTTATTTTCATCTTTTATACGTTTCAATTTTTTAAGGCTGTGAAATTGAATTTCATGAAAAATGTTTTAATGTTCGTTTACGATTTACTTTGAAATTTTCGGTTAAGAACAGTTGGGATGTAGAATCGGAGAGAGGTCGCGCAAAATATTGATATTTTCAGTCGATTGTTCTCACGGCAAAGTTTGGTAGATGAAATGCTGCTCTTCTGAAGGGTAAATAAATATTTTAAAGGTAAAACTTTCAAGTTTTATTAATAAATAAGTGCGAAGGAAATTAGCTTGTAATTTAAAGTGCAACTAGCATATTCATGTGTTCCCGATAGTAAAGGTGTGGATGAACGTTATATGTTTTTGTCAATTGTGGCACCAAAATTTATCGAGTTTCTCTCGCTTTGTTCTCCTCTCGCCGAACCAATGTTTCAAAAATCGCTCAATTGGAAGACATCAACTGGAACGAATGCATAATTGTCATCCAGCGAGGTAGATCGATCTCGGAAATCTCTTCACCTTTAAATAATCGCGGAGACAGCATTTAGGTATCTCCACAATAGTCATACGCTCTGTTTATCGAAGTTAGCCGTGGATGTAGAGGCGATGGACGATACTATTATAATAAGATTTGGTTATCACCACTTTTTTTTCGTTTTCTTTAGTTTGAATTCCCCATGATGTACGCAAAACTACTCGACAAGAAAGCAGCTGAATAAAACGGAGCATGCTCAAGTCCCGCTGAAGTTCTGTTCACATAATTCACCCAAACTTCTCTGATTGTTTCTGTGTTTGGAATCGGTTTTTAAAATCTCACGTGTGAAGTGAATGCTATCGTTGACGTCAGGTGTAGAGATATCAAGTTAAGCTATGGTCGATTTGTGGTTATTGTTTCTGTAGAGTCAGCCCAATACGAAACGGGCAAGGCGGCATTCCGGCGATGGATTATGTCGCAGGATTGTGGCGCTGGGCATGGGTCAGTGGATACATTTTTTCAAGTGCACGGTGGCAGTAAATCAGAAGCGCGCCGTCGTGGGAATGGAGGAGAAAAGAGTTCAGCCGAGTGAATGCTAGTCGACAGGTAATGCTTTACCGTAAGGCACTGTTTTGGATCTGCACTTGTCATCCCATCTTCCCGTCTCTTTTTTTTCTTCCAGTCACTTCTTATGTTCTTTTGAATGGTTTTACTCCAATCCAAAACGAATTTGTGTTGATGTGGATAAAGAATATTATCAGATATTCCTTGACCCTCAACTCAACTTTTCACTTTAAAATTAATTTATTTTTTTAATTAAAAATTCATGTCGCGAAATGGAAGAGTTGCGCAATGTTATTTGACCATAAAAAATGGGAAGGTTAGTGCTTTCCAGGCTCACGATAAGTCCAGGGGTTGGGCTACTGATCGGAGGGCCCGGGTTCGATTCCCAGGCAAGCCTCTCTGGGCACCTGCAGCTCCACCCAAGCTCTGCGATTTTTCGGGTACAAGATCTTCCTGCGAAACCATAACCGGCACAGGAAAAAGAACTGGCCCCCCTACCCTGATGTGTGAGTATTCACACGCCGTCGGGCTTAGTATAGGGTGAACCCTATCGTCACCTACCAAACCGACCTTAGGGTTGATTACTGTGTTTTATGTTAGTGATTCCCACAGTGTAAGGATTTTAGTCGCTTCATCAAGAATTATTTTGTTCACCCTTACATAATCGGGCACAAGTATGGAGAAACTGTCCACCGCTTTCGTTTAGTCAAGAGACGGCTGTATTTCCGTGTTCGGCTGGGCCCACATTGGTTCCTTCTCCCCCTCCTCTGGCCGTTACATGAGGAGAGAGAGAGAGAGAGGGGTCGTTTCCTTCGCCGCCCGTCAGTCCCAGTGCTTCCATGAGTGAATGGGGTGGCCCCACATGGTCCGACACGGAGCCCGTTTTGTGACTCCCATGCCGCGAGAAAAAGTCTCCCTACGCGACGCGCCTGTCTGCGTTTTCATTTAACTAAATCTGACGCTTTCGTACGGATTTCCAGCGTGTCGTGTCGGTCGACTCGGTTACCTCCGTCGGAATTGTTTCCGCATTTTTTTCGAGCAAAGAGGTGTTTAAGCATGAACTGTGAATTGGCGGTGAAGACGAAATAAGTTAAACATTTTTATTACAAAGCCTGGCTTATTCTGGTGTAAAAAATTGTGTGTGGCGTCTTTCCTGCGGTCTTCCTTTCTCAAAAATTGCGCTCAAAATCGTCCGGAAATTCCTTTTCCTCATATTGATCATTGAATTCAATCATTGAGAGCAAAATATCGCCGCGGATATTTTAATTCCGAATTTTGATGAGAAGCCACGCTTCGCACCAGTGCTTCCCTACCATTTTGGACATAGTATCTCAAAACCTTCCCTAAGCCTGGAAATTTAGTTTTAATCTTTAAAAATATTATCGTCTTTCGGTTTAAACTAATATGTCCATACGTTGTCGTTTTGTAAGTATTGACCCACGCATCATCACACGGTACATCTCGGCGCACCCCTGGGGAGGTAGGGGATTCGTTTTTGAAAAATCGTGAACTCGAGGGATTTGGGAGAAAAGTGGTGTCGGGAGCGCGGCCCGGCGGCGTCGCGGGCGTCAGACACGGGAAGACGCCCGTGAGGAAGCGCGGGTGTGGCGTCAGGGGCGATTGGAGCGCCGCGTTGCGCAACCATCGTTGCTGATCTCTTTTGGTGCGTTCCGCAAAAACTGGACTCGCCGAGTGCGAGAAAGTTGTTTGCCAGCGTTGGGAAACGTGGCCCCGAGCGTAGAGCATCTCGAGAAAGCACTTTTCCGTCATTGCATAGGTCGGCTCGAATGCGTCCCTCGGCGTTAGGGAGCCGTCCAAAGGACAACATACGGAAATGGCCCGCTGAGAGGCCGTCATATTTGATGAGATGATCGTATTTTCCGGACCAAAATCCCGGCCCACTAAGGCATTCTTTGGAGAAGAAAACTAAGTTTCTGGCACTGGTATTTTTTTGAACGATAAACGGCTTTCCAAGTGATCTCTTCTCATTGGCTAATGGTATAATTAATTGGTGTTCGTAGATGTATGCAGAAGACCTTTTTGCAGTCCATGACATTAGCACGGTTTATGTCCTTTTACCCGATGGACGTAGGGGTCTTCTGTGCCCTCTGTCAGGCGCATTTATTGGAAATTTATGCTGATGCTCGGGATTTGGGGTAGTGAAATTTCAAATCGAAGATGACTTAGCAGAATGGATGCTAGCTTGACGCTTCAGCGCGGATGGTGTTCGCTTCATGCGTAATACTTCATGCAAATGGAAGGTTCAATGTCGCCTTCGTGTCATTATTTTTTTCCCATTTGCATAATCTGCTTACGAAAGGTAGCAATTGCTCAGAAACCAGATGCTCAAAAGTAAAATAGGCAGTTGCTTGTGAAAGTAAAATAGTGATCGAGTTTTAAATTTGTGTGTTTAAGCCAATCACTGTTCGAACTTGTGCTACAATGGCAGTGTGATCCAAAAACGTTACGTTTGGTGGTATTTGGAGTTGCAGGTGAGTCCAGATGTTACACCTCATTGGGTGAAATTAAGTTTGAAATTTCAGTCGGACCTCACTCTTTGGCGGGCCACACATTTGCGTCGTAAATTGAACTTGGTGAAAAATTAGACCATTTTACTTAATGGTAGGTGCGTGTATCGTGCACGCATTGCGAGAAAATGAGAAAATTGGCGCACTCCTGCGCCAATCGTCCGAGGCGATGCGATCGACTTCTGCCCCGGCTCCTCCGCCCCCCTCTAGCCACCCTGCTCCTTCCCCCTGCCCACTCTTACGTACTTTACGCATTCCCCCCCCCCCAACCAACCCACGTTTCCCCCTCTATCCCTTCCCCACGCCTCCCCTCTCTATCTCTCCCCACGCCTACTCCCTCACACCCCCCAGACCTCCACCGTCTCCTCCCTCACAATCCCCCACGCCTCCCCCGTCTCACTACCTTACGCCCCCCACTCCGAAGCCGCCTGTGATGTAGCGGCCAGCAGCCGTCCCGCACCCTCCGGAAAAATGCGCTAATTTTGCAAAAATCATTTCCGATCAACAAGTGGCCACACACATTAACGACAATCCAACCTTTCTAAGTTTTGGTCAAGTAGTGCGCGGTGGTAGTAGCCGATCCGTGCATTGCGGATTCCGCCTCGGGAATCCCGTTCTTGTGGTTTGACGACTTTGGCGATGGCGCGATAATTTTCCTCATGCCAAGTCATGCTTGCGTTGTGTGCATAACACGGGTGGCAGTAGTAATAGCGGGAGGGGCACGATTGCGGAGACTATTTAGGATTGATGGGCCAACAGCGAAAGCTAAGGATCTCATAGAGGACGAAATAAATAGGAGAAACCCAGAGATGACACAATTAATGGTAATCGCGCTGGGGAACATAATTAAGCGATAGCCAGAGGGCGATTCCCCACACAATGTGGCGTTTTTTCGAACGACGAAGACAGTATACGCGAATTATTGATGTGTAAAATGGCAATCATTTTCAGGAAAAGAACTTAAGTATTGCATTTAATATCTGCTCCGAAGAATTATTAAAAATTTGAGCTTACGAATTAATGAAAATCGTGATGGTTAAAAAATATACGCCAATAAAGGGGCGCCCAACCATTGATTAAGATTACAAGAGACTGTGGGAGATGCCGCAACAGTAACTTCTAACAGTGTCAGCCGCTAAGTGTGCATTAAAATGCAACAATTTCAGAGTAAAAAAGTTTATTCGCCTTGACCGGTCAAGGCGAAGGGGTTTTTACACTTTGAACTTGTTGTATTGTAATTATTAAAATGTCTATTTACGATAAAGTGTATGTCTTATGTCCGTGTATTTATTTGCGTTGAGGTCACGTTGTGTAATTCTGCAAGATTGCATTTCGCTTAATAATGTTGCTCTGTCCTGCAATTCACTGCTTCGTACGATAGTGAATTTTCAATTAGCCTCTCATCAAAAAGAAACAGTAACCATTTAAACTATGCCAGCGGGTAAATTGGCTATTGAATTCTATCGTCGAATGTTCCAAATCCCATTTCACATCCTCTTCTTAGCGGGATGCAATCCGAGTATTCTTTGGTCGTAGTAACGATACGGCGAGATGCGTAAATGGCATTCCGCTTTCGTCGGTGTTGCCTCCTTTGTTTTGTCCATTTTCCGACCCTTGGTGTCCTGAATGAACGGTAAAATTAAATGAATATTTCTTTTGGACTGCCTCTACTCTGCAAATTCCACGCATTTCAAACTAAAATGGACGTTCAGATTATCTCATTGCTTGGAATTTCGAGAGGCGTGAGAGAGAACGGCGTGAATTTAACTAGCAACACGCAAACACATTCCAGAAAAAAAAACTAAAGATAAAACCGATTTAAAAAAATACCGTTTAAAACAAAATTAAATTGACATTGTGTCCAAGCTGTACGGAAAAAGAAAGGAATATTGAATATAATGATTATTGACAGCGCGATGGATGACTGCAAACTGATTTAATTCTCCCCGTAATGTGTTCAATTAATGTTACGTTCTGAATCGAATCGCCACGCCGATTTTTTAAATGGGTTATTTTCCGTGATTTTATTATTTTTTTGGGATCGCACCTCTGCTATCAATATCTGGTTCAAACTCATGAATCAGTGGTTCACAAAGAGTACGTGTAATACGTACGTGCAACTATCTATTAAGTTTTCGATGGGGCAATTGGTAGGTTGTCACGAATAATCGAGCTCTAGGAAAATATTAAATGGAAACGGGTTTCATTAGCTTTAATATAATGAGTATGGGTTAGCTATTGTCTTAAATAAAATGACAAAAAAGAGGGAAATGGGGTTCGAGAACATTAAACTAGTTGATGATTGCCACACTTCCGGAAAGTCTGTCAGTTATTAGGGAAATAATGTATTTTCCTCAATATCCATTTCTCTGCATAACGCATTCAGACGGTAAATGGGATATTGAGATAAAAATATTCTCCTAGGTTTTTAGACGTGTCTGTTTCTTGCCACTTCTCCATTACCACGTTAAACCCCTCTCTTCCTTGAATCCCTTATTACACTGCACTATAACTCAATGGGAAAACTTCTATTCGAAAATTGGACTCGTTCTCAAAGAAAAACTGACGACTGAATTGCATTACTTTTTCTACTCTCTGTTAGCACACACCGAGGCTGTATGTTTCGTAATGTTCTAAAGAGATGTATTTTAATTCGTTTAAACCTTAAGACCATGTTACTTTACAAAAGCATGGTATCGTTTACTATCAAAAAATTCTATCCCTCTTTTGAGAGCCTTAGAAAACCTTTGAAAGAGCCCAACTAGAAGGAAAGAAATGAGGAAGATGCCCTGATTTTGTTATTATTAACTCCGTGAAATATTGAAGAATGTTTGCGTAATAAGAGCATTCTGATGTATAGCAGCGCATTGCTCATTTTCGGCCACTAACGGTGAATGCGACAACGGAATAATAAGTCGTTCGACGTTATATTTTTCTCCTTGCTTCGCGGCGGTATCATAAGAATAACCGCAATGCTTTCTGTTTCCGACGACCTTCGACTAAACTTTTTTTTTACATAGGGCTATTTTGTTCACACAGTGCTTGCGCAGTATAATTGAACTTTATTTTGTTTATCCTCTAGCAAAGACTACGGGACTTAAATGTCTACTAGTTAATGTGTGTAGTGAGTTGGTGGAAACAATTACTTTTGTTATCCCGTCCAAGGAAACCTGAAAAGTGATGAGTATTGGAATAGCCATAATTAAAAAAAAACTCGCCGATTCCAAAATTGAAAATTTGAGGAGTTCAATCAATCATTTACGTAATTATACGCTCGTCGTCGTTTTGTAGCGTGACTTCACCTCAGTGGTGTCGGTTTTCAATCTCTTAATGTTGAGCATTAAAAAGCCAAATTGTTACTCGAATTAGTGGCCCTCGCTGAATTGTTCGCATGTAAGAGTAAAATGGTGGACATTTCGAAGGAGTGACGTACGATAATTGTTGGTCGTGCAAACCATGCCGGTGGCATCCTTGTCATGCGCGCTCCGGACGCAGTGACGCGGATGCCTCGGCGTCCTTGCGCTGGGTGGCGGTCGACTTCACGTGCTCGGCGACACCGACGGTCCGACATTCCCAGGTGGCGTCCCCGGTTGTCTCTCTTGAACAGGAGCACCTCGCACCGGGTGCTCGATCGGGAGCTATTCCAAAGCGCACTCTGTGAATGACTCGCATGAATGCTCTGCGTGGCGCGGGTCTATAATTTTAAACTTAAAAATAAATATCATAAAAAGTGCTCCACGGTTTTCAACGTGCGTTTGTCCGAGTCGAAATAGCTGATTTCCCTCTTCTAAAAACGCCTTTGCACTTAAAATTTAATGAATTCAAATTTGAAACCTCTCTGGTCGTAGTTTTAGTAGTTTTTAGGGGAGGCGACCGACAGCTCAGGAGACAGCTCATTTGCGCCATTAGGGATGGACAGGAAAGGATGAAGGGTGGAGAGAAACCCGGTGTCGGCATTAGCCTACTCTTAACGAAATGCGCCAAGAGGTCATCAGTTTATCGTCACACCTGACGGATGTCGTACTAACTCAGTGTCCTCAACGAAGCACCTCAAGTAGGGATCGGGACACCACTGAAAAATATCTGCCGCCTCTGGGATTCGAACACGGACCCTCTGGGTGGGAAGCCAGTACTAGCCACCGCACCATCCCGATCCACGAAACCTCTCGAGAACGGCGGTATTGAGACCCTCTTGATTTTCCAGTCGTTCATCTCTGATATGCTGGCTTATTTTCTGTATCACTGCAAAATGTCATTCGTCGAATAAATGCGTTTTCTGAACTCCCGATTCCGTTTTTATGTTGCTATTCTCCGTTATAAATAGAGGGGTTGGTCAAATTTACGCAAGAGTGAGAGTAATTAGGGCAAATTTGGTTCTTGGCAGTAGTGTACTGTCTAATGCTTACGTCCCTGGTACGTTGAATTCACATACATTGCATAATTCGGTAGCAAGGCCGTTTTACCTTCTAGCAGGGCCAACCTAAATTCAAGAGTTTTAACCCCTTCTTCTCCCCCCCCCCTCGGCCAGAAATTGAAAACGAGGTTAACTGGTGTAATGTTCTGATTTGCACCTTGACCCGCGGAACTGACCACAAGGACCTCGATTTTTGCTCTCCCCGGTAATTTATCCGATTTATGTGGCCAATGAACGACGGTACGCAAAAACGTCGTCAGGCAAATGGCGGGTACGTCTCGAGACTGGCGCTTGTGTACGGCAAGGAAATCGTTGGGAGCTCTTATGGATACCAGGTGGTGGTCGCAACTCCTCAGTTATGGCCTGTGGTGGGAAAAAGATGGTGAGGAGAGCTCCTGTCTCAAGGCTAACCATAAGCTGGCTAAGTCGTTGTGATCGTCTTTTGTTTCAGCCGCGAAGTGCGAACCCACATTCCGGGAAAGAGCTTGCTCAACCCGCCCGACACGGTCATTTGCCGCCGGTCGCGGAGTTTGGAAAGTGAGGGAAAGCGGGATGGTATGAATATAATTTCGATGCATTGCTCGAGTCCGCTAATGATTTCCCCTGCCTCGAGTCCCTCACTCGCAGCCGAGAGCAAGGTAGGGAGAGCGATCACAATAAGCATTCGTAGTCCTTGAAGCAACTGGCGAGGTGCCAACAGTCTTACGAAGGCAAAGGCTCTTGAGTCGTCGAAGTTGATAAAATCAGCGGAACATGTAGAGCAATTTCATAGCTATGATCGTGCAATAGTATACATTTCGGATTGTCGTTAATCAGGCCTAGAGTTCCAGCAGGCCTATTGAAGTCGATAATTTAATCTGACGTTTTCTTCTGGTGCCTTAAATATGGAGGTATTCCCTTCGCCCTTGGATCTAATTCCTGAGAGAGATGGGAACTTTCCGATCTGTTACTCTCGCGCAATAAAAAATTGATTGTTCTTAATATTTCTCTCTCCGCTTCGTTTCTGCCCCACGGGGTAACCGATTACGGTTGAAATTAAAATTAATTTCATTTCGAATTTTTGAAACATTAGACCTACCGAAGTCAAAATTCTTCGGACCCCCGATGCAAACTGTAGTTAATCGTAGCTGATCGAGTATATTGGGATGAAATGCAAGGTTGATTCGACTCAAGTGTCGACAGTTTTAAAGCTGTCGTCTGCATCACTACTACAGGTAGGAAGTCGAAAACAATGTCAATATTCGAGCATAAAATAAATTATTAATAATTACCAAAATTGCTCACTATGCCTGTTCCAACTTTTTGTTGAAAAAAATCGAAGTTACTCGCATGAAAGCTGGGATGGCGGATACAACGAGTATCGATAGTGATCTGTGGATGATAGTGAACTCGTCCAAGTGCACTGGTAGAATCAGTGGAGGATGGGACTCACAGGCTTCGCGATACTCCCAAAATTTGTTCAAAGAAAGGAATTTGGAAGTATTTTATTTTAATAAATAATATAAGTATGCATTTTCCTAAATTAAAATCGTATGAGTTTCCAATGTAATTCGTGAGGGCTCGTGACCCTTGTAATTTTTACAGGCATGATCCCACTGATAAGGGTTAAATGAGTGTGAAAACATCTGGACCTTTTCTGTAAAGAAGTTAAATGTACGATTATAAAATGCTAAAATTTTGATACATAGATATTATCCTGTATTACTTTCGTAAACAACACGACAAAGCCGTGACCACCCCAAATGGAAAGTCTAGATCCGCCAGTATCAGAGTGGCTATATGCAGGCATATTAAAGTCGGTCTTTGAAGTGGACGTTAACAGTTATGCGACGAATTTCTTTGTGAGGCTGGGTGAAGAAAGAGGCCAGGCAAAATAAAAATGTCAGCTCATATTTCTGTGGTGTCAAAGTATGGCAGTGGTGTTCAAAGTCATTTCCCGAGCGTGTCACGTCGGGCCCTTCGGCAGCCCCCGAGTCTGTCCGCGTTTTTTCTTTTCGCCGCCACCCGTCCAGGTCCTTCCAGTTCCTCTTTCGACCCTTGTAGTACCGCCACCCGATTACCATTCCCTTCCCAACCCCCCTCGAAAGACCGAGTGCAGTGTGAAACGGTTCGAGTGCGAGTCTCGGCCTTGTAATAAATCACGCGCCTTGGCCAAATGTGGATGAGAATTGGCTGGGCGTTGAATAATAAATGCTCTCTCATAACGGTGCGTGATCGGCGGAAGGCTAATGCGATGCGTTCATATAAATCGCCGTCGTGTGCCGTGTTTTAGTGACCCTAAGGAATTTCTCTATGTGGTGCTATTCTAAATGTATAACGTGGAAAAACATTTTTAAGGCAGGTCTATGCTTAATATAATATGAGTGTTAACGCCCTCAAATAAGCTCTCCATCAATATACCTATGGTAAACGGACAAGGGATTAACGTAGTTTTATTCCCCTAAGGGTCATTGTTTCTATTGAAATAGAGTGTTCTTCTCACACCACCTCGGATGAGCTCGGGTCTGTCCCCAAGGATCTTCCGTCTCCGACCAGCTGATGGCGTCCGCCGAGTCGTTGTGCATAACGGAAGCATTCATGGCATTGAAGTGAATCGCGCCTTTGAGCGCCCATGGGACAGCACTCGAGACACGATGCTTGGGTATTTCTGTCGAACACGAACGTCTCAGGTTGGCCTCGCCCTCCCCCTAACCCCCAACCCCATCCTCTTCATTAATGAAAGCGTACAACTGTTTCCAGAAGGTCCACAAACGAGCATGGACGTTCAATTAAACCCCCCCCCCCATCACTGCTCTCTTCCCTTCTCTCCAAGTCGCCAGCGGCAAAGACCAGTTCAGATCTGGCGTGAACAATGGTCGAGGGCAGCAAGCTGTTTCTGGGTTGGTGGATTTCTTCCCCGCGCCTGCTTCCCCCGTCAAACTGGAGGGCGTTAGGCGGGACTGCATGTTTTTCGTCAACTCGAAATCTCTAAGAGTGGCAGCGAGCGGGGGAGGGCGGCTTACAAACGAATTTCTTGACGTTCAATAAAGGAGATTGCGTTTCGTGATTAAGGCTCCCTTGGGGGGCTCTCTTGGAATTGCTTGCCGAGGGTTGGAAGGCGTCCAGTAGGCTCTCTACGAGTTCATGTCTCAATGATCCCGCATGCATCAATATTGACCTTTAGATGAGAGATAGCGTATTCACTTACTCACCGGTAAACAGACGTGATGTTACTCCTCGTATTTTTGGGAAAAGCGGGTAAAAGGGCCAACCAATTGAAAAAAAGTCTTAAATATGATAAGAAGTAGAGGATAAATAAGAGCGAAACTCCTTACGGTGGTGATTTCAGTTCGTGTTTAGCTTAGGCCAATCGCGAGGGCAATATTTAGCGAAGCCCACTACTCGTATCACTTTTATTTATACCATTTGCATGAGCATCGATGTCGGGGTGGATTGATCTACAAAGAATAGGCTTTCAATATTCGGGACACATTGGAAAACAATCATAAGAAGGTAATCTTTGGGAAATAGGGAACTGGAATCAAAATAATGTGAAACCAAGCAATAACTTCAATAGTCGAGCCACGCCGCACGTCTCCTGCAATGTTTAAGACGACTACTTTTCAATCACGCGAATTTTCAGACGGAGGGGACGACTCCCTTACTGGCGACGATATCGAAGGCGAGCCATCCGGCTTGTGAGGTGCCGTACCCCGATGTATCCTCGCGTCAGTATTCCATCTTATGGTTTAAATTGAGGTTCATGGCACTCGAAAATTTACTTGGCGTCATGGGATATAGAAATTATAAATACAAGGTTTGCATAATAAGTATCGATAATAATTTTTCGCGACGTTTGCATGAAGTGCGGAATTCAGACCGGCGGTTAAGTATGCGCATGCTCGCAGATCGTATTGGCATTGATAAGATGACAGTGCACACCATTATTACTGAGCATTTGGCAGTGCGAAAGATTTGCGCTAAACCGGTCCCGAAGGTCTTAACGGACGACCAAGAGCAGAGTCGAGTGTCTGTCTGCTTGCGAAGACCTGCAACGACATCGCGACGATTCACTAACCCCCTTACTGTCCCGTCTTGGCACCAGCAGACTACTTCCTATTCCCAAAAGTGAAATCTTTCCTCAAAGGACGCCACCATGGGACCATAAGTGCCGTCAAAGAATTTTGCACGCGTACCTTTACGGACCTTCCGGTATCTGCCTACTAGGGAGCCTTCGAGTCATGGAAAAACCTCTCGCAAAAATGTGTCGACGCTCAAAGGATGTACTTGGAATAATTTCAGGACATTGTAGTAATATCTGAAATGAATCTATTTTTCCGAAAGTTTCCCCGATACTTTTTATACAAACCATGAGCTCAACTGTTGACGACAACGAAAAGCCATAAGACAGTCTCGTTCTCATCAAGTAGTTTTTTGGTGAAATTTTGTGCCCATTTGACGATAACGGGGTACTCCGAAGAGAAGGCTTTCGTGGAATTGTATATCAATAAAAAAGAACTTTCGCTTTGATGAAAAGAAAATTAATATCGGTCTCCAAGAGTGAGTGCTGTCCTTTATTGCTATGAAAGTGGTTTTATTTTGAGTATTTTTTTAACCAGTTTTGGTCATCATGAATTTCCTTATCATTTTTGTCTGTTTTGGCTAAATGTGCGAAGGGTTGGGATCAATTCCGTCGACGAGGTGCCCAATGTTTTGTTAGTTTATTGAGCAAGTAATGTTTTTCCTTTCATGAACGGTAGTTGGAGCTCGCAGGGCGGGGCCAGCCCTGGTTGCTGGCGCCCACGTCTCTCCCCCCACCCAAGGGGTGTCGAGTGATGCTTTTCGGTGGGCCGAACTGCCACAACCCTAGGCTTAGGATTGTATAGGCACAGAATCTTTACCCTTGGAAGAGCATGCCTTATAATTTAACCCGCACTGCCTGAAACCGCTTCTAACATTTCCTTTACAATAGAAGAAGAGTTGATGTGTCATTGCCGACCGGGGGTCGGTAAATAAATATGTTATTGTATTGTACGAACATACTCGTACTTTCTATACGATAATAGTAAATTCTACAAAGTAACGCTTGAGTTCCTTAAGTTTTACAATACAGTTGGCCTTTATTTAACATTTGATCTATTAATCATTCCCAACCTATTTCCGCTAACAGTCTGCCTAAATTACTACGTTTAATAAGTACTTATATATGTTTCGTGTGAGCATGACCTCAGCAATTCAAGAGTCACTTCGAGTCTTGGATAAAAGACTAATCTAAAACCTTAAGCCCCGGTTGAGGTTCGTCGCTTATCTTCCAAGGGGGTAACGCTCCCTCATATGATCTTATCGTGTGTAAATGAAATTCACATCCACGCCCTACCCTACTGGCCACCGAAAGGCACTTATGAGGTGCCAGTCGTGGAAAATGAACAAAAAATATTCGCGAGCAAAGAGGAAAAAAAAGGTACGAGTACTCAGTACTTGCCCTCCACCCACGGATTGGAATAAACGATTCTTTGTATTCGTTGGGCGCTGTGAATCGAGCTGTCGTCGCGCGTTGGCTCAGTGGCTTCCCTCCATGTCGGAAGCGACGCCGATATTCTATAAAATGTTGGTAATGAGCTTATTTAATCCCACGCGGGGCCTCCTGGAGTCAATTGGACGGCCCAGTCGGAGCCCTCTGCCCTCCCCCTCCCTCCGTCGCGCGAACACTCCGTCCCTGGTGGGCGTACGGCAGCGGAAAGTTCCCGAGGAGCATGCCTTGAACAGACGAGTAAATAAACGACGTATCTGTGAACATCTCACAAGGGGGCAGGCATCCCCGTGCCTCATCTCGTCCGTGTGCAAGGAGCGCTCTTTCATTCCCCCCCCCCCCCAAGCATCAACCAACACCCCAAACGCTCCCTCCTCCCTCCGAGCTCCTCTCATCCCCGTCCTCCGACCCTCACAAATGTTTTTGTGGGAGCGCGGGGAGTGGGCGGAGAGGGGGAATGGGCGGGGGCGGTGTTAACAAACGCGCGCGCCTAGGCGGGAGGAAGGGAGTCGCCCTGGCTCGGCGTTGCCAACCCCCGCACTTGCGCTCCCGACGGCACGAGCGGCAAGACAGAAGGTCGCCGTTCCGAAGGGTACGTTTGCGCCCTGGGATTTGGCCCGCCTGGAGGGTGAAGTCCTACCCCTCCTCCTCCACCCCACCCCATTCGGTGGAGAATTGATTCCGTTCCCCACTCGGCCCATCCCGCTCCCGGTCTCCGTTCTATCGACATGACGTATATGTGGGCCCACTCTAGGCCCGCCCCCACACCCCTCCTCCGGCCGCCAATGGATGTGAAGTGATTCTTCCGATTTATTTGGCGGATGAAAGGAAGCAGCGCGGGCGTGGAGCCGCCTTGCTCTTCTATGAACACACACTTCGTTGGTTTAATGCTTCCCGCTTATTTTCGTTAGCTCCCGCATTCCATCGGAAGGCCGAGGCGAAGATGAGCGATGCGTATCAGATGTAGGGCTCGCGTCGTTGCTTCACTGTAGGATTACTATTAGTGCATATCGTGTCCTTCGTGAGTTTTGATTGCATCGATGATTTTTATTTCGATTATCGATTTGATAAGTGAATCTAAGAAGATATATATCGCTTTTAATGAACGCGCTTTTGCTTAGCGACACTATCTTTAGCTTCAACCTCGCTGCAATTGACCTTACTGGGTGGTTTACTCGAGATAATGTTATCTCCTTTGTTGAAAGCAGCAGAAATGTTTTCATCACATAATTCCTAGAAATCAAGGAGAACGCATAACTCATTAAGAGTGAAGACTGTGTATGAGTGTTTCTGTGTACACACACACACATCACCACCACAGTAATCACCTTGAAGGTTGGTTTGTTAGGTGAGGATTGAGCTCACCCAATGCTAAGCCGGACGGCGTGTGAAATTTAAGCGTCAGGTTAAGGGGCCAGTTCCTTTCCCTGTGCCGCCTTTGATTTTCCGGTAAGACTTGGTATCCGAACAATCACGACAAACCGGGGCTCTCCGGTCAGTAGCCCAACGCGGTACCCGCTTGGAATTTACGTGTAATCTACAAACACACTCATATTTATTCACTTGTATGTAATTTTCTGCTTTGGAAAAAAACAAGATTATTTTTGAAAATTGTTCATTTATTAGTTCTTGAAACCCATCGAGGATTAGTGGATTAAAAATTTAGTCTAAATCACAAGTTGTGATAACTTCACCCCTCTTGTCTCATTTTAATGCCGATTTTATCAATTGATTGCATAAGAACTAGTGTTCACCTGGAAAATTGATACTTGCGTTTGTGGATTAACTATTTCCTCCTGGAATGTTCATATTAGAGCGAGAATCCTGCATCTACGCTATTGCAATCGAATTTTATTTCCGCATTATTTTATAGTAATTTTTCTGTGTAATGACCGAGGACCGTTTTATATGTCCTAAAAGGGAAATCATTTTACTGAGCACTCTTTATTAAATTATCCGTTCCTGTAACAGCATGCATGCAATGCTTGCAGTAAGGTCGAAATGTAATCCACGGCGAAGTCATTGGAGAACTATCTGTATTGCTTCGTAGTTCATAGTCAACGCAATTGATCCTCTGTCATTGAAACGTCACATGTAAAAACATTTCTAACGAATAACAAAAACAATGTGTGTTTGTGGGTAAGTATACCTTGGTATGCGTTTTATTTACTGTACCAGTTAATCTGCCCACCTATGATAATACTGTTGACTTACGTATTGTGATATGATAATGGGGAAAGTTAGAAATTTACTAACCGAGCAATACCGTACGAATTACGGAAACTTGAGTAGGGATACAAAATGATTTTTAAGAAACGTAATGACCCATTTTCAATACGTACGCCCATTCTCGGATTGTAACTTCGAGCGAAGATCGCGGAATCGAGATAGCTGCATTCTTTGCTGGTCATTCACTCAGGGGTAAGCATTGACATCGCCCCAAATTTTCTGCGTATTCACTTGTTGTAAAATATTATTAGTGTCCATTGAGAGTATTCTAACATACTGTTTCGCACTGTAGGCATATCATTCTGTGGAGTTGCACGCGAAACTGTGGGCCATTCATGTGAGGAACTTATTCGAACAAAGTCGAGTGTACCATCATCTCTCCGATAGGAAAATACCGGAAGAGGTATGCTTTATGAGACTCTCGACATCACCCAAAACCGATAAAAGATCAGCGCCTCATGATATGCAATTAATTGATAATTGTATATGCATTTTTTGAAAACCGTTAATTTTCATCTAATTGCAATGAAATGATGTGATCCTTATGAAAATAGAAACATCATGCTCCTGAATAATGAATCTCTACCAGATTAAATGTTTAAAAAAAAACATCCACTGTTGAAGTTAACTTGGGTTGCAAACTCAGGTGGTTAAATTATTTGACGTAATCCTAAGAGAAGAATCCCAAACGCCACTTTGGTGTCACCCCGTCTCCAAAAAAGCGGCTTGAAATGTGGATATTTTGATTGAGGTTATTCAATGGATGCTTTCGTGCAGAAATCGGGTAACTTAAAGAATAATTATTTTTTTTGCGCCCCTCAGTTGATTACCGGAAATTAATATGCGTGGGGGGGGGGCCTTGGATATCGACGAACCCTCGTCATTGTTTCTTTTCAAAATTCTTGGGTGAGGCCATCGATCGGGCATGACGAGTGGTCCCGGGTGACGTCACGGACGCGGGGGGGTCTTCATCTTGTCACCGCGCCGCGCCACTACCCATTTGAACGGGATCAATGCTGAACAGGTTGTGATGTGGCGGGTTCCCATAATTACTGCAAGGCATCTCGTAAGTAGAACTGAGTAGCTTCCTCTCTTTGAACCCGGTTATTTGAAAAATGTAAATGAAACGACTCCGGGACGAAGGTCGGAGTGGTTTTTTTGTTTTTAGTTTCCTCGGAGTCTTCGGCTGTTCTCGGCGGGCTAATTAAGTTATAAAAATGTGGAAATGCGTATGAGTGCCGTCGGCGCTAGCAGAGTTCGCTATAGGAAGATGGTTTCCATCGAATTCCGAAGCTCCGGCTTCCAATTATGAAGCACTTGACCTAGTTGCATTCTTTTTGCAGTTACGTTTTGACCCAAGTCGGGCACTTTGGAGCACTTTTGCTAAAATTTTAAATGTTGCATTCACAGTTCGAGTTTTAGTTCTCACGGCATTTGGAAGAAAGATGAAATCCAACATTTCAATGTAATAATCATCGTTCTGACAGGAAATGGTGGCATATTTTTTTACCAACATTAAGATGCATGCGTATTTATTGAAGGAGCACCAAGTTATTAAAAGTAAACTGTGAGGATAATAATGAAGTGCCAACCTGATTATTACTTACGGTGCAACCACAATAATCAACCTTAACGTTAGTTTTGAAATGGATAGACCCCGGTGTAGGTTACCTTGTACTAGCAAAAGGTAATGAAGGTTAAGTTCAGTTAAACAGAGGAGAAATGAGGCATGGATTTCTAACTAGCTGTTGTGGTAAACGTTAGCTGGCCAACGTTTACCACAACAGCACTGACCACTAGCAAATCTGACTGGATTCCCGTTAGGTTCATCCAAAGGCATCGCCGATGTTAAACCCCGGGGCGCTAATCAGCAGCTTAGCGCTCAACGAACTAGGCTACTTTTTCCGCAGTGGGGTAGTTGCCTTTTTGACAGTCCAAAATTACACGATATTATCCTGTGTTTCTAATTGTCCCTTTGTTTCCCAGATATTGTCAGCGAGATATAAAAGTTTTGGGCCTTCTACCGGAAGGTTGAGGCAGGTGAATTAGAGATTACAAAAAATATATAATCTGTTGATTTATTTTTCAGTTCTTAAACCAGGACAAATATAATACATTCTCAAGGGCTCATCCATTGCCACACGTGTATATACGAGTCTCGTACGTACTCGTATACATATACATACATACATATATATACACACATATATACATATATACATATATACATATATATATGTATATATATATATATATACATGCATATATACATACATACTACATACATATATATATATTTCTGTATTCATTATTAATATTGTGTCATTGACGTCAGCCCAATATGTCCATTTTTTCTTGAAATCCCAGGCACTTGGCCACTATCAGTCACATGGAAAAGTTTAAACCGTGGAGTAAAAAATCATGTAATTAACGTGTTTTTCGAGTAACTATACCAGTCAACTTGAATTCTTTTTGGGTAGGAGTTGCAGATTCCTTCAAAATGAAATTTTCTTTTCCATAAAGTACCTATGCCATTCGATTCTTAACATATCTTCCCAATCAGTTTTTCATTTATTGGTGACACGCTCACCGTTCACGCTGTTTTTTTTCCAAAAGATAGAACTTTTCATTCCACGTGCTCTCGATCTGAGGACTATATTTTTTTAATTAATTAATAATTTCGATCGCGTGTAAATTATAGGAAGTTAGCCATTAAAGGTTTGTTTCAATCATAATTGGCAAATAATATATCCATGCATACAGGTTCGATCCTATTCCTTCGATTTATATTCGAAAATTTTCGTAGCGCTTTAATTGAATCTGCTTCAATCGGGTCAATGGAAAGGGAGGTGGCCGGACTCGGTGATTTGATTATTTTGCTCTGAAATGTAGAGCAAGAACGGGTTTCAAGGGTTTTTTTATTGTACGTTTGGAAAACTAGTGATATTACTATCTGAGTTATTGAACGTACAATCACTTTCCTGAGCTTTTTCCACCTTTTGATATTTTTGGCGGGGAAAATGATGGCCCAGATTTGTGTTTGTGTATTATCATAATTTATTCTCATTTTGAATGGGAATCATTTCGCATTCACCTGTTTTCTCCTCGCATGAAATTCGTAACCATACCCGGTGGAATATTATTTGCCCTGGACCATGTTTGACGGCGAGTTGCAACGTGATTTTCCCATGCATCGCTGTCAATCTATCGATTTGCTCCCTGTTTATATTTCAGTAATTACTTCGGTGTTTGCACTCTGTCTCAATTGCATATCCCATCCTAGTAATTCAGGATCAAGGCCGAAATTCAAAACTGGTTCTCATAATCATTAATTAAACTCAAATGGACGCACAATCCTCCGGTGAGTCGAAGGTAAGAATAAAAGCAAAGAGTAAATTTCTTAGATAATCGGTTGAATGCAGCAAAAGGCAATAGGTTTATAATACGTGTATTAAATTATACGGGGATATGGGATATCTAAGGGATACTTTGTAACACTTTGCCGCCGTGGGTGAAATTAAGGTTATGCCCATGAATCGGGAATAGAATAGTAGGTTATAAAAGTTAAAAATGAATTTCTAGCCCTCGCGCGCGATTTCAAACAGCTAAATTTTACATGTATTGGTGTTTATATCTCGTCGATATGTATATATATATATATATATATATGTCCCTCTTTTATATGTTTTAGTTTCTGTGATTGTGTTGACTATTTAGTGAATTTACGTTATATATATATATATATATATATATATATATATATATATATATATATATATAATATATCGATGATGTGGAAGTACTCACGGGAGCAATATAACATTTGGACGGCACAATAGAACACAGAATTAAATATATAACTCGTAAAAGAACACTACGACCGTCATCATCAGATGATGATGATGACAATATATATATATATATATATATATATATATATATATATATATATGTATATATATATATATATATGTGTGTGTTTAACGAGTTCATTTGGATGAGTGAATTCTCCAAATCTCAGCCGTTGGCCGCCATTCCTCAGGATGCGTCGTCATCAGATGATGATGTTGACGGTATGTATATTATTATTATGAGGTAATCTACCGGTAAAGGTAGGTTTTTGGATGGACACAACTATCAAATAAACATTTTGTAACTCCAAACAAAACCCAATCCAGAAACCTAATCTACATCAGGTCCCTCTTCATCTCCGTGTACTTCCTTCCTCCCTTCATCGCGTCCAACATCCCTATCTTATTCCTGCCCTTTCCTCACCTGCCTAATATCCTCCCCTCTATTACCTTCTTCAACATTCCCCTGCCGCTCAATACACCTTTCATCCATTTTTCCTGCCGGTAAATATTTGTATATATATACAACATATATATAAAAAATTACATATATATATAAATATATATAATATATATATAAATATATATATATATATATATATATATATATATAAATTTACACATATATGTATATATACACACATATACATATATATGTATGTGTATATATATATATATATATATATATATATATATATATATATATATATATATATATATATATATATATATATATATATATATATATATATATATATATATGCGGGTCGCGGTAGTCTAGCGGGTAGAGCGTTGGACTGCTGACCGCAGGGTACCGGGTTCGATTCTTTGATTTTCGATTCGTTCGGTACTTTGGGCACCTGCAGCTCCACCCAAGCTGGTTGATTTTTCGGGTACCAGGTCTTCCTGGGAAACCATAACCGGCACAGGGAAAGGAACTGGCCCCCCTACCCTGATGTGTGAATATTCACACGCCGTCTGGCTTGGTACATGGGTGAGCTCTACCATCACCTACTAAACCGACCTTCGGGTTGATTACTGTGTTTATGGTTTTTTATATACACATATATAATAATAATAATATATATATATATATTTTATATATATATATATATATAACATATATATGTTATATATATAAGGAGGCAAGGAGGCTTTCTCAAGGAGGAGGGAGTTGATGACGGGGACGTTGAGTAGGGATGTTAAGACAAGACTCGTAAAAACTCTGATATGGAGCGTAGCTATGTACGGCGCGGAAACGTGGTCGCTGAAGCAGGAGGATAGACGTAGATTGGAGGCTTTTGAAATGTGGGTGTGGAGAAGAATGGAGAAGGTGAAATGGACCGAAAGGAAAACAAATGAGGAAGTACTGGAAATGGTGGGTGAGGAGAGGGGTTTGTTGAGAGAAATCCTATGGAGGCAGGAAAAATGGATGAAAGGCGTATTGAGCGGTAGTGGAATGTTGAAGAGGGTAATAGAGGGGAGAATGTTGGGCAAGCGAGGTAAGGGTAGGAACAGGATAGGGATGTTGGACGGGATGAAGGGAGGAAAGAAGTACACCGAGATGAAGAGGGGCCTGATATAGATTAGTTTGCCAGGTGGGGAGTCACAAAATGTTTATTTGATAGTTGTGTCCATCCAAAAACCTACCTTAACCGGTAGATTACCCAATAATAATAATAACATATATATATATAACACAAGTTCATTTGGATGAGTGAATTCTCCAAATCTCAGCCGTTGGTCGCCATTCCTCAGGATGCCACTTGTGGCATTCGATTGCTTGCGTAAGTTGCTCATTAGCGCAATTCCAATTATAATTTCTAATCGGTATTGGCACGAGGGCTCGATAGGCAGTGCTTCGAAATTCATGTCCCCGTGGAGCGTCACAGCCACCCTGCCGTGCCAAACCCTCCTCCCTCCGGGTTTGCTCCGGCCGCGGAGATATTGCCAGGAAGCGGCAATCGAAGCGCCTGGGCCGACTGCAACCTCCTCGCCCCGCATCCTCATCCCTCCACACCCTGTCCCTCTCCACGCGGTCCGATATGGTACGCGGTCCCTCTCCACGCGAAATGGTACGCGGTCCGATGCCGCCGGGGTGTTGTTTCTGTTACAGTGATAGTGGACTGTTACGTGAGGACTTGTCTTGTTAAGGGGACCGGAAGGATTAGTGAACGAGTCTAGATAAGAAAGTAACCTAGGAAATATGTATCTTAAGGTCGACAATTCTTGGCACGAGAAAAAAAAGAGGTTTATAACCTCGTTAGTGTTTGCCTAAATTCTATGGGTTAAAAAAACGTAACGAACGGCCGCTAATGGTGGTTGCGATGATTCCGCATTAATTCTTCTCCTTGTGTATACATTTTCACTGAAAATTTAAATAAGGATCAAACACACTTAAGAATCGGTACCCATTGCCGATTGTAATTTTTATTAGTTCGCTTCAAACACATTTCCAATTAATTTTTAAAATCCGAGCGGTTTCAGGGGATGCGGCATAACTTTTGCTGAATGCAGAATTTCAAAGTAAAATGTCTACATTGAAAAGTTACCTACGAAGAAAATGAGCTCCTCAATTTCCACAGGCATCAAATGAAAAATCTAAAGCTCTGACTCACAGTTAGCTACCGCTCCAGCCACATAAATGCACGTTAAGATAGGGTGATAGGATCCTATGACTTCCTCGTGGCAGGCCTGCAGTTGTGTTGCATTCCTTGAGCTCGTTCCATCGAATTGGAGCTCGGCAGGCCTTGGGAAATGCAGAAGCTCAACCGTGGATTACAGCGTTAAGTGATGGAAAAATCTTCGTGCGTTTCATTTTGTCAGATGAACATAAGAAAATCATGAGTTAGCCTCGTCGGATCGTAGTAGTAGACCTTGAAGTTAATAGTTCGAATTCTGAAAATGGAATAAAATTAAATTTGGGCTATTTTCCCTTTGGACTAAAACCTGGCCATCGGGGAAACATTTTCGTTAAAACTCTCCACTTTGGAAGGATCCGTGGATTTATGGATAGCATTTCGGTATTCACTCCCCCGTAGTCCCGTCAGTTGCATTTCTCGCACGGTTACCAAATTGAGGTTTGGGTTATAAAATAGCCAACTCCACTTGCATTTGCATAATCCCCCCGATTGTTTAGTTTCCGAAATAATTTGTGGCTGTATCTTCGTTCGAAGTGATAGCGATCCAAATCAATTCGCTTCGACGGTCCCATTGTTATCGCTGATGTAAAGGTTTGGTGTTGGAGGCGTTTCCTTGGAGTGGCATGAGTGTCGTCGCTTCGTCGCAGTCAAGATGGCCGAAGTGCATCATAAAAACTCCCGCGTGCGGTTGTCTCCTGCCGCTGGGCGGCTCCAAGGCCTTCGCCGTGATACGGCTGGCCGGTCGCGTGTCGCCGGTGCAGCGAGACGCCGGCGGCTTGCCTTTCGCCTGGAATCAACAATTGAGGGCGTAAGGCTTCCTCGTGTCAGGAGAATTGTCTCCGAAGGTCGTTTTCACAAGCGGTTTGGCAATCAGGCCGCCCCGTGCAAGAGGGAGCTAGGCTGCAGGGAGCGGGCGTGACGTTGGATTTTTCGAAGGTGGGCGATCGGGTCCGCATTGGGGATAACGTTACCAAGTCTCCTTGATTCACCGAGAGACCGTCAGAATCCGGAGATGATCTTTAAACCCTCCAGACAAGCGAGTTCTCCGTGATGGAGTTTATCGACTAGAAGGGTCATAGCATCCAGCGACATAGGATGACCTATTTGCAATCCGAAATTCCTATTACGATCAATTCGCATTCACTGGAAGTTACGCGATGAAAGTTGGTGTCCGAGCGCCTGCAGCCACACGCTCTCCTGATGGCTTCAAGGACTCTGCGTGTGTAGATGTGGATGAAACGATTTTCGAATGGCATAATTTCTGACTCCGCCGTACACGAATGATGGCGGATATCGAGCGACACAACTCCGGAATTCGGCGCCCCTCTTGTTGTGTGGGACTGCTGTCCTACCCTCTCTTCACTCTCCCCCCCTTAAGCGTGCAGGCCCCATCCCCGCCCACCCCAACCTCCCATCTCTACGCCTCCACCCCCCCCCACTCCGTCGCCTCCCCCATGTCCTCATCACCGCCTCCCATGCCCCCCCTCCGCTCTCTCGCCCCCAGAGGATCCTCCCGTCCCATCTGCTCCGCAGACGTAAGTGACCTCAGAGCAGTGCCTTCAAGCAGCAAAACACATCAAGCGGCTTAAAATGTAACCCGTGTAAATGATTTAGCAGCGCGCCTTTGGAGGGTGCCGGGGTCCTTGTTGGCGCCCATTCCCCGCCAGTTCTCGGTCATGGAGTCCTTGGAAGTGGAGACTCTTAAAAGGCTGGTGAAGAGCGTTTACTCGTGGCTGCTCAAAGTTCAATCGTTGCAAATCATGCTTAAATTCTACATGTGAAAGAGTGCTTCATCTCAGTGAGTACTCTCTAGACAAGACATAAGCGTTCCAAGTGATAGAATTTTTTCATCGGCCTGATGCAATGGCGGGGTGTCTCAATTTTTTAACTGCCTGTTGTTCGTGAAACGTATTTAAAGTACTCCATAACGTTCACTTTGAACGCCGTTGAGTTTCAGGTGTTGATGGAAATGTTTGATTTAAACGATTCACAAGCAGTTACTTCGTTACGGTTCGCGAGGTAGGCAATTGGATCTGTTAAATTGGATTGGTAAACTAAATGCATTAAAGAGGGCGAAGTTAGCCTGGCCACGTTCCTTTGACACCGTTTTGAGGATTGGTTTACCGCATTGCTCAATATGTACATTTCTTGCTGTTTACGTCACCGCATACACTATCACTCGTGATAACATATAAACATGGGCGAAATTAAGGGGAGTCGAGTGTAAATAGTGGATATAAATGTTCATTGTAATACTAATTTCGTCAGCGGGTGAAGGATTGCAGTGTATTGGTATTGTTCTTCTGCGGAAATGGTGTTTGTAGGCGTGAAATATTAAAGGGGGACTAAGTGAGGAAATATCTCTGCGGAGGACGACGTAAGGAATCCAAGTGACGACGTCCTACTGTAATTTAACTCTTAACGTCAATGGGTGTCCCGAATTGTGGTTACCAGGCTATGTCAAATTTATTAAATAGTAAAGAGGGTTGGAAAGACAGGATTGGGGATTGAAAAAGCCATGCACTTCGGCATTTTCGATGGTGATGCGATCTCCATAGCAGATTTAGTAGGAATAGAGTATGCAGTTAAGTGCGTATTGCTAATGCTCGTAGGTTCATAAATCCTAGGAGGTGACATGTAAGATTTGATATGAATCGCAAAAACTTTTCTGCATTAACATTCCCATCCTCATGAATAAATACGAGATAACTCGGCTTTGACAAAAGTTTGATAGCACACAAAAATGGAATGTTAATGTTGAATAATACACAGTATCATTAGCTCTACTGCCTTCCATTTATATCACCCAGTCTGATGTCGAGTTTCAACTTCAACGGATAGTGATTCTGTGGTGTGTTTTGTCGAGCTCTTCGTCACACACCTGATTTATGCGGTGGTATTCTGTTACTCTACGCTGTTCCACCAATGTTTTTTTCTGGTGGAGAACTCGGTGTAACAGTGCATTCTGTGGGTGACACCCACGGGACAGTTTCTTGCTTTAAGGTCCCCTTTATACGTCTCCTTTGCGGGCTGAAGAGCATCATCGCTCCATTGGCGACAGATGTCTGCGTCCGAAGGTCAATTCGCAGAGCACGAGTTGAGTAGCGCCCTGGTCAGCTGTTGGGGTCGGATCGCGTTCTCCGGGATGCTATTTATGTTCAGAGGTTTATGGCACGCATTGGTACTATGGCGAAGTGAATGGAAGTATTCTGTGGCCTTTCGAGCTTAGAATGTGGGAGACCCTCGAAATGGGAAGGCAGGTAGCTGGTCAAAGTGCGTCGTGCGATGTATGTTGATGAGTTTTACACCGAGGCAATTATGACGGCCCTCCAATATCAGTCAATCAAAGGTAATCTACCTGTTAAGGGTAGGTTTTGTGCCCTTATATTAGCATTTGTTTAGGCCGCCCATTGAAGGTATGTGGAATTGATGTGCTTTCCTTGAAAGAATTTGTGATAAAAGCTAGAAGAGAATTCAGGAACTCGAACTGAGACTGCTTTGGTGAAAAGTCAAGTGCCCATAATTTTTTTCATTCACAGGACTCTCTCATTTACTACATAAGTTTCCAATTCATATTCCATTACATTGGTAATTAATTCGTCGGAAAGCGCATTTTTTCTGCACTGCAGCGTAACCAATATCAGTCCTATGAATGCCCACGTGTAAAAACACTCCCATGGGTTTCACTTGATTTTTTCCAGCTTAAATTATTGCAACAACTTCGAAGGCATATTTTCCATCACTATAGTAAAATGATTTTTCCGAAGCGGACGACTGGAGTGGGACGATTTGTGGCGGGAAAAATGGTGAGAAGTCTTGGGAAAGCAAGACGACTCGCGTCAGTTGTCTGCGGGGCGTTACAATCTGCGGATCGCTGCTCGAATGAACCCCTGTTCGAGGGTCGCATCACAAATTCGCGATGCAACTTTCCATGGAGCAATGAAATGTGATAAAATGTTGTGTTAAACTCGGGAAATAGGGTTCGTAGACCATGACCATGGTTAAGGATGCTTATGAAGATGGAGAAATGTCCCAAATGATAGTTATCTGCTTACACAGGATGTTCTGGGTGGGTAACGAGGAGGTTGACGTTGAGGAATGCCCTGGACATCCATCAACAACACAATGTGATGAAAATGTGCGAAAAGTGAGACACATGCTCAATTCTAATTGATCCCAAATTAAATAAAACAGTTTCTGGCGTAACTTGGTGGAAAATCTTCATACTGACTTTTAATAATCAAACCACTTTAGCCCGCTACTGAGTCACCTAACTAATTACTAAGTGCCGTTCTCCCAGTTCATAATAATCATTTCCCTAATCCTCTGCCAACTAATCTGATGTCAGGTGGGCTTTTTGCAACATTGTATTGACCATATCCTCCCAGCCTGCTAATTATCTAATTGGTTTTTATCTAATCCAATTATTGCTAATTTGTCAATATTACCAATCCTCCTCCTCCGCCTCAAACCATAGACTTTTAATGCAACAATTTCAGAGAGTAAAAATCATTCGCCTTGACCGGGATTCGAACCCGGATCCCTCGATATCCGGCCGAGTGCTTTAACCAATTAAGCTAACTATCGAGGGATCCGGGAATGATTTTTACTCCCTGAAATTGTTGCATTATAATGCACACATAGCGGATGAATCCGTTAAAAGTTACTGTTGCGGCATCTCCTGCAGTTTCTTGACATAGACTTTTAGCCCCCTCTTCCTAGCTCAACCAATCCTTTCTTTCGTACCTCTTCTTCCCCTCCGCCGAGAGATATGTACATATACGGTGCTTGACTTGTATTTTTACCTGATGATGTTATGCTATAACGAAACCTGGGTCGTAAAAATTAAAAAGTTTATGTGGAAAAGTAAAGTGGTTTGATTATTAAAAGTCCCAAATTAAATATTAAAATAGGAGTTCATAAAATGGAGCAGGCGGGACCTGTTCTAGTTTTACATATCTCGGAAATGTTTTAAATCAAAATGGTGAAAACAGTCGGAATTAAGAAGAAGAATTGCTTAAGGAAAGAGGCTTTCACAAGAAGAATGAGATGATGACATGAATGTTGAGTAAGGATGTTAAGAAAAGGCTCGTTATAACTATTTGTAGCGAGGTTTTGTGGGGCGCAAAAACTGATCTTTGAAGCAGGATGTTAAGCGTAGGTTAAAGGCTTTTGAAAAGTGGGTGCGGAGAAAGATGGCACAAACAAAATGGACAGAAAGGAAATCAACCGATGAAGTACTCGTAGGCATATGGTGGAGGAGGAAATAGGTTTATTGGGAGAGCTCCAAAGGTGGTAAGAAAAGTGGATGCTGGGTATTTTGATAGGCGATGGAATGTTGAAGACTGAAATAGAGGAGAGAACTGTAGGAAAGTAAGCTGGGAGGAATAGGAACGGCGTGTTGAACGGAATCAAGGGAGGATGGAAGTATGCGGAATTGAAGAGGGGCTTATTGTAGGTTCCAGTGTCGGGCTGGGCTTTGTTGGGAGAGGCAGGAGAATGTATCCTTGTTACTTTTTATTGTGTGTTCGTCCAAAACCAGCCTTAACCGGTGAAATACTTAGTAATAATAATCATACATAACAAATACCAGGATTTCTTCACACCCTTTTCCGTGATATTGACGCCCATATGTCTTCTTTACCGTGCATATCATCTTAAATTTCTCCTGATGCAAGCTAATTATAATCCTTGTTTGTTTTTTGTGAGTTTGTAGTAATTATTTTTACTTTTTTAAAGACCTCTAATCCCTTTCAAGTGAGTACGTCCGAATTTTTTTTGGAGAAAAAATGACCGTGGAGTGAGGGGACCACATTGAAAATCAATCGCTAACCACCGGCTCACGAGTTCCTACATCGACAGGTGATCTTTTATTATCAAGGTCATATTATAATTTAGGGCCTTATGTGTATAAATTAATTATATCTTGATTTAAAAAAATATTTTATGCGAAAGAAAGTTTGAAAGTTTCGAAAAGAGTTTGATTTGTTGCTCGCGACATTTTAAGCCTTTCGGTTTGATGTTTTTGTAATGCGTTAGCGTAAATTTGTCCATTTTTGGCGTTATTTGTTGCTATCGTGTGGATTTCCGTCAGCAGTCACTGAGAAGTGTTGGCATAGGTGTATGTTCCATATGTGCTATCGCAATAACTTGCGAGCTCCTCATATTTGTTTCCCTTTAAATCTGAGATTGGCCGGATATGGAGCATCCTCACCCCGTTTCCATGGTGCAGTGTGCAAATCTAATTGTGGATCATATCCACCTGGGCTTCAGCACTCATTAAAGGGTGTGGGCGTATGAAATAGGCTCTCGTCAAAGTCTCTCCTCAATGTCCAGATTTATTAAGGCCCCCATTGTTTTTGGTGATGAGGTTTGTGATGGTTCCCTGGGGAGTGGGGGGTGCAGGGTAGCATTCTGATGGCCGAGCAGATGTGTGGCGGACCGGCGTGTCATGTGGCCGGGCCTTACCAGGGCCCCAGGGTGAGATGGAGTGAGTGCGTCGGCACGCGACCACTGGCCCCCCTCGAGCACCTGCCCCCCCTCCCTGCTCTTCCTCCGCCTCACCTGCCCCCCTCCCCCTCGGGGCCCGCCACACCTGCCCCAGCCCCCGTGGGCCATCCGCCCATCTGCTCATCTCGGCCGACCTTGCTCAGTAGCCTCTTGGCTCCCATGCGTGCCGCAACTCTGCGAGAGATCTCCTGCCCGTGTTTGCCTCCTGCTCCCGCAGATCGCTTTGCCTCCCGTGGGTCACGATGATCATCTGCGTATCGGGATTCATCATCGGGTGAGTCGGTGCGATTGGTGTCTCCTCCCGGGTGCGTCTATGGTGTCCGACCCCCCCCCCCCCCTCCTCCCCCGCGTCGCTCGCCCTTGGTGCCACGAATTGCTCCAAACGGTGCGTTCCACGCGGAAATGCAGTTTGGTCGTAGATCCATGGTCGCCAGTGTCTTCAAGAAGATTGGAGTTTTCGGTAAATAACTATCGGCACTTCGCCGGATACGCGCGCACATATGGAGAGATAAGGTCGCCAAAACTGCGGAGACGTATAAATTCAGCGAAGTGTTATTTGTTGTGTGTGATAGCTTGTGTATGTTTTAAGCAGTAGTGTTAGAATATATGACATCGTTATTGAATGCATGAAAACACAGACCAGGTGTCGTGACACATTAACTTTCCGCGATCGAACATTGAGGGAGATATCGTTAAGAGTAATGTTTTGGTAGTGGTGCCCCAAATCCGAGTGTATGTTTCAGAGCCTTCCGTACCCGTACTAATTTACCGTCTGCCGAAGTTTTCTCATGCATGACATTGCGATGCCTAGGTAGTGATATATATTCGAGACCTGACGGTAACTATATTACAATGAGCAGATGTCGTCGTGTGCATATGACAGGCCTGTTTTTCAGCGTATGTACCCAGTTTTCTCTCTACTTGAGGGTTTTATAACACATTTGCTTGTTACTTATTATTCTTAAATGTTTCTTTACGTAATTCCAATGGTGCACAACTTGCAGTTGGCATAAAATACTCCCACGCAAGCGAAGCCATGGTTGCTAAACTGATATTACTCGAGCAAAGAAATGACAATTTTGCTCATACAAAAACATTTAAGCCACTGCCAGATGTGATTTACATGTGTGAATTTGCTTGATTAATTAGTACCAATGAAGCTCATGGAACATCATCCACAAATCACGAGGAGGGCGTGAGACACCTCAACTAACAATCAAAAAATCGTATTTGTGAACAGCGCAAGTGACTGTCTGCACCCATATTGGTGGGATTTTGTTTTTGGATCAACTTCTTACGGCGTGGAACTGCATTTGCCCGCCCCTGCACATTTCGTTGCGATTTCAGAGCTCGCCGCGGATTTTTTTCGTTTCGTAGTCAGTGGTGCTCGCTTCGAGTCGGAATAAGGGTTAGGCGTGTGATGAAATGGTGCTTACGGGGTCCCTCCGGTAGAGGCGGGCGCCCGGGTGCGCTGGATGGCACGTGCGTTGTCTGCCCGGGTACCCGTCGACCCCCCTCCCCCGTGCCCTCCCCGGGGGCAGTAATTTCCCCCGGCCGCCGATTGACGGCCACATGTTCCCACCCCCAGGCGTTCTCCCCTCTCCGTCCCCCCTCCCCCTTCGACTTCCCCCCCGCAGACCCCCAGCCCCCGAAATGAGCTTTTCGTGGTGCGGGTGGAGGGTAGGGGATTCTCTTAGGTGGAGGGGGGGGGGGTGGCACGCGCGTTGAGACAAGGGGTCTGGAGGAGGAATTCCTGAAGTTAGTTGTCTTATAATTCTCCACATCTGTTATGTCATAGTGGAGAACAGCGGTTGGTTTACCTAGTTACTTGGGGAACATACTTTCCCGTCGTGATGACCGGTTGTACGATATTTTCCATGCGAATGCAATCATTTCAAAGACACATGTGCGCTGTAATATCAAGAAATCTAGTTTTTCCTTTGCCATGCTGCTTAATTGATGTGAAGTGTTATTGTATGCAAAAATAATGGTGACCGGAGCGGTGCATATACATGTATACATTTTGCATATCGATATAGACCAGCAGGAGCGATTTAGTTGTACAGAGTTTCCTCGATCCAAGTCATGCGCATTAATTGAATGAGTTTCTTGATTACCAACAGAGTAGGTGACCTGGCCTTGAGTTTTCCCCAACAATTGTTTCAAGGAGGTATATTTTTTCTTTGTCTTTTAACTTCCAGTAACCATCTGTGCAGAGTTGCACGTCGTGAGGATTTGTAAAGATGAAACGACAGAATACGATGTCATTTTTTAAAAATCATTTATTCTGTCGGTGACCTTGCTTATGACGTCCTCGAAAATTCGTCAAATGTATGGGGTGTACATGTCGTCTGAGGGGATTATTTTAGTTTATTTATTACTTGCGGTCGCTTATATAATTCTGTGGCCAACCAGCGTGTTAAACGCTCGCACCCAGTTAACGTTTCCGCTGTCATATCGATCCGGCATCACTTAGCCGTTTCGGCAGTAGGGCAAACCGCCAACGAGGTCGGCGAGTAGGGCAGGTTGCCTTATTCACGGGTAACGTCGTGGCGTAAACCGCGAATCGATTGGGAGGTAAGTGATTGCGGCCCCCTTTGGGGGCATATCGACGAAGGGGCGAGTAGGTCTTTCGGCGGGGGTAAATGAGATGAGGCGGAAGGCGGGTTATACAGGGACGGAAGGTGTACGGCACCCCTTCGCACGTTGCATCGAGGCGACTGCCGGCTTCCCATTGGCTAGCCGTCTGCAACGGATACGGGGAGGGTAGAGTCCGTTGGGAAAGCGATCCCCAGCTGTTCCAGGCGGCTGCCCTTGCCTTAGGGGCGGCCATTCCCGTTCCTAATGCCCATTGTGTGCTTGCACGTAATAATGGATGAAAGGCGGTCGTCTTCTCTTGAAAGCAGTGGACAGACAACTTGCCTCGTCCCCTTGTCTTTGCTTGGTCTAGCGAGGTTATATCTCGTGGAAGGGGTTACTCAACGGCGCAGTCTCGGAGAAGTCCCCAAACACAAGAAATTCCACCTTTAAAGGGAGAAGGGATCGCGGAAAATATTTAAAATAGAGCAAGCTTAGCTTTTTTCATTATCATGAGCTCCGCCCCCAGGTGGTGTTTATCTGACCTTTGGTACCGGTCATCGATTAGGACGCTGAAGTGAGTAATAGCTGACAGTCATTTATCCCTGGTAGAACAAAGAAATATCTAACTTGGATAAAACTTATCCCCGGAAATGTTTTTTTTTGGCTTCTAAAAGCTTCGTATGTTGAAATGTTACATTCACAGTAAATTCTATGTCATATGTTCGGTTACTGTGAAAGTTATGCGTTTGCAATCTGTAGCCAAGTACTTTCTGGTGAGGGAAAATTTACGTCGTTGCGCTTCATTAAATTTCAATACGCGAAACATTCTTGGAATGGACTCCTGGAAATTAAATGGAATTAGATTAGGGTAGCTAAGATGGGAATCGATGATTTTCTCCAGAGTCGGTTCCATTCAAATCAAGTAAAATGGACTCGTTGATTCATGGGCCGTGTTAAACTTCGTTCAAAACACCATATCGGTGAACTAGTCATTCTTAATTCACTCCTCATGTGGCATGTATTGTTATCTGTGTCGACGTGGAGGTATCTATTATGGAGGTATTTCAATTATTCACCTTAAATGTTAAATGCGATGGGCTCAAAGATTAGGATCGCGTAACTGATCTTATCAAGTGTAAACACCTAAACGATCATATGTGTTGTAAAATCAGAGAAGTTAAGAAAAACAATTTTTCCAGCTAAAATAACCATTTATTTTCCGTAGTACTGGTTCAAAAGTTGGAATGCGCTGCTTGAATGACTAAAGACAATGCATCGGAAGTTGTACTTGAAAGAAAAACTTTTTCATTAAATAGTGTCGTTGTAAAATGCAGAGAATAGTGGAGGTTCCCTTTGCGATGAAATCTCTGGTGTTGCTTGTAAAGCTAATCGTTGGGGCTCCTGGGAAAAGGAATGTTCTCTGCCGCACGTTGTCTTGTTTTTGGGTGGAGAATCAATTATCCAGTTTTGCACAGACATACTTATTGAACCTTTTGAGTTGTTTTTCCTTTCATTCGAAAGGCGTGCGTCGAGTCTGCAAACTGCAGGCAAGCCGCGAAGTGGCAGCCGTAGAACCTGATTTCTCTGGTAAAATTATGAAGCTTAAGAGAAAGACGAGAGCCGAGCGAAAAAGGCGTGGTTTCTGTCTAAATTAAGGCGTGGGAAGTGAGTGAGTATGGAAACGTGAACTTGACCGAGTGAAACCAGGCTGTGAGGAACAACTTGCGCCATCACTGCTGAAGAGGTTGGGGGGAGCCCCTTGAGAAATCGTCCGAACTGTTGCCAAGCGACCTTCTTATGAATAGAACGAAATTTAATGGGTGACAATGGCTTAAGCAGATGGTGTTGAATGCTTCGGTTTCGAGTGATAACCGTGGTTGAAACAAGGGTTCATTTCGCCGATTATTTTTAATGGGCTTTTGTTACTTGAGCAAATGTAATGCTTCCCTTTGGTGAGTCATTTCCGGATGTATATGTCTCGCAGAATTCTTGACGAATGTCTATAAATATGTAGACGTTTTTATGGATGGAGATGTAGACCGCATGGGTCGTTTATAGTCGCATCCATGGAATGAACAATCGCAATTACTCCCGCCTCCCATTGTCAATTGCGCATGGCTACTAGATGGCTTTTCCAGCGGTCAAGTAAACAGTTCACGGCCACACAAGAGAAAAGAGCCGATATTTGCCGTGTGCTGTATTTGTCCTTTAAAGACTAAGATGAAATTAAATGCAATTGCTTTCTTTAATTTTATTTTCCTTTCGTGCTAATCTTAAGAAAATCATGTCTTTGCTATTCTCTCTATCCGCTTCGTTCCTACTGCCTTATTTTTGCCAGCAATGGAGTTTGTTCGAAAGGTTATGTTTTTTATATTGTGAAAATATTTATTCGGTACATTTTGTAAACTCATGATTTTCTCGATAGTGTGAGAGTTTTTTCATTGAGGTTAGGTCATTATTTCGATTTGATTTTTAACGTCAGCCATCAAAGGCAAACTTCGAGATAATTGCTCTGATGATATTTTTATGAGGGTGGGAAAAGCCATCGGATAGTGTGGCTGTTTTTTCTGCGCTCGCTATAAGTGTGTGTTGCATATCAATTAAGTAATATTATCAAATTTATCGGTGACGGCCGTCCCGTAAAATTACCCATTTACACCTTTCCTTTAGCGAACAACATTTCGTGCGCCATAGTAGTCTCGGCTGCTCAAGACGCCTCAGCACCACGCGCGTTGCGTTGCCGCTTAAGGCACTGTCGTTTCCCGAGGGTTCGGTTCTCAGGGCGCACAACTTCGGAGATTTTCGGCAATTTTCGTGCGTCATCGGATTCGCATTCACCCGCTTGTTAAATCATCATCCTCCTGGTTCTGCTATTGCGTGCCACCTGGAGCGGTATCGGAGAAAGAGGGATGGGAGGACCAGTCACATAAAAGTGGTCCACGCAGGTCTGCAGATTTTCGTTGCCCACTGAAAGGAACATGACAATGTCTCTTTAACGTTTTAAGGGCAATTTTAATTCCGCCGTTTCGCCAAGCATGAGTACGAATGTTTTTACCTTGAACATTGGTAACTCCTTAACAATATTGCCATACATTCCAAGAGCCTTCGTGCCATTAGAGTTTCTCTTCTCTCCACTTGGCATTGATTCCCGTAAAGACCCCGACACCCGAAAAATAGCAGCTTGCTGGGTACTTATATTTTGGAACGGGTGTGCGCCGTTCTACTAAGGCGGAAAAAACATGGAAGCATAAATTGCTGGCCGGACCGTCAGCCAGTGAGAGAATCAATTCTCAAGGCTGCAGCAATGTTTAAAGTCTGCGGGATGCATGTGTATGTTGAGAGGCTTTTTAAAGGTATCTATTTTATTGTCCAACTTCAATTGCGAAAGAAATGAGTCCAAAAGTAGCACGAATATTTATGGCCTAAGCCGGGCATTTAAAAGGGATTGCGCGCCCTTTTCTCTACGGTAGGGTTCCCGTTCTTCGGGTGCCAGTTGTACTGTTTACGAGTGGTCGGTTGACTTTGCCCATGGATGATTGGCTAGAAACCTCGAGATGGGTTTTGTTTTCATCTCTGGAGGTCTTCGATCAAAATTCACCCTCCGTGCCTCCGTTCAAATTGCCATTTGTCCTCGCATCCCCCGGAGGAGGAGGGGAAGGGGAAAATGGGAGTTCTTTCAGCTTTGCGCGTTATTTTGACAAGTGAACTTTATGTGAGGCACCGATGTATTGCACATGTATTTTTAAATCTGAAATTTTCACCGTTCCAGAGAAACAAGTGAGCCTAGGACAACCAAGTTCGGGTGGCTAACGGTTGTTGACACATTTTCGCTTGACGGCCCACCATTTATATTTATTTTGTTCCCCCCCCTCAACTTAAACGTGTTCACGCAGTAAAATTTAATGTAGATTGCAATTTAATGTGTAATTTAACATTTTCATGTAAAGCTTAAAGCTGGGATTTTCTTGTGCTCTACAAGGTTCTTTTTCTTTAGCGTTCGAGAGTCGGAAACTCGGTCGTTGGGGCTAAAGGGTGGGCGTAGATTGGAGACGTGGTCGTGGAGGAGGTTGGAAAAAGGAAAATGGACAGAAAGAAAACAAAGAATTTCTAGGCATGGTGGTGGTGGGTAGAAGGTTGTTTGGAGAAATTTAAAGGAGAAGGGATAAGTGGAGGCTGAGCAAATTGAATGGATATTGGATGTGTCTGTTGAAGACCGCCCTTGAGGTTAGATTGTTGGGTAGGCAAGTCAAGATACAGAGATACAGGGGAAAAACAGGCACGTTGGACGCGTGTAGATTTGAAGAATGACTTATTGCAATGTAGGTATATATATATATATATATATTATTATTATTAGGTAATCTACCGGTTAAGGTAGGTTTTTGGATGGACACAACTATCAAATAAACATTTTGTGACTCCCCACCTAGCAAACTAATCTATATCAGGTCCCTCTTCATCTCTGTGTACTTCTTTCCTCCCTTCATCCCGTCCAACATCCCTATCCTGTTCCTACCCTTACCTCGCTTGCCCAACATTCTCCCCTCTATTACCCTCTTCAACATTCCACTACCGCTCAATACGCCTTTCATCCATTTTTCCTGCCTCCATAGGATTTCTCTCAACAAACCCCTCTCCTCCCCCACCATTTCTAGTACTTCCTCATTTGTTTTCCTTTCGGTCCATTTCACCTTCTCCATTCTTCTCCACACCCACATTTCAAAAGCCTCCACTCTACGTCTATCCTCCTGCTTCAGCGACCACGTTTCCGCGCCGTACATAGCTACGCTCCATATCAGAGTTTTTACGAGTCTTGTCTTAACATCCCTACTCAACGTCCCCGTCATCAACTCCCTCCTCCTCGAGAAAGCCTCCTTGCATATATACATATACATATATATATGTATATATATATATATATGTATATATATATATATGTATATATATATATATATGTATATATATATATATATATATATATATATATGTGTATATATATATATATGTGTGTATATATATATATATATGTATATATATGTATATATATATATATATGTATATATATGTATACACACACATTCAAACACGAAATCCCGCCATACGGCGAACAAATATTATTTCACATACAGATATAAGGAAAGGGGATAGGAAAACACATAAAACATAAACATCCCGGATAAGGAAATATTTTTACATTTGTGATCTGCTCAAATCCGCCTTCCCCACCTTTCCTGTGTTCCTCTTTTATGTTTTACTATCCCGTTTCCTATATCTATTTCTCCCTCTCTCTATATAATGTGTGTGTGTATATATATATATATATACACTTTTTTGGAAAACCCACAAACGTGTAATGTAAATTCACTGATAGTCATAACAAACACAGAAACCAAAACACACAAAAGAGGGACTCACTGGTTCTCGAATTTTCGGTGGTCCAACCACCTTTCTCTAGAGGAATTAGGAACAGAATATATATATATATATATATACATATATATATATATATATATATACACTATATATATATATTCAAACATAGAAATAGGTATAAGGAAAGGGGATAGGAAAACATAAAATGCGAACTTTTCCTATCCCCTTTCCTTATACCTATTTCTATGTTTGAATGAATATTTGTGCGCCGTATGGCGGGACTTCGTATTTGAATATAAATATTTGATATATATATATATATATATATATATATATATATATATATATATATATATATTACTTTTTCATAGTTATTTTTTGTATCCATCACGCATAGTTAGACCAAGAAAAGTACCCCCATGTTCATTCTTACAGAAAAGTGTTGCAATTTTTACTCTCATCGTGGAAGAGCGAAAATATTTCCTCTCGTTGATCCTCCGTCAATCTCTTAAAATCCCTTAAAGGCTTTCCTATTCTTCAAAAGTCAACTTCTCGTGCACTTTGTTCAATATCCCCCATACGTCTCAACCATTCCACTCCCATAGTCCCAATGGGTGTGGACCTACAGTATTCATCATGTCCGCTGTCCCCATAGCGATAACTGTTATTGCGACAGCATTACGGCAGTGGTCTCGTGAAGATATATGACGGTTCCGAGGAGACACCTCTCTTTAGACACCCCGTGCGCGCATCGTGCGGTATAGCATTGTACTTGATCCCACTCTCCTCTAAAATAGAACGGTCGTTGGTGTCGAAACATTGTGCGTATGAAACTGTGTGTCGTCCTTCGTTTGCACAGCATATTAATATACGGTCGACTGTGCAGAAGTGATTCTACATCCAAATTCGTGAAAAAAGCCTCGCTCAGAGTGACTTTAAACGGCTGATGCGCGTCTTTCGACGAGCGAGGCCCCCTCGTGTTCACTGAATGAATCAATCAACCAGCCCTATGGTCACGAGCCTGCAGCTTTCCCCACCAAATCATCGCTAGGGCGTATGGCAGGAGTTGACTCCATACCAGACATGCAGCATTAAAGCGGAAATGCCCCACTAGGGGATAAGACTGGGCTAATTTCACTGTCACTAAAAACGTTTTGGAAATCAGCGACCAAATGTTTCCACCTCATACCATTGATCAATATCGAAAGTCATTACATTGTTATCTCTTCGAGACTTTACCACCTGAGCACCAATTAGGAGACTCAAAGTTGGTGTGATCTTGATGAATGAAATTGTGCTTATAGGGCTTCATTTGATCAAAGATATACTTAATTAAATTGGTGGGGGAGGAAAACCATCAACTTCTAAATGAAGGACACTTCTTGATTCTATTTTACATTTTCTTCACTGCTTGTAGACTAACAGAAAGTCATCCGCCTCAAGGATTATGGGATTTCCGTGGGGGTCCTCATGGGTGATGGGCGGTGGGTTGGGGATTGGCGTGGCTGATCGCTAAGTATTGTCCACCCAGCACACATAAACAAACAGGTTTCAGACCATAAGAATTCGAAATATGCGTACTGATTCCGGGTGCATCTGAAGGGATGTCGCAAATGACCTCAGCAGTCTCTCGCCTTCCACGGCAAGGACATTAGAGGCGGTGTTCAGAGATTCCGTGCGCCCCTCACTCTCCCAGTCACCCATCCAACGGCCCATGTGATCACGGTCGCCCTTCCCGCCTCCTCCACTCGTAGGCGTCGCCGTCCAGAGGAGACCCTGGGAAAATTATTTGCTGTGTGATGCATCGGAGTAAAATATTGGTCTTCGTTATTAATCAAGCTATAGTATTGTGTTCTTTTCGTACACATCAAGGTATAAAATGGGTTTCAGGAACGATTTATTTATATTAAATGTGAAATAATGTATTAGAATTTTCTATTGTTGTAGCAGTAAAGCTGTACGATTTATCTTTTACTGATGAATTGGAATTGTTTCTTTCAAGAAATAAAACTAAAACTACACAAAAGATTGTAATAGGCTAAATGTCTGCATGGAGAAATGCTTCGATTCGATTGTAAACGTGTTACTTGTGGAATTATATGAACAGTCTATTGATGCGGGCGATTTGTTCCAGTTTTGTAATTATTTTACGGGGGGCTTCAAATCTCTACTTAGTATTAGTAAATGTCTAAATTTACTTTTAAAACTGTGAATGTTTATTCGATATATGCGTAATCGATAACTTCCGATTAGCCCAGTGGCAAGCAAAGATAAATAATTATTGATACTGAGAAATCAAACTCATCAATTTGCCGTTGCCTCACCTACTTATAAGCCACTCCACGTTCTGGTGGCGTGTTTGCATATTAATTACCCACATCACGCGATATTTAATTATATTAAGAGAGCGGTCCGATCAATAGTTCAGGAACGGAAGGTGTGCCAAAGGCGTTAGTTCCATTGGTATTTTTCTTATTGGTGACGTGAAGGTGGGAGTTTCGAGTCCTGCCTCGGTGTTGGATTTTATGTAATCGTACGTGTATAATTGACGATGAGGTCTGGCATTTTATCATGCTTTCGTGGGATATCCTTGGCCGGAAGCAATGAAATACGGGTTTACGAAAATAGTTGACAGCGCATCTTACCTTCTTGCAATGCTGCATTATATGTGCATCTGAAAGACCGTTGCTGGATCTGCAATATGTTTCTGCATGCCTGATATGTAAATTGATAGATGCAACTGCTAAAAGATAATATTTTTGAGTCTTAGGCGACATCACGCTAGCCGTAGAAAGTCTTTGGATGAGACGCCATTAACAATTTTGGTATTTTTCATCGCTGTTAGACGATTTGGCTTATTCTCCAACCATCTTCACACAACTGTGGACTCGCGTTAGATCATAATCGCTTAGCCATTTACAGGTAAATGTGTCGTAATAATGTCTCACGTCGCCTCGCCTCGGTATAACATGCCGAACGCCGTTGACTTGACAAGCAGACCTGTGCCTCGGCGGTCAATGGTTTGGGCCCCACCTTATGAGTACGGCCATGAGCTGGAATTACCTTAAACCTGCCTCGAAGAGTGATGATGTCTTCACGGTACCACTCTTTGGAGTCACCAGTAACGGCGTTACGCTACGCGTTTGTACTTTGAAAGAGATAGCTCAAAAGCGCCCAATCTCCCGACAGCATTCTTTATTACTTACTCTCGGAACTAAACTAACTTTTGCCTTGTTTTTAGGTAGTCATGTTTGGAAATTCCGATGCTATATGCTAAGAGGTTGGATGTTTTCATGCTTTCGTTTAGTGCAGGTCAGTTAGATAAAAATTTTGTTTCACTGCTCGAAAGAAGTGTGCATAGGGAACGACAAATGAAAGTTGAATTGCCCTTCACTGTTGGTTTTCTCTTTGAATGCCAGGAATCCCCCTCGAAGGCAAGTCTCTCATCCTTAAACTTCATCCCCGCCGTCGGGATTGGAATTCATCCATTGCGGAGGTCTTCCCGCTCCTCCTCCCCCCTCTCCACTGGCAGCGTCTTCATACGGAAGCCTGCCTGCATTGCACTGCACTGCGTTGATTTCGACTCTGCGGATTGCGGTTGTTGGCATGAGAAACGCTCGTCACCGAGAAGATTCTGATTAATTAGGACAAATTTTTCTAATAAATTCTGCTAATCTTCCTCCATTATGATGCTACTATTTCACCAATTCAACTTCTTTCTCCGAAAGCGAGCATAATTTGAAACTTCGGTCAAGTCGCTTCCAATAGCGTAATATTGTGTGACTTCCCCAAGCTTTGACAGGTTCTGAATTATTCAAACAATTGAAAACCTTGATAAAAGTTAATGTTGCTCCATAGAATACGGAATAGATCAATTCAGTTTCATTCCAAAATATTTCAGAATGTTACCATAATGGCCAAGTAATTTCATAAGAATATATACATACATATACATACACATACACACACACACACACACACACATATATGTATATATTTTATTGATTTCTTGAGAGCCATATTGTGGTATTGGTGAAGGAACTTTTAAGCATCTTTATTTAGTGTAGCAGGTTAAAATTGGCAGTTGTAACATTGTCTAATATGAGTGAAATATAAATGTGAGCTCTTAGTGACAGTAGTACTCATTGCTCAATATATTCATCAGTTGGATTAACTCATTTTTGGGTATACAAGCCATTATAGTCATTTAATATTGGTCTAGAAACCTTTGGCCAAAATTAAAGCCAAACTTATAGGTTGTTACAGGCTTAACAGAAGTGATGCCAACAATTAGGATTCAACAGTAGTTTTTTTTGTAAAGCACTTACTGATATGTTTCCTAGCTGAATCTTTTCAGTTCACTTGTAACTTCTTAGGTTTATTCATCAAGCAATTTTGGAATCCTAAGTATTTGTGTTAATAATTGCCCCTGACTAGTGACCATAATCTTTCATGATTATATTTCATTGTTTCTAGAGAATCATTGTCTCATTTCCGAAATTCTTTCTCCCCTACAGTACACCTCACAAATTGGACAAGCCACCATGTGGACCCGGGCCCCCTCCTACTCTTGCCGTTGGTGAGTGCATGGCATTGGGTGCTCGGTCCCCAGCCAACCCTAATGCCAACCATGGGATTCACAAAAAGGGCTCGGTCCGCAATGGAGATGTCATCAAACGCTCCCGGGTTCAGACTGCGTAAGTACACTCAGAAGTTTACCTTGGTGCACTCTTTCTTTTGATGTGAAATGTTAAGCGCTCTATCTTTTCCATCACAAATTATGCCTTGTGTTGCCAAAATGCATTTTTATTCATTCTCATCGTATGATGTTATCCTATTTCTTTATCATAATCATTTATGAAATATGACTTTAATACTCCCATCTATTCCATCAGTTTTTACTCTCCTAATAAAATTTTAAAGTCTGTTAATATTTACGTTGTCAGTGTTTTCCACTCGGGCAAGCCAAGTAGTGTGGTCCATTGAGCAATGTCTGCCCACCAGCTTACCCATTTGTCATGGGTTGCCTTTGTCATGAATATTTCGTAGCCACAATATGGATTTACAATATGAAGTTGTGTTAATGATATGATATGACCTTGACATTCTGAGCACCTTAAACTGTTCATACTGTTCAGATAAAATAATTCCTTTCCATCAGGCACTTAGTTGCAATTAAAAAGCAAGTTTTAATGCCAATTAAACAAAAGTATTAGAAATTGTTTTTATTCTTCTTATGGCATATAATCTTGTAGAGTGTAATAAATTATATTCATGCTATACAACATAGAGAGATCTTTATCTACTAACTGTAGGGTATTCAAAAAGTTTGTTCATCATGTCACGTCCCTTTTCATTTCTGCTAATTTTCATCATTATTTAAAATAATTTGCTTCTCACACCAATCCGCACTCTTCCATCAAAATTGGACTTGAAAAAATGAAGGAAATGGTTTGTGAATGTTGGACATGAGTAAATGAAATCTATAATACATTATGCTATTTTAATAATTTTAACACACCCATTCATTTAGAAAATCTTTTAGAAGGGAAGGACGATTCCCTTTGTTACTCCAGGATTTTTATGAACATATCTTGGCTAAGAAGGATAGCGTTAATTTTCCACCCTCTGAAATATGAAAGGGATTTTCCATATTAATGCTATACCTCAGAGCACTCAAAAGTTAGCTTGGTTGCAGTGTTTTGAGAGTATAAATTAATAATTATTCTTCTGGTTTCTTCAGTATAGAGGATTGGTTGGTATAGTCTTGTTCATTTGGTGTATTCTCTTCATAGTAAACATCATAACCTATAATGTAAATAGATTGACGTGCCCATTGGAATTTACTGGTGAGTTGATAGTCCCACCTATCCATTTTCCACAGTGGGAATTATATTTTGAGTTGCAACTTTTAAATTTTTCATCCATGTTCAAAATTTGAGATGTGGAAGTATTTTTGAAGCTTGGAATTTAGAAAGTATCTACCGGAATATTATGTAGTCCGGTGTTTAAACCTCCATGAATTGATAGATGGTGGCTGTGGAGGATGCTATCATAGACACATGGAAGCCAAAAGTTGTAACTCACAGACGTATGGGAGTAGTACATTCCCCCAAGTTAATGGTGTTCAAGGCATTGGTGGGGAGAAGTCCCAGGGTAGATTAAGTAGACGGATGAACATAGAAGCAAAGAATGAAGGTATGGAAGTGTAGGCAAAGATCTGTTTTGGATAGAAATTTGGCTATAATGCTGTGTTTATGAACACACTTTAATCATGTTGTAGTTCTTTTATGGTAAAAGAAGAGGTGGATATAGACCATGACCATAGACTCTGTTGGGCTTTGACTATAGTTGAAGGGCAATTAGAGATTTTGGGATGTGAAAGATGGAAGGGAGCAGCCATTAATTTAATTATCTGGGGAAATGGCATTATTCCTTCTTATTCTTTATGTCCATTACTTTTTCACATAGATCCAAATTATCATGATATGTTGCAAGAAACCCTCTTTAATTTTAATTTTCCCTATAGTATCATTTTCATGAGGAAATTGACTTTGGGATATCAATTTTAGTACATGTTTGAGGTCCTTTGAGCACATATTTACTGTTTTCTTGGTGACTCTGCCTGCATTGCATGAAAGTGCGCGAGGTGATTAGAATTTTTGTGGCACAGAAGCTGAAAAATATTTTGCAATAATAAATTTTTTGCTTAACATTTTAGTTGTAAATGGAAGATCTCAATAGAATTTGGAATTTGTAATCAGTCAAAGGAAGTGATATTTTCAAACTATGTACGTGTGTGTGGACTATAAAAAAATATTCTTTATTTCCTTAAATGAAAAGTTAAAATTTTTAATCATGTTTTATTTAAAAATTATAAATGCAATGTTTTTTTCCACAATGCATGCATTAAAAGTTTTTCCCAAAACGTAATTACATGGTTTGAATTTTTAAATTAAAATCTGAATTTTTTTTACCCTTCATTAGATCTATATTTATGTAAATCTAGGTCAAATTGAATCTTATAGCATAGTTTAATTATCTTCTAGTCACTTATATTTTTGATTAGCTGTTTAAGGCACTAAAATTTTTTAAACAATTTTTATAAGATGTAGTCCAAAGATTTATTTGTTTAACAGTAATAGCAAACGGCACTTTTTGGCCTTTAGGTAGGACTTTTTAACAGTGACATTTAAAACAATAGACACAATTACGCACAATCAAGCCCAAGGTCACAATTACACACAATCAAGCCCAAGGTGGAGGAAACCCACCTAGGTGGGGGTAGAACACACAAGCCTCTGGGTTGGCAGACAAGGACATTACTCTATCACCACCTGGGCCAACAAAAAAATTTTAAATCATCATGATCCACGTATAGAAACCATGGCACTTAATGATGAAGCCCTGAAACAGTTAACAAAATCTTGCTATTTGAAGATGCTGGTGTTTTATATGCTGAAAACTATATGATAGGGAAAGAGCCAATGGCATTTATTTTCAATCCTGGAGCTAAATGGAAATCATTTCATTTACTTGTTTAGCTGGTGTCTGAATTATTTATTTGAAAGTCAATGGTAGGTGCAATCAAGGCAGTGAGGATATGCTTGGGTAAATGATAATAGCATTTAGCAATCTAGAGAGATACTGAAATAATGAATGAAAGGAAACATTTTGTCATTATAGGATGAAGTCCAAGTATATATATATTATTTTTCTCTAGGAAGGCATCATGATTGAGAGAGGATTGTGGAGGTAATGATAATTAACTTGGGGATAATTCATTATAGCAATAATGGTACATGTATAAGGCAATTGGCAAACCCTGTTGTTGATTTTTTTTATGCTCGTCTTAAATGAGGAATTAATGCCAATGCATAGTTGGCAGTAGTCATTGTAATATTGCATTGTCCACAAAGTTGAATTAAAGGCATAGGCTCTTCAGAACTCTTAACTCCCTTAGGTCATGATCATTCCACTGAATTGGGTGCTCCACAGTGGAGGGGATATGTAAATGTTGAGAACATGCCTGAGTAATGTGGTCACTTAAACTGGCCAGCTCAGTCTCATTCCTCCAGAAATACCTCTTATGGACAAGTGGTCCCCTCAACTGCCAAATGCCCACCACAATTTCTCCTCATTTTTCTCCGACTCCCATTCCCTGCCTGTTTCAATTACTTTCCTCCGACTCGAGTCCAATGACGTCAACCACTTAATAATATCAATTAAGTCACATATGTTTTGAAAATGCATCCTTCATTGCTCAGTACAAATATTTTGATTTAAATTTTAACCTTGTTTCATTTCAATGCCAAACCTCTAACAACGTCATCATATTTTAACTTTTGGCAGCGTTTTAATTACACCCCTTGTCTTTTTTTCTTTCTTGTTCCCATCAGTGTTTGAGGTGCTTAGGACTTTAAATAGATTTATTGCAATTGTGACAAAATGCATTTTCATAGAGGGGCTCATTATCATTTCATTCAATTTTTTTTTGTATTTCACATACAAAGAATTTAGATGCACATATTTCAGGTCTTGTGTCAAAGGTGGCCATTACCCTTCCATTTGAAATGTCACAGGCCTGTCTCTTTAAGTTTCCAAAAATACTAGAAATTGTTTTGTGGGTGTTGATAAAATAATTGCTTAAAGAGTATCAGTTATCCAAGGAAATCAATTGAAATGATTCACACGGCTTAAATTCTCTTAAATGTCCAGGCACATTTTACAAGCTGTAACATTCTATTGATGGAAATGCAAATGGGTCCATATAATTTTTGGTTGAAAAGCCTCATTTTTATTTCCAAGTTCTAAAATAGTGAATGAATTTACAAAGTTGTTGTTGTGATACATGTGATATACTTTTATTCATTCTAATTGGCTGAAGGAAATACTCATATTAATTTCTGTGCAGTTTGCCAATCCTGTAAGAATTTTAAAATAATACAATTCCATGCGGTGCTTGTGTGAAATTTATGGTCCTTGCCATATGATCAGTAATAATCTCATCCCAACGGTTGCCTATATTTTCTCTGAACTCATATGCAATGCCTGAAATCCCGTAGCATAGCTCAATATTTTGAGTTGAATGTACTAATCTAATTGAAAATGGTTTGTTGTTGGCAGGTATGAACTTTCACAAGACCTATTAGACAAGCAAATAGAAATGCTTGAACGCAAGTATGGGGGAGTGAGGGCACGGACTGCTGCTCTGACAATTCAGCGAGCATTTCGACGATACACTCTTGTCAAAAAGTTTGCAGCCATCACAGCAATGGCTAAAGCAGAGAAGAGACTAAGCCGTCGCTTTCAGATGGGTGGTGAGGGGCCAATCCCAACACCAGTGGAGTGGCAACACAGGCAAATTACTTCATGTGACCAGTGTGGGGCGGCAATGGATCCAGAGGTAGTGATGCCTAACAATTTTGTCATGTGCAAGGAATTGCAGGAGAACTGTGACCAACATCAGACACCTCAGGTAAGTTTTTTAAGAGCTAGGTGTTTTTGCTCATTATTCAAAAGTTCATTTGTGCTGAAATTCTCCCTAACTGCCCTTGGTTTTACTTTGTTGCTTCCCTATTCCTTTACTGTGAGGTGGCTTGAGTTTTGGTTCCCTTCAATATGTATTTTGTTTTGAATTAAATGTTGTGAGTTTATATCCCGCTTAGAATGGAACAGACCTCTGATTTTGAGCAGTCTCCCTTCTGAAATTGGGAGATGAAATTTGGTATTGGGTGTTCAAGTCGTTGCATGCATACCTATTGCTGATTTTATTTTCACAGATTAAATTCCATTAACTTCATTTATTGCATTCTTAATTTAAAAAAAACCAATTGGTGACTCGGAGTAAAACATTGGAATTTTTACCAAACTTCAAAAAAATATGTTAAATATTTTTGAAATTTGTTTTGAATGGGATAAAGTTAAATAGTAGGTTAGCTTATGTTTTTAAGGTGAAGTCAGTTATTTCCTTTTAAGAAGAAGTGGAATTAAAATTAATTTTGTAATAGTCTGAATTTGCTGATGTTTCTACACACAGTGAAATATTGTTAGCATGTATCAGAAGGGGCCGACAATTTTATTGTTCGTAGTTGTGAAATTCATATTTACAAAAGTTTCCTATGGAATCTTTCTGGTGCATTTCAGAGAAGGTTTCCATTCTTATTTAGGGGTTGTATGCATTATCCAAATTCTCAGTAACAATGGCTTGCTCTAACTAAGATTTTAAATAAAATGTGATTTACTATTGAAGGAATATTTTGTTGTGAAATTGTACAAGGAGTAATATTTTTGAGTGTCATTTTTAAATGTGAAATTGGTATCAACATGTCTGTGAGCTGTATTTTTGGGTTATTATTGCAACATGTCATTTTACAATTAACGTTCAATTTTAAATGGCAACTTAAGTTTTGCATTGCATTCTGTGTGATACTTCCACAGCCTGAAGTGTTTAAATTCATTAGTTAATATTTTAGAAATCTCTGTGACATTATTGTATGGATTATATAGCTTCTAATGTATGTGATTTGATGGATACATGAATTAATTTAATACATATTAAAAAGTTGGTGGCATGTCACTTAAAGTTGCCCAGTGGAATCTCCACTGAAGGAAACTCCATGGGGCTAATATATTTAAGATTGATGGAGTTAATCCTTGAGTGGAGAAGTAATATGCCTGTATTTAGTCTGTTAGAGGATCTTTAGCATGGAATAATCCTAAATAAGGGGCCCTTAAATTGAAATGGTGGCATATCTGTTGCTCTTAACCCCTGTGAAACTTGGTTCAGTGTTTAGGTTCACCCCATATAATCCAAATTATTAAAATGCATTATAATATCTTATCTATGAAATTCAGCTATTCAAGAGATTTAATAACTGTCAAAGAGTTTGATTTGTCTATATTTGCTCTGATCTAAGTCATGTTAAATGGTAAATACTAAAACTTAAGGTTGAAGAAATTAATGTCGAATCAGTTTCTCTAAATTTCAGTTGAGTTAGAGCCAGAATTTTTGTTTCTGAAATTTTGAACTTGATGTAGTTTCACGTAGATGTGTTGTAAAAAGTTGATCTACTAATGATTCTGAGGGTAAATATATTATTATTTTATTATAATTATCATTATTATTATAGATAATCAATTATAAAGTAACTCTAGTACAGGAATTAGACCCAGATAGCAAAGAGTGCAATTGTGCATATAAAAAGTTATACAGCATTGTTAGTGCTGATGTAGTGGAATTCATGGACACTACTGCAGCAGTCAAGGGATTAAATCTGTGTTACATGCAATTATTAGTTGTTTTGAATTCATGTCACTCCAGTCTTACTTGTGAAGCTATTTATTTTACTTTGAAATGCTCTAGAAAAGAGTTGATATTTTCAACCAATTTCCAAACTACTAATCAGGAACTAATTATGAAATATTGCTTAGCAATGCTGAAGTACTTAAAAAAGATAAGCATTAGTATTAAATAGTGAATAAAACTATGCTCTCCATAAAACTCATTAATTTAGAAACAATGTATTTAGTTGGTGCTTTGCATAAGTATGTGCATTATTTAATAGGCCTATAATGTAAACAAAAAAATGCCGAGACCGTAAACCGTTTACGGTCTCGGCATTTTTTTGTTTACATTTATTCACGACCATAGCTATGTTCCTTGTATATTTAGGCCTATAATGTTTCATAGCTGTACTCTGGCAATAGTGCAGAAATATTTTTTCTTATTCTCTGGATTTTCACTGCAATAATTTGGGGCATAAACAATATTTTATAGGCATAACTGTGCCATACACTGCAGTAAAAAATACTATGAAACTCAGTAAGCAATATTACTGGTGGCAAATTACATACAATATATTGGTAACACAAGGTTATGATATTTTTAATTGGTATTTTTAGAAGCACACAATTAACACTTGTTCATTAAAAGTCTCGTATTACTTTTGTGTTTCACTATTTCATTATATTTATCAGGTTTCAAAATGTCATGTTATGTACTAATTCCGTTTTCTGCCATTGCTATTTCAATTTGTCAGGGGATGCAAATTATTCTTGCCTTGTAAAACAGAATATGTTTTGATGGAAATTGAATGTGAACTAAAAATGTAAGCGATCTATAAGATATATTAAATAAACATTTTCAAGCATTAATTGGTGGAACCCCTTCATAATGGTGAACTTTGTAATTCATCAAAGCAAATTTACCACTGAGGCATGGCTGGTTTTGACCTTTATGGCATCATTAGTTATGAGGGTGGTCCCAGCAGTACCCAACCAAATGAAGAAAACGCAAAAATTTTGGAAAAAAATGTATTAATTTTTCAACATTTTCTCCTTTCAGCTCTATACACTTTTCCCAGCGATGTTCAATAAGTTTGATACCCTTTTTATTATAAGAACTGTCTTGCTCCTCAAAATAGCCATTAAATGCCAACATCACTTCTTCACGGTTGGAAAATCTTTGACCACCGAGCCATTTTTTTCAAGTTTGCATACAGAAAATAATCTGAGAGGGCTAAATCTGGCAAATAGGGTGAATGATGTAGCAATTCAAACTTTAAATCATGAAATTTGGCCATTGCAATAACGGATTTGTTAGCTGGTCTTGATGAATCTACCCTTTCTTCTTAACCAAAAGTAGCCGCTTTTGCTTGATTTCTTCACTCAAACATTGCAATAAGTTCGCATAATACTCGCTGTTGATAGTTGTTCCTTTTTCAAAATAGTCAATGAAAATAATCTCACATGCATCCCAAAAAACTAACGCCATGACCTTGCCTGCAGATGAAATGGTCTTCACCTTCTTTGGAGCCAGTTCTCCTCTAACAGTGCAAAAGTTCTGCTTTGTCACTGTGAAACTTTGTTAAAGACTCAATTGAAGTATCTTCAAACTTGAAACATATGAATTTCAAGAAACTGTAATAGTAACTTTAATGGAGTCACCCGCCATGTGTGCATTATAATGCAACCATTTCAGAGAGTAAAAATCATTCGCCTTGACCGGGATTCGAACCCGGATCCCTCGATATCCGGCCGAGTGCTTTAACCACTTAAGCTACCGAGACGTCCTCTTACACTCTGAAATTTTGGGGGCTTTAAAGGAACAAGATGTTATGACGAAATGGCGGGTGACTCCGTTAAAGTTACTATTACAGTTTCTTGAAATTTGTCTAAGGTATGAACAGCCTAAGTGTTTGAAATTGGCTTTATTAACATCGTGGACTGTGGCGCATCGCGCACGACTACGAATGCCTGTGACATTGTATGTACGGTATTTCGTCATAACATCTTGTTCCTTTAAAGCCCCCAAAATTTCAGAGTGTAAGAGGACGTCTCGGTAGCTTAAGTGGTTAAAGCACTCGGCCGGATATCGAGGGATCCGGGTTCGAATCCCGGTCAAGGCGAATGATTTTTACTCTCTGAAATGGTTGCATTATATTGAAACATATGCTTTATAGATTGCATCCTCTCTAACACAGTGATATTTTTCAAGCAAATCCAGCCATCTCTAGGTCAGGCTGGGTACTTATGTGACCACCCTCATACAGTACACAAATTATTTCAATCATTTTTGTATATTGTCTGCTTCATCTGATGATGTTTAAAATGGGAGAAACCTGTCGCACTAAAATGATAAATATGTTTTGAAGTTTTATAAGTTTTAATGTTCTCCATCTCTAATAAGATATATTATTAAAAATAATGGTCACAAGAGTTATGATATGTCATAGTCTGTCTGTACCTTTGTGTTTAAGGGATCAAATTCCAAACAGCCTCTTCACATCTCAAATGTATTTGTCTTGATGATTAGAGTATTTTATGGCATCCAAGTCTGAATTTAATATACCAAATAAGAATTTTGTATTAGCCCACACTGTTATAAAGCCCTCACTGTTTCCATGGTAGCACATAGGTATTGTGATATTGACTTAGTTATAGCATAGCATTTATCAGTATATGTCAATTTACAAATTAGAGTCAACTTAGCTTATTGAAATTTGTTTTTCTATACTTCATTATCTGGTACAGCAATTCTCACCTTAGCTTTTTTGACTCACCTGGTGACTTAGTTTTATTGAAATCATACCATGCCAAAGTTTGAATGAATGTCCTCAGTTTGAGAGATCAGAAATCTGCATTCTAATTGCCTTTTGCTGTATAGAAATCTCCACTTCAAACCCTTTGGTCATTAAATTCATTTTCCTTGTCACATATCACCACCTGACACTGGATGAGACTTGAATGTGTTCAGTAGAATATTTTGTTATGGTGATCCTTGGAGGTTAAGAAAGAAAAATATATTTTTGAAATAGTCTTATGGTCAGGAGAAGATGTTTGAGCATAGTTCAGCTCTGAAAATTAATGAGCTGATGAAAAAAAAATAGGTGGAGTCAGTTCTGCCGAGAGCACAGCATCACCACCAGCGCCCTCCAAGGCCAGTCCGCTCGCTATCAATGCGTGAGCGCCGCAGTGCACCAACACAGCAGTTGGGTGGCCGAGGGGGGGTGGAGGATGAGAGGGGGGCTGGGGGGGGTCTGTCGAGGGCCCCACCTGCCCACAGCCCACCACCCCCTCTACAGGGGCAGCTGCCACGCAGCCAATCGGCCGGCGTGGGAGGTGCTGGTGCAATGCGATCACTGGATGTGGAAGGTGGAGACCTCTCTGATACTCCATCGTACAGCCAGTTTGAGGAAGCATGCGGGTACTATGTGGGGGGGGGCCCTGCTCCATGCTTGCATTATAACCGGCATGCTTGGCATCGTGCAGCACCGGCTTCTTACTCTGACACAACCCACTACTATGCTGCCAAAGAAGCATTCATGGAGGATCGAAGGGTAAGGAATGATAAGAAATATGAAATGAAATTTTAGCTTTCAGTTTTAACTCTTGTTTGCACTGAGATCAGTACTGGTGGCCATTGGCTCCAAGATTCCGGGTGGAAGACTGCATTTTTTGTGTTTAAAGAGGTGTATTGTTGAAGTGTGTAATGCACTAATGTGCTGCTGTTGGGTAGCATAGAATTGGATGGAAACTTGCTGTGCTTTAGGAGACTCCTTTGGGGCAATGCCTTGGTCAGTATTTCAATATGGAGGAGGATGTGAAATCTGGTAATCACAAAGGCCTGTCTGTCTCACTGGGCCGGCTGTGGCTACAAGGCCCGACTGTCTCACTGGTCTGGGATGTTAATAAAATATGATGGGAATGAAAGTACCTTGGATGAATGTCTAACTGAATCCACAAGCATGGAAATGGGATGTACCCATCATTATGGAAATAAATAAAATTGTACTTTGTTAAAGTTGGATGTGCTCATTATGGGATGCAGTAATGATGGATATAGATAAATTTTGTTTCAATTGCATAATTTATGGCTCAAATGCACAAGGGGCGTATGAATGGGCCTACATTTATTTGAAGATAAACAATGAATAGCAACTTGGGAGTTCATTTGAAAAGTGTGCATGTAAAAACCTATCATGGTGATTTAATGGGCCACGTATTCCGGGTTGGGGTTGGTGCTTGGTACCTTATACATTTTAGACCCAATAAACCTGGTAGCCAGAAAAATCATGGATCCTTCTGGAGTCGACACAGATTTAAGCCTGAGCACTTTCTGTCACCAGACTTGGCCATTCAGTCCAAGAACCTAAAAAAAGTAATCTTATGTAAATTATATCTGCATTATCCTTACCTGGTGATAATTCATATCATTGGTCATTATATGAAACCTCAAGCCCAAAGGCTGGGTGGTGCTAATTATTTTTTGTAACATTTACCTCACTCTTGTGTCTTTATCCTGAAGTCCCTTTTCATGAAGTCAGTATCAAATTAAAAGCCTCAAAACATAACTCCATTTGCTTCCACTCTGCTTTATGCCTTTTCAAAAGTCCCAATATGGTCAAACCAGCCTTGATTTTCTTAATTTCATGGACATGGTCTAATTTTGGCCATCCTCATCTAGGAACAACATGGGGACCAAGTAACCACCATTAATCTTTCAAAGTAATGGAGCTCAGAGTTTTGTGTTAACACTTGATTTGGTCAATATAGCCAGCAGTCACATTCAGTGCCCAAATAGATATTACAGAAAGGATTGGAAGACTTGAGTAGAGCTGGTTGTGCATGTGTGGTCTCTGAGCTCGAGGTGTCTTCTATCCATTTATTTAATCATTCAATATTTATATGTAACATGCATTATACTTTATCAGAATTGTAAGTAATCTCCTTATTAGAAAGGAGGCTCAATAACAGTGTAAGCAAGATTTCCTGCACTACATTCATTTAGTAAACACCCAATAGCTGAGTAAACAATAGGAAGCCTTGCTTACTGTATTACATGCTGTAGCAAGTAGTACTTCTTGCATCGTTTAAGTAATGCACAATTCTAGCAACACAATGTATTGTTTTAAAACCGGACAATTTTTCATGTGTGATCTATTTTATTCATTATTTGAATGGAATGATCTCTATATGTATCTATCAATGTAATGTTTGTACATTTGTAATTTGTTATGCATATAACAGTAAGAGCTAGGTAAAACTGCATTGTGAAATAGGAATGATATTTTTAATCCTATCCACTCCTCGAAATTGGCTTCTTTGGATAACTCTGTATCTGTTCTCTCTGGAATAAAAAGTCACATCATGTTACCTTTCATATTTAGATTACTTGTTTGTGTTATTCTAATATACTTATTTTTGGCATGATTTTTGAAATACTCTTTGAAATTTGCAATTACTTAGAATTGGGGTGGGGAATTTTTGCACGAATGTCATATGAGTGCACAACCTCAGCTCATAAGCAGATGGATTACGTTTAATGTGAGTAGTATGTACTTGAAACAAGGGGCTGTGAAATATTCCCAACCAATCATTTTTGGATGACATCTTTTGGGCTGAGTGAAGTACTCATTGGACAGTAGTTTCCTCACCTCTGACATAAGTACTTTGATTACCTCTCCAGAGTGTTGGAGCGATTGAATAGTCAAGCTCGGTATCACTTAGGGAGAGGTAATTGGGAGAGAGATGTAGTTGCCACTGGATGTTTAGCACTTTATCGTGCCCTTAATTTCCAGGCAGCACAGGGTGGGTCAGGTCACAGCAGGGATTCATCACTGAGCTGCACGATAGCCACCAGTCCTCCACCCTCTGGATTGGTGGGAGGTGACACTCCAGTGGTGAGAAGTAGCCAGCGGGAGGGGAGGCGGGTGCCTCCAGAGGTCCCTAAGCGCACGTCTTCCATTACAATGCGCTCAGTGGAGGGGAAGAGGATTGCAGCATCCGGATGTGGGCTTACATCTCAGAGGAGCTCAAAAAGTGGCTGCCCAGCCAACCTTACCAAAAGTTCGGAGAATGGTAGCCTTTCTAGTGTACAGTCTTCAGGCAGTGACAGTAGCAGCTTATCAGCTGACAGAATGACATACGAGAGCTCTGAGGGTGATAACAGAGGCTCACCTGTCTGGAAGAGGAAGGCTCAGGTGAGGAGATTTGGATTATCTAAATATGTGTTCAGCACACCAGAGAGCAATTGATTAGCTTGTGCCTCTATGACTTGTCTCTTTCAGGGTTGTTTTCAATAAAAAAGAAAGCTTGTAAACTTAGCATATAAGGCCTTGAAAACTAGTTTCTGCATCACCATTAGGCTATCATTTATTTACCCAATTACATAATCAAGAATTTGTGCTTAAGGCTTATTAGGATGTTTATTTTAAATGCATGATTCAGTTTGTTTCCATAAGTTAAGAAATTTTTAAGGCTTTGATAATAATTTTCCAATCATAGATGTTAAACAGGGATTTGGTAGTCCTGTGGGTAGAATGCTGGGCTGGCAATGAGGGGGCCTGGGTTTGATTTCCAGGAATGCTCCTGGGCACCCTTGTGCTTCATTCAAGCTGTGCAATTATTCGGGTACTAGATCTTCATGGGAAATCACAGGTGGTGCAGGGAAAGGAACTGGACCAGAACTGGAAACTTTGGTTACGACTTTATATTTTGAATGTATTTCTATCTCCACAAATAATATTATTACTCATTAAATCTCTATTTTCTACTCTCTCTCCCTCCCAATTCTAAATTCAGTTCCATAGTAGCCTCCTGTTGATTCCCTTCCACACCACTGTTAATGACTTGCAATCTGTCATTTCATTTTTCCCCATGGTACTTCTTTAGAATATTACTCAAATTTACTGTTGGGCCATATTTTGGATACTTAAATTGTCAGTTCAGGTCAGGGTAAGTAATTTGGGTTTTAACTAATTCTTTCACCTGATGGGTTCACATATATAACTTTCCAGTTGAAGGTAAATTTTAAATGTTGAAATCTTACTATCTGCTGGTGGCCAAGTAAACTTTTACAGTGACTCCCACATCAACCATTAATTGGGCTGTTGTCACACATACTCATTTATACTGAAGTGTACTGTGCTTTCCTGTTGTATCTGTTGAGTTAAATCTAGTCTACTAAAAAGTAGTCTTCCACTGGGTTAGTCTTTCCATTGCTGCTGACTTTTCAAGAATTGACTTGGTTATTGTCCTTGGATCTTCTGAATACCTTTTAATCAATTTTTGTATGCTAAATACTGGTTTGTCCTGGGATCAGGTGTCTGCTAATTAGCCAAGCATTTTTCTTACGGTCTAATATGCATTCTAGAATAGGTCTCTGGGCATTGTATAATGATCCCTTTTCAAATTCTTCTTCTGGAGGCAGATCTCAATGTCTTCTTTGGTCATCTGATCCCAATAGCTATGCGAGTGGCATAGCATTTTTGCCTCATTCCATTTGATGGCCTGGTCTTGGCTAACGCCCTTTGTTTTGTGTTCGCTGATTCCTCAGATTGTCTGAATCTCGGGTACCTTATATGCTCTTTCATTCAGATTTCAATTGTATTATCCAATTCACCGATATAAATCTCACTGAACTCACAGGGTATCTGATACATCCCGGGAGTTTAGAGGCCTTAGGTCCTTCATGTTGACCAGCTAGTGCTCAATTTTGGCTGGTGATAGGCGAATAGTGGCACGTTTGAATCTCCAAAGTATTCTGGAGATTATTCTGGATATCATGGAGATGTATCGCAGTCAGGCTGTGGCAACAGGTTTTTCATCCATCTCCTGTTTTCTTCTTCTGCGTTTCTTCAAGGACCACCCACTGTATCCATTCTGGAGAATAGTCTTCTTCAGGTGTTTATTTATGCCTGACAAGCTCTCTTTCTTGGCTATAGATTTGGTCCAGTGTATCAATGATGACATTCACTCATCATATTGGGATGGATGGAGGTTTAAGATAAACGCTATGTCTTCTGTCTCTTTTTCTGTGAACACTTTTGAACGCAACAATGTGTACACTAACCCTGTGGAAGACCCGATTGAATTTCACTCATATAAACTTGTTTTACAACCCCCAATGGGTAATTAACATCCAACCCTTTTGAGGTGTCCTCAGAATTTTGAAAATGCCAACTTTTATTTAACTCTTAAGCTTAGATTTAATATCATCAGATAATTTTCCTTACCAGTATTACACACTCTGCTGGTATTTGCTAATGGAGAGGAGAAACAACTCTACTACAAAACAAAACTCCTGCATTCAAGTTCATACTCTCTGTAGTGATGAAACAAAATCGTATTCAATTTCAAAAAGGACCATAGCTATCCCTCAAATTTGAGTTTCCTACTTCATGGCAACACCCATAATTTAGGGTATATTATGATGTGCCTACTACTTTTTAAGTATGTGGTTGGCCTTTTGTGATATGAATTGGAGGGTGAAAGTGTTTGCTTAGAGTGATTTAATATTTTCTTTGCAGTCATCATCACCAGAGCATCATGCAAATGGCTCATTCCATGTGTGCATTAGTGCATCCAGCACCCCCCTCAACATCGTTTGTCACAACCGTACACCAATCATGACTTTGTCTCAGAGCCGTGGTGAAGAGAGGCAGGCATCTCCAAGCCTTCAAAGTGTCCCTGCTCATGTCTCGGAGCCATCTCCAACCACAACCCCTAACTATCACATGGCCACCCATGATTCCCCTCATCCTGTCTATAAGGTAGGCATGCATTTTTTTCCCTGTGGATCACTCAGTTCAACTTTTTCCAGTTCCCTTAATAAAAAAATAACTAAAGGAAAGGATCTCTTATTGTTGTAAAATTTTCAGTTTAAAATAAATTCCATTGATTAGCATTGTTTTGACCAATTTAACCTATAATCTTCTTGATTATTCTACTTCTACAGTAGAAGCTTCATTTTAGACAACTTTTATGGCCACGAAAGCCATTATCCATGATTGAAACTCCAGATTATTTCTTAACAATCATAAATGAGTTGTGTTATTAATGTTTACCATACCTTGATTAAGAAAAATCTGTCAGGGCTATCTTTGCTGTAGATAAAATTAATGGATATATTCAGAAACACTTTCTATTCAATCCTTTCCTTTGTCACGCTATTATGCTTTTCGTCCTTTTTATCTATTATTTATTTCATATAATGATCCCTGCTACCATTCAAGAACTTACAATTCCAATTGTAAAAAACTGAGACTTCTTGAGATATAATTGAAATTATTTAATCCATTGGAAAATTCTTAATTAAATATGTATTAAAAGATTGGATTGATTATTGAATAAATTGGTATGCAAAGTAGTGCCTGTCTTAATCAAATTTTATGCTAATAAAATGATTCATGTAACAAATCTCGGAAAGATGATGATTTCTAGCATTTCAGCTATTCACAGAAATTCTGTTGTATGCATACACTTCAATAATTGTTCAATTCAAATTAGTAGTGTGTGGAGCTTAGTAATAGGTGAACTCTCCCATCACCTACGAAACCGACCGTTGGGTTGATTACTGTATTTATGGTTATATATATATGTATATTATGAATACTAATTTTTTTTTACATTTGCAGGTTTCTGATACATTGAGGAAGCGTCAGTATCGTGTAGGGCTCAATTTATTCAATAAGAAGCCCGAGAGAGGGGTTACTTATTTAATTAGAAGAGGATTTTTAGAGAGTTCACCTCAAATTGTTGCTAAGTTTCTCATATCAAGGAAAGGCTTAAGCAAACAGATGATTGGGGAATACCTAGGAAATCTGCAGAATCCATTCAACATGGCTGTCTTAGAGTAAGTGCAATAGACCTCAATCTTATTTAAAATTTCCCTTGCTGCTGGAAATGATGTTATAATTAAAATTGTATTCTTACAGTGCCTTCTCACAAGAATTAGATCTGTCAGGAATGCAAGTTGATGTAGCTCTTAGGAAGTTTCAGACCCATTTTCGAATGCCTGGTGAAGCGCAAAAAATTGAGCGTCTCATGGAGGTTTATGGCCAGAGGTATTGCCAGTGTAACCAAGATGTGGTGGGACGGTTTCGAAGTCCAGACACAGTATTTGTCCTTGCTTTTGCCATAATTATGCTTAATACTGACCTTCATACACCAAACTTGAAGCCAGACCGACGGATGAAGGTGGATGATTTTGTGAGGAATTTAAGAGGTAAGAGCAGGGAATTGAAATTTAGCATAAGGAATCCAGTATGTTTCATCTACTAAATATTTATATTCCTTTCCTTATTCAGAATTTGAATCCTAAAATGTATTTCTTCAATTATAGGCATTGATGATGGTGGTGATATTGACAGGGACATGTTAGTTGGAATTTATGAGCGGGTGAAAGCCAGCGAATTCAAGCCTAGTTCAGATCATGTGACTCAAGTAATTAAGGTCCAAGCTACAATAGTTGGCAAAAAACCGGTAAGTAAAATATTATAATGCGAAAAGTTAAATGTATATACTTGTATAGGTTCTAAGAAATGTGTCCTAATGTAGTGTGTATTATAATATGATGTTATTATTAATAGTGCTAGAATCACTAACAACACAATAGCTAATCAAGAAAGTATGTGCACTCTACACCTACTCAATCAATGCTACTTCATATATTACTGTTGTTTCTGTAAGGAATACATTGTTTTATAATGTATTCCTATTGAAATGAGTACTTGCTCCAGTTTCACTGCTTATGCAGGTACATTAAATGAATACTTTTTTATTTTGATTTGCTATAAATTATATTATATTAAAATTGTGTGGAATGATATCATTTATGAAGTGGGATATCTGTCTGTATTAATATGACACTAGAAATACTGCTACATGATTGATATTATTTTTATGCTTTCAATGTAGCATATATATGTTTTCTCCAATAAAGCAGTATTCTAAATCCTAATTTTAAGCAAAATTCCACAAAAGTAAAACTACTACATTTCAAATAGAAAATAATTAAGAAATAGGGTCTTAAATAAATTGAATTATGCATACTCATAATTGTATAATGTACTTTTTTTTATGAATCTTACATTGTATTTTGTCTATGTATGGACTTTGTATGGTAAAATTATTAATAATAATTGCTGATAAATTTATGATGCAGTGTAGGATAAGATTCATAAATTATAGTTTAATACTTGTTTAAATAAAATATTCATTTTTTAGCCTCAAAATAGTACATTTAATAGCTGAGATAATTAAAAAGGTATATTTATGTATTAAATATTTTGTAATGACTAATGATTTTTATCTTTTGCTTGTTTCTCATTTCTCCATGTTCAGAATTTAGCACTACCTCACCGCCGACTTGTGTGTTACTGCCGTTTATATGAAATACCAGATATCTATAAAAAGGAGCGTCCAGGAGTTCATCAGAGGGAAGTTTTCCTCTTCAATGATCTGCTAGTGATTACAAAAATTCTCAACAAGAAGAAGAGCTCCGTTACTTATACATTCAGACAAAGCTTTCCCCTGTGTGGAATGGTGGTCACGCTATTTGAGGTCCAATGTAAGTTCCTTCAAGTTATAGCTTGTTCACTTTTTATAGAAGTACTGTAAAATTGTAATTTCAGGGTCGTCGAATCAAGAGTGTTTAAAATTCTGCTTCATTTTTATCCATCATGCCCACCTCCCTAAAATGTTCAAAACTCTGCCCTTTAAGAAATTCTAGCTTGTTTTTGAATTCTAGGGTTCTTTTATTTTAAAAAATCCCATTTTTAGTCAAAGAAATGTCATTTGAATGAAGAAGTGAAATATGGAGCAGAGAAGTGATGTTAATACCTTTTTCTATGAATTTATTTTGCAGGGTGACGAAAATATAGAAATTAGCCAGTAAGATATAAGTGAATTTTTAAAGAAAAGTGTATCATTATAAACTGTATTGCGTAAGAAAGGAATGCTGGAATGATTCAGTATTAATGAATGACATTTCTGGGTTACGTCATTAAAAATTTCAATTGAACTTGAAACTCATTGACCTCTCATGTGAAGTTTTAAATATAAAGCTGAAATTTGATTGGTTAGCTTAGAGGAATATGATCAGTTTAAATTTAGTATAAATAAAACACAGTAATCAACCCGAAGGTCAGTTTAGTAGGTGATGGTAGAGCTCACCCATGTACCAAGCCCGATGGCGTGTGAATATTCACACATCAGGGTAGGGGGGCCAGTTCCTTTCCCTGTGCAGGTTATGGTTTCCCAGGAAGATCTGGTACCCAAAAAATCAACTAGCTTGGGTGGAGCTGCAGGTGCCCAAAGTGCCTTGCCCGGGAATCGAACCCGGGACCCTCTGGTCAGCAGTCCAATGCTCTACCCACTAGACCACTACGAACCTTCAGTATAAATATATTTAGTTAAATGTTGAGAAGCCCTCGATCATTATCATTGTTTGAGCTCTCCATTTCCATGTTGAATTGCCTTGATATGGTAATTGTTTAACAATATTAGTTTTATTTAAACTATCATAATACTTGTGTATAGTTTTGCAGATCACCTCCCTTTTTTAAGATGTTTTGGAAATTAAATAATGAATAGTAGCCATTCTGGTGTCTTGATTGCCAGAGTTTATCTAGTTTTTCCTAGTGACTAGTTAATCTATTTGCAATACTTTATTAATATCAATTTATAGAATAGAAGTGGAAAAATATGCTCTAAAGTTAATCATTAATATTTGAGTCTGAAGTGAGCATTTTGGGATTACATTTTTTTTAATGATCAAATCACACTTGAATACATACTAAGGAACAGTTTCTTGAATGAGTATGTCGCCATACAGACGTATAATTTGCATGGTGCATGTCAAGGGGATGTGTATAGTGAGCCTAGTTAGTGTATCATATATTAACTTATTTTGCTATTAGTGTGTGAAATTACAATAGTATTAACAAAATATGTGACACCCTTTGTGTTGTGTAATTCTTCCATTATTGAAGAGAAATCAAATCTTTGAAATGCATTATGTTCAGGTTCTCTTGGTTATTACATATGATTAACTCATTGCAAAAATTTAAAATTTTTCCATTTTTCCTCTTCAGTTTTAGTAGCGTTTATGTACCAATAAGTATGTTGATGGTAGAGACTCCCATCATTAATATGTGTCCTCCAAATCTCTGAGCAATTTTCTCCCCTCCATTTCCAGATTACCCATATGGAATACGTCTCTCACAACGTGTTGATGGCAAGGTCCTGGTGAAATTTAATGCTCGAAATGAGCATGACCGTTGCAAATTTGCAGAGGACCTGCGTGAGTCAATCAGTGAGATGGACGAAATGGAGAGTTTGCGCATAGAGGCAGAGCTGGAGCGGCAGAAGAGTGGGCGTGGGGGACGTGGCTCAGCATCAGAGAACAGAGACAGTGGCGTGGCTGACATAGAGGAGTCATCGCCGAGGGACAGTGGCACCGCCACCATGTTCCCTGACCCACGGGGTGGTCAGGGGGTGGTGGGGAGGGCCACGTCACCCGAAGAGGAGGTGGTCAAGGGAGGGGTGACAGGACCAGAGGAAGGGATTGAGGGGGTGTCGGCATTGGGCAGCAGCGTTGGAGGGTGTCCAAGGGCCGAAGGGGGTCGCAGCGGTCGGGACAGGCCAAGCGTGGAGGGGACGCTGAAGCGCTCGGCTCTAAGCAACTCGCTTCTCGACATACATGATCAGTGTGAGTGTGGGCGGCCAGAGGTTTCACGTTTCGTGATGGAAGTCTTCTGAGTGTACCATTATGAAGTGGGTCAGCTTGGATGTTGGATGAATGTTGATAGGGAAAGACCAGAGTGTGAAAGTATGGTTTCAACAGGCTCACTAGGGTATCTGCCAAGGCGTGTGGCACCCTCTGATGCAGCATTTTCACCCCAGTGCTTGTCCAAGGTATCTAAATTAAATCACAGGAGAAAAATGTGGCTGTGATTAGAATTGATCACATGAGTTTGTGCACTGAAGAGGAGCACTCATTTTCACTCTTACTATTTATTTAGTTTTAAAGGGGCAAATAGAAATCCTTTTTAGGTTTTAAATTTTCAACATTTTGGAATACTTACACTAAGTACTGCACCTTTTTAAAATAATAGTGAGCATTTAAATGGATTTGTGCAATCCTTTATCGTGGTAAAATGGCTGTTGATTGGTTCCCAGCACCAACTGATTAATTATCCAATCTCTTAAGGAAAACACTGTTGATGGAGCACATTTCTGTGTGCATTATTCTGTCATTAAGCAGACTAATTTCCAGGGTCGTGAATAACAAATAATGGATACTAGAAATTGAACATTGTGTGTTGGTGAGGATGAGCAGATTCTTTCTCTAGGGCTGATTTTTGTTAGCAGAAAATTTTAAAATGGATCCCTTACTGAGACAAATATCATTTTGTGGCACCAACAGGCCCAGACCCAGCATTCAAGAGAATTGTTACTCTATTAATGCTCTTTCAATGGTATAATTTCTCAATATTGAAAAGCTAATTAAATGTACGAAGTACTTTGAATGGTAGCAGAAGTTTTTACTCTTAATTGTTGAAAACAAATTATTTTCATCCACTATAAGCCTGACTGGACCTCAATCTATAAAAAAATCATAATTTCATCCAAACACTCAAGTTCAGTTGTTTCATCAAACATTCAAGTAAAGTTTTTTGAATAGAAAGTGGTCACTGGTACTATATTTGCATAATTTATTGTGCAGAGCTTCAATATTGTCATATTGTTATCTTAATGTATGTACATAAAAGTACACTGTGCTAGTTTCATCGATTTGACTCCTGTCATAATTATAAGTGATAGTAAGTTTGGTATGTTCAGTTCACCTATGCCTGCTTCTGGCAATGGCAAACTTTAATGAAGGTTTTTATTCTTATTAGGAGGCAGGATAAAGTCACCGAGGGATTATTGGAAGTATTAGGCTGATACATCACATTAATTTTGTGACATATTTAGCAACAACATTAGTGATGTGCAGCCATGAATTATTGTGGTACTGCATCCTGCCTATTGCTTTGTGGTGTAGCCTTTTGCAACTGATATAGCCAAAGAGAATTTTTAGTACATCCATATAGTATGCTCCATTTATAGTTTTATGTGCCGGTAGGACTGATACACTATTCCCTGAATATTGAAAATTGATTTAACTTTCCTAGAAATTTGACTTTTTTGGAACTCAGGTGGGAGGAATTTCAGATAAAATTATTTATTTCTGTAGATAAGCAGATTTTGTAGTGTTGCAGATTTGCAGTTTTTTTTTGGAAATTCATTTAGCAGCTGTTGGATCACATTTAAAATTTTTTTATAATTTTTGTTCAAAGTGACCCATTTAGCTACCATAAATGGTTATTGATGCTCAAAAACTCTGAGCATGTTCCTATATTTGTGTTCTCTTTTAAAATTTAGTACACTTACTGTTGCTACTAGTATACTCTTGGTCCTGTATGCTTCCATCAATGGGCTTATAAAATTAATGAGAGTGGCATTTTTTGAACTTACAGTTTTCATAAACATTTTGGCAAAATTTCATTTTTCAGAAGTCCTCTTAATAAATAAGTGTCATATTATCACTTTTGTAGCCAGTGTAATGTAATTTATAAATCAGTCTTAGTTTTCCTTCATCATGCATAAATATTGTTGATGCCAGAATATCCCATCAGCCAGGCATCCACCTGAATTGTTTTGTTCTTGTCATTTATTGTTACCAATTTCATTTCATGCTGTGTTAAAGAGCATTCTTAATATCCTCTCCCTAAATTAAGACTAATTTAATTCCAATGTTAACTTGCATTCATCTCCTGTGCCAGCAGTTGAGTCACAAGAGCCTAAGGATGGTTCCCTGCAAAATAAAATTATTCTCTCCAATGAAATACTCATGCTCTCTACCTTCAACTGGATTATTTTCTAGTGACATGCATACCAGTAGCATTTGTGTTTATAACTATAGATTTTTGCAAGTATTATCACCTAATCCCAGTTATGGAGGAATTAAAGCCTAACTCTAAAGCATCAGTGTTAAACTTGGCAGTACAGAAATTGATTAAAAAAGAAATTCCTCTTTGGTATCATATGAAGACTCAATGTGTTACCTGTTAAGCACACTGAGGAGATTTGGCTGTATGTTTAAATTCCAATTGAGACATTTAAAAGGACGTTTTTCATTGGAGGAATGTTAATAAAATCTTACTTTGATGTCTGGGAAAAATATTCTAATGTTGGGCAATATAAGGTGTAGGAATTGTGAATGAGAATAGTGGTAAATGTACATGAAGGTAATTGCATTATTTTTATCTGCTCTGAAAACGGCATGCTTTTCCTTTGAGTTCATTCAAAACAGATGGTCTCTGTATTTAGCAAAAAACTATTATGTCCTGTAGATTTATTTCTTGTAAAACACCTTTTGGCAAACTATTTGAACAGAATTTTAGAAGCACTTTTGGCCTTTTGGTTCCTTAAAAACCTTTGCACCATATTTACATAAATAATGGATAATATTTATTGATATTTAATATATTAATAATGAATATTATTTCAGAAAATTTGTAAATTATATCACTGGCACTGATATATCTGGGAAAATGTAAGAAAGAAAATGTTTTTCCAAATAGTTGTTCACACATGTTCCGTCTCTCCGACAGCTTGAGTGTGATATGATGCACAACATTGGGCACTTGACCAGAACTCTCAAATGGAGTTCCCAGCAATGTTCACTTTTTTTTAGTGTTCTAGTGAGCAAAAACATCAGAAACTAAAGAGATGTGGTGCATGACTTAATTTACTATTTGCATAGCTTAGTGTTATATTGCAATAAAAAAAATCATAGTGAATATGAAGTGCACTTGACAAGGACGGCCTTGCCTCTGCTGTCAATCGAATTGGTGCACCTCTCACATGTTACATTATGTTGAGTTTTTCATAGAAGTAAAATTGTAGTTGGTGGAATTTTGCCTTCTGGAGGCTAATGTTTCCTTCTTGAACTAGTTTCAGGTGAGAAGCCACAGAGGAGGGGGAGTGTGGGTTCGCTCGACAGCGGCATGTCCATTTCATTCCAATGCACTTCGGCCAGCACAGTGAGCCGGGACTCCTCTCCGCAGCAATCGACTGCCGGCAATAAGGGTTTGAGTTGTTCCAAATCAATGAGCCACCAGCAGTCCTTCCTCGGTGGGCTGTTTGGTAAGCGGGAGCGCAAGTCATCACGATCGGAGGAGGCTGGACCAATGGGGAGTGGTGGTGTGCTGGGCAGTGGGGCCAATGCGGTAGGACGAAGCACTGAGGTGTGAACAATATCATGCTGTGTCCATCATGATGATTTCTGCCAAAGAAATAAACTCGATTGGCAGTGCTCACCCAGTGGTGGCTCTGGAGGAAACCTGGTGCTGACAAGAGTGTTTGCATTTTGCATGTGTACCTACTTACTGATTGTGATCTTGATTCATCTGCGGCAGTGATTTAATGTCCAGAGAGAAACACTAAAACAATTAATGATTTTCCTCAGTCATGCTTTTCTCTGGCTTCATTCCTATTTTACACCTGTTGAAATGAATGGGAACTATGAGACTTGTATGTTGGCACACCTGTTTAAGTCAAGCTGAATTTTAAAGTAAAGTAATTATTTTTGGTCATGGTCATTGTCATAATGTGAATATTTCACTTATTTTTAATGTAGCTGTACTGAGTGTGGGAGCTTGAAGTTCGTGTGGAGCTATGAAGGTGATAAATATCATTGCCATGGGAAGGAGTCGTGGATATGTGCTGAATTTATGTGATGAACTGGTTTGTCCAAACATAGTCATGATTCTGCCCTTGAATTAATTGCCTTAAAGGTGTTACGCATTCCAAAGTAATGTTCTGTGCTGTCACTTAGCATGTGAGTACAATATTTTGAGGCATGGTTATGAGCTGATCCTGAAGTCCTTTGAATTCAAATATTATTTCTGGTTGATACATCTTGTCTTCTAGAATACATTTATTTTAACCATTTCCATAGAAAGCAGTCTTTCATTGTTAAATGTGTTTTTATTATGTTCTCTGAAAAGAGCATTAAGCTACTCATAATTTTGCTGTTTTGGATCAGTATTTAGATATCCTTGCAAGAGATATAAAACTGTGGAAAAGGCACACTCTTATTGATTGATGTCAGTTGAATGACTTGTTCTAAGTTCTATAGTGTGATTAAACGTATTGTTTTTGTCATAGTACCATGTACAAATGTAAGTAGGCTGGAGGAGTACTTCTATCAAAAGTGTTGTAGTTTGTCTGTAAATCTATTTAATCCTCATTTGAAAGTTTATGTTTTGTTGAACTTTATTGTTTTAATTTGTCAAATCTTAAAAGGAATTTATTACATGGAAACAAAGAGTGATTTATGGGGTTGGTTGTATGATATATGCTTCAGAATTTATGTTACAATGTGATGCCTTTCTACAGCCATTCTCTAGAACACATCAAGCACCAAAGCTGCTTCATTTTGATGAAGATCAATGTATGTTTGGGATTAGATAAGAATTATCATTGTTTTGCAGAATACATAATGCATTAGCTGATTTTGTTTCTGTGTTAGGTATTAGCATTATAGCAAATAGTATTTATATTTTAAGCTTGGGCACTTTGTTCATTTCTGTTGCATAAACTTAGGTGCAAGTGTCCAGGATATTTTATTAAAGCAGTACTTTCTGAGTATGTATGGTGAAACCTTAGCCTTAGTTTCTCACTGTTAAAGGAAAATATACATGTTAGAAATGCCCCATGAGTAATCTCTTCAGGTTTTTATTGAAGTTTCATTCTCTTGTCCCATGTTTATAACCACTAAAGAATCCTTATTAGGGTTACTTTTCTTTGCTGGGTTATTTAAAAATTTGTTCAAATAAAATGTATATTGTCTCTATGAAGAATTGCATCATTCCCAGTGATATTAATCAGTAAGCTGTTGCATGGCATTGATATTAAGCAACGAAGACTTGAACAAGGAGAAAAGACTGGATGACTTTATACAATAACCTCATTTTAAATAACTGTAATTGCTGTGATTTATAAGTATTAAGAATTTAAGCTAATATCTTTCCCAAATGATAAAAAAATCTTGTTCTCATGTAATCTTATACGTTTACTGCTGAGCAGTAAAGCAATTATTAGTGTGACACCTAGTCTCTGTTCAACTCCTTGGAAATGGTGAAATGCTTGTTTTTATTTATTCATTGTTGAACCTGTGTTTAAATTATTTATAGAAATAGGTCTTATTGATGAAGGAGATGCCTTGTCATGATTAAAAATTTTCAGTTCATTGACAAATATTTGTTGTTATCTATGATTTTTAACTAATTTTCTTTAATATTTGTAACTTTGAATTCATATGAGTAGATGTAACATTATTTTCTGGTCACAAATTTCAAATTCAAGTAGCTGCTTGGCCAGTATTACTTGCAAGGACTTGTGTAGATGTTCATTACCTTTCATAATGCAAAAGATTTGGTGTCTTGCAGTGAATAGATGAAACTGCAGATGTAGAAATAGTCATTTAATAAATTTCTCAATATAATATTGTTTATGAAAGCACTTGGAGTTGCCATTTCCTTGAAAATCATAGAATTTGTGATAAAAGAACCATAGCGCTACATCTACTGTATCTGTATTTTAATTTGTCTTCACCACCATTGCTAAAAGCACATATTTCCCATTTCCTGTCTTTTGGAGTTTCGTAAAAGTGATTGGTTTTTGGCTGTTTCCATAAATGGCACTTCCTCATGGATGAATATTGTATCATGTACATAAGAATGTATTTATGTGTACAGTTTCATGAAGGACCCAATAAGCTGGATTCATAATGCTATCAATTAATAAAAACTGCTAATGTGTATGCAGGATATAAATGAACTTACTGCACTTTGTTTTATTTACTTCAAAAGCAAGAAATGAGTATCCAGAAAGCTGAATAAAGAATCCTTTATTTACCGTATTTCCAGGGCCATAAGATGCACCTGCTCCTAAGACAGGCCTTGATTTTTCAGGTCAAAATTAGTCATATAAGTGATCAGACAGAAAAGATCAAATTATTTGTATGCAGATGCAATACAAAGAAAATTGAATTTTTACATTAAAAAAATTAGCAACCACATGTGTATCAATGTTTATTCATCATAAAATCCCGGAAATTCAACACCACAGGCTGAAAACACCTTATAGCTGCCATATTTCCTTGTTCTGAAGTGTATTTACAAATTCTAGTTTAAATGCAATATTTGAGAATTTTTTCTCTTGAGATGAAACTTGTTACATTGTATTGTGTATTAGTAACTATCTTACCATGCAAACATTCTAGGTACAATCTTAACAGTGAAAGTGGTTAGAGATAAAAATAATCTTGTATTTTTTTTAATGAAAAATTATGATTGTTCACAAACAAAATATATTATATTAAATATTATGCCATAGTTTCAATTTAAAATTATGAATTTTTATCTTCCAAAATTGTGTTGTCCAAATCTAAAACCTACTGACTGCCCCATCATTCAAGAGAGTTTCCTCAGAATTGATGGATTTCACAATGCTATTAAATTATGCTAAGCCTTCTACAGCCAGCTACAGTTCTAAATATGTGAGGTATTACACTTTTGATAATTATCCTTCTTACTTTGCTTGCATGAGAAATTGTAATTGCTTCCAATCATAAGCCATTGCATTAGATAATTTAGATATCTGTACAATAGGTAAATACATTTTCCATAATCAGTAAGTATCTCATAAAATCATACATTTTTTGGTCCTCTTTCTCATGCGATGTACTCTGGTAAGGCTTTAGGGTACTTGATGTATAAGAAATTGTTAACAAATATCTCTGCAATTTTTTTTAGGTAAACAATAATCACAGTATTTAAAGTCCCTCAACTTGGATATGAAAGACTGTGGACCAATAAGTTTAAAAAATAATTTATCCTGAACAGTACCTCAAGTGCTTCAAGAAAAACTTCATTTTGAAAACTAATCCCATTTTTGCAGAAAATGTGTGAAATGATTCAAGCCATACTTCTTCAAAATGGAGGGACTAGGGACTATAGGATATAAGGACAAGTACTATAGGATTATTTGTAATTTCCTCAGGCTAAGTAAAACATACAGTGTTTAGTTGATGCTGTAATCAATTTTGCTCCTCAGATATCAGTTACCTTCAAGTAAAATTGTCATATATCGAATATTTGTATCCTTTTATTAATAACTTGCCATGAGATCATGAGGTGGAACTATCTGTTGCCATATCAAATTACAATGAGACCTTGGAAAAAGGTTAAAACTGAGCATTAAGAGTCAATTTCAATGCTTTGCCCCTGAAACCCCCGGTGTTGAATTGGTACAAGCCAGCTGCAACCAAAGTCATTGGTTAAAAGCATAAAGTTCTCACATTTAGGGAGGATGAAGGTTGCTTAAACTTGTTAGACAGCAAGATGGTATAAATTTAGGCAGCTGTTATTGCCCCTGGATTTCTGATAAAAGAATCGCATCCTAAATATGTGATGTTTTGACCACATAATTCCATCTGCTGGAAGCATGTTTACTAGTAGAAGAGGAATGTAAATGACCGTAAAATACTACATATAAAAAATATATGTATAGGTAAAAAACATTGTTTCATTTGTCAAGAGAATACAGTTATTTGACTAATAAGGTATTCAGCTAATTTCTTGAATTCCAAGGGAGCACAGAAAAGTACTTTATTAAGGTGAGGAAGAAAGAGATCGATATTTTCTCTTGGAAGAGATAATTTGTATCTTTGGTGTAAAAGTAATTTAAAATATTATATTTATTTTATAATAAAGATACATGAAGTGTGTATGTAACTCCATGATTCTTGGTTGGATGAATTGAATTTTGAAATTTTTATGTTGCCAACTTTTTGCTCATTTCCTTCATGTTATTCTTTATGAAGTATACTTCTCACAATTTATGAACCTGTTACTGCAGTTGATTATCACAGTTCTCTATGTTTCATCGTTCCTACCCATGTGGGCCAATCTATGGCATTTAAAATCATGTTTCAGCATCTATTTACATAGGTACTAGAAGAACACTGCTTATAGAGATACAGCCATTTGAACTTCAAACATTGCTGACATTCCCTCTTCTTTTAAAATCCACGGAGCAAATGCATTCTAACAATTTAGTAGTATACATTGGGCAATATTTTCAATTAGGTAGGTACATAAAAGATATTTAAAAAAAAAGAAATTTTCTAGCTGTGGTCATATAGGTATGGAGTTAATACAATTTCCTGTAGTATTGTGAACACAGTGTCTTTGATTGAATTGAGAAAAATTCCTGCAAAAAGACAATAACTATCAACCTCCATTTCTTCAATGATGCCTCTGACTAAATTAGCATATCACAAATTTACCATGCACCAAAAATCATATACCCTAATAAACCGCCCTTATATTAACAAGATACTCGGCGACATTGCCCTTGAAAGAAGTGGGTCTCTCAAATTTATTTGCCGATGAATTCGAGAAGACAATGATGACCTAGCAAATTGCATTGTTCATTTAGGGAAAACAATTGATAAATATCCTGACAGTGTTCAGTATAACTTTAAAATGTATCTGAAACTTAACCAAGTGGTTAAAAATCTAATTTAACTAAAAATAATACTGTGTGGATACCGTTAAGGACAGCAATATTTTTTTCATTATAGCATAATGAAATTCTAAATCAAGAGATGGAGCATTTTCGTATGGATAAGAAGTTCTCCTGATTTTGCAAATGTTTTTCAATAACAATGAGATTAAAAAATTACAACGAAAAAGAAGAGAAAATATATTATCTCACGAGCATTTAATTTGAGTTAATTTTTAACTGTAATCAAAAATGCATATAAAGCATGCCATGGTACTAAGGCATATTAGACGTTAAATTGAAGTGAAAACAATTTTTTTGCTGACAACTCTACACTAAAAAAACCTACAACTTTTGACTCAATGTTACTTTATTCGTAATATGTAAGGTCTGGACAAATTACACATCAAACAACCCCAATAAAAAACTTGCTGCGGGAGATGATGTAGAGTCATCTGTCGTAGATTTAACATACAATTAAGAAAGCTACAGATGAATCGGATCCTTTGGAATCTATCCACATACTTTCACATACATTCTCTTTCTAAGAGCTACATTTTCCAACTATAATACGATGAAAACTTACCTCCTGGAATTCCATTAGCGCCGCGTAGTACCTCTGTCGCTAACGCCCCCAAATCGGTATTTTGCTTTGAAGTCCCCATGTATAGAGTAGCAATATTATAGGTTTACGCTCAATCTTTTTCCAATGTGTGGACACCCTGTCATGATTTGGCGGCAAATGTTGTCCGATAAGGAACACTTCTAAAAAGAATAATTGCGAAGACGTCAGCGTGCTCCAGCACAAATGACATGAGCAAATTTGTGAGCTTTCTACTTGAAATACAACTGTCATTTAATAATACTACAAACGGGTTTATCTGCTTTTTAGTTTGATCTTTTGCTTTTCACTTCCTAATTCAGTGTAGTACTCCTGGGGACTGTTTAAATTTGCAATATTATACAATATGCGTTTACGTAATATTTTCTGTAACCAACTGTACCACGAGGTGACAAAATAAGTTCAATACTCCTAAACATCTTTGCAATGAAAGATTTCTAATAATTTAAACTAGGTTCAATTTTTTACATGGAAACGATATGTAGACAAAAATTATAAGAGCGTTAAACGATCATATGGTTTTTATATTAGTTCCTTTTTGCAATAAAAAACTATTAAGGTTGTTAAGTTATCTTTATTCGTAAATAATAGTGTATGACGATAACATTTCCAACCCAAAAGATAGAGTAAAGGACAATCTTATTGTAATAAACCACTCAATTTGAGTAAAGGAGACTCAAAAAATTTACTTAAAGTTAAAATTCCGAGGAGGCGGATTTAGAGCAATCTGGCGCAGGTTTAAGAAATCAATGAGAGAGCAGGTGACTCGAATCGCTTGGAGTCCATCCCCATTCATATCTCTGTCTGGGAACCACATTTTCAAACACACATACGATAGATAGTTAGTTATCTCCTAGCATTTCAGTAGCGACGCGTAGTATTTCTCTCAAACGCTCAAAAATCGGTATTTTGCTCTAGCGTTTGGGCGTATAGAGTAGCATTATCGTAGATATACACTCAAAATTGATCCAAAGAGTGGACACCTTGTCATCATTTGGTGGTGAATATTAACCGAAGAAGAAATACATTTCTGAGAAGAATAAATGCGAAGACCTCAACGTGCTCTAGCAAAATCAATGAGCTCATTTGTGAGCGTCGTCAAGGGAATAATATTGTTATATAATAATACCACGAATGGTTTTCCCAGATTTTGATCTTTGCTTTTCAATTCCTATGTGTGTGTATTATTCCCGAGGAGCTGAATTATTTTCAATAATTAAAAATTAATGTTTACGAAATATTTTATTTCTCAAATGTCACCAAACTTAACAAAGGAAATTGAGTACTGGGTATCATCATTGCAAGGAAAGGCTCCAATCATTTAAAATAGGTTCAACTTTGGGCATGGTTCCGATATTTTGAAACAAACTATCAGAGCGATAAACGATTAAAACTACCTAATCATTAGTGCTTTTGTGATTGAAAAAATTACTTAAGATAGAAATTTATCTTTATTCGTACGTAATTATGTCTGACAAAAAAAAATCTAAACCAAATAATAGAGTAATGTACACCTTCATTGTGATATCCAGCTTATATGTGTCAAAGAGAGTCAGAAAATGTACGTACACATAACACATCTTTCTGAATCTTCCTTAAGAATAAATTTAAAAAAGGTTGCCAAAAATGAATGTCAATATATCACCATATTTCATAATATAATTAAAAATCTCAGTTAACTACAAAGCTAAAGAGCGTCCTATTAAATTTCTCATTATAGTGGACAATTAATACATAACGCCTGATGAATAAAATCGATACCTTTCAGGATATTACAAGAGGAATATGAGTATAAACATTTCCAATACCAAAAGATAATGTTACACATATACATACCGCATTTTGCGGCCTCATTCTGTGCATTCATTGGGCATAGGTAGAGTCATCTGGTGCAGATTTAATACACCTTAAAAAGAGTTTAAGGTAAATCGGATTCTTTGGGGTATATTCTCATACATCCCTCCGTCTAGGAGCCAAATTTTTTGAACACATACGATGAATAGTTACCTCCTAAGATGTCATTAGCGCCGTGTAGTACCTCTGGTGCAAATGTTCCTCAATCCGTTATTTGCTTCAGAGGCCATGTTGCAATCTCGTGGGTGCGTGCTCGACCTTGTTCCAAAGTGTGGACACCCTGTCGTGAATTAGCGGTAAACGTTAGCCGATGAGTGTATTCACTTCCAGAAAGATTTACCCCGTAGACCTTTTTTTGTCAACCAAAACAAATGCCATGACGAAAGTTTTGAGCATCGTACGTCAAACAATTGTCATTTAACAACATCAAAAAATGTCTTTCCTACCCTTGCTTTTGATATTTTGTTTTTCAAATTTTAATATTATGCATTACCTATATCTTTAGGACTGACCTAATGTTGAAATGTTAACAACTAATTTTTACGAAATATTTTATTTCCCAACGGTCACAAATTATAAAAAAATAAATTTGATACTGGCTGTCATCATTGCAATTAAAGGTCTCTAGTAACTTAAAATACGCCCAAATTTTGACATTGAAAAAAATTATAGTGGCGAGAAAAGATCAAACTTTCTTTTTTATTAGTACGTTTCGTCAAAGAGGATATTTATTAAAGTTGAAAAGGTATCAAATTGTATATCATTATGAATGATAAAAACATTTCCAAATCGAATGAGCATTGGAAAAAGTAATGCACCCGCTTATTGTAATAAATACAAAATTTGAGTATATGACACTCAGAAAATATACAAAGACTTGAATATCCATTATGATTTGTTCCTTAACCCTAAATGGAAGAAACAACTCAACAACGTACGTAAATATTTGATTTAGGTTGTACAGGGAATATAATTAAAATCTCAACAAATATATGGCATGAGTGCGTTTAATTAAATTTCTCATGATGTTAGAAAATGAAAAAAAACCACTTGTGAAAGCAATCGATACCTATTTCCAATTAAAATCAGCAATATGGGTACTCAATTTTCAAATATCAAAGAAAATATTTTTCTAAGTAACTTAAAGGTTTATCAAAATATTGACTGATAATGTATTTAAAACACTTAGAGATGATATATGCTAATTTCTATTGGGCTGGTAGACGCTCAATTACTCGGAAAATGGGGTTTTCCTGAATTATTATAACAACTTCTGTTATCATTCACAGACACGCAATGGCAAGTACATAAAATAGATCTGAGTAATGCAATAAATTGCAGCAACTAAGGTTATGCACGAGGGAATGAGTAATGCATGCCCTCGAGGGCGTGCATTATTCATGCCCTCGTGCAGCTGTACTTATTATTGGTCACAAAAAGGAAGCTGGCATGGATAAAGTACTGTGCTGGTTGCAGCCGATAGTCTACTTTTGCTGTAAACCCTGAAAGTATAAATATCTTTCCATAATTGAAGTTACAGCAAAAGCAATTGATTATCAGTTTACCTAAATTGCTTCTGCACTGGCATTTTTCTCACATAATGTTTTAAAAACATTTCCACCATACTATATACTCTGATGTATGCAAAAAAAGAATGATAACATTTTTTTGTGATACTCAAAATATTTAGCTAATGATTTATTTTTATTTCAAGTGATAACTTAATTTATGTCTTTTGTACTATGTACTCCTAAATATGAAATGCCTTTAGTTGTACCTCCTCATTTTCAACAAATTCAACAAAACTTTTTTAAGAGTTGCAAAATTCCTTTCCTTTTTCTGATGGTACATTATGACTCAAGTGTTACAAAGCACAAAAAATATTTTTATCCATTCTTCATTAACTGCGGTCATAGACCACACAAAATAGTTCGCCATTTATCTGAGGACATGGCTTTCCCCACCTAAAATCAATGAGGAATCAGAACTAAGTGGTAGGCAAAGGGAGGGATGCTAATGAAATGTGGTGTAAGGATACAGAAATATTAAACATGCAAGGGAAGTTAGAAGTGCAATAGGAAGACAAGAGAATTGTCAAGAGATGATAAGAAAAACACTATACCTACCATAAGTGATGAAATTGGGAAATTATTAATAAAGCCCAATGTAATTCAGGGATGGTCAGAAAAATCCCTAAAGAGTTTTGTGTTGAATACAAGGCTGGCCAGTTTACAAATAGAATGCAATCACTTTCGATAAGTATACCTGAATCCAGGAATATTATATCATAAAATAGAAAAATTACTAAGGGATATGAAATTGAGCAAGGTAGTAGGAGTAGATAATATCCCCACAGTTTTGTTACTTAAGAGGTCTGGGAAAATAAAAGGGATTCATTGAACATATATTTTGCATTTATGAGGAAGGAATACGGCTGGAAGACTTCCTCTGGGTTATTTTGAACCTGATCCAAAAACAGTACAAATAGTGTACCTTAGTGACATAAGTGAATGTATAAAATAATGTGCTAACTTTATCAAGCTTCATACTCAGAAAGTTTCATTTAAGAAGGTATACAAATGTCTAAATGATGGACATACATCAGAATACTATGGATAGGACAATGATAGGCATGGGTCAGAGACTAAGTCTGGGCAATTACATGATTGGCCCACTAGGATATATGTCACGCCCAGCAGAGGAAAAGGAAAGGCTTTCATCCTCGTCATCTCATGAAATCAACAGCATCGCCACAGAAGAGAACCAAACCAGTTAGAATAGAGACTTGGAATAGTAGGTTAATAATGAAGGCAGGGAAAATAGATTACGTATAGTGAGATATGAAGAGAAGGAATAGAGATATTATATGGCTGCAAAACTGAAATGGCGGGACGAAATGTATACTGAAACGATAGATAGTAGAAATATTACAGAAAATGTGTGGCATAATTCAAACCGTAATTCTTCTTCAAAATGCTAAGAAATAGTTAAGGCCTGGTATTTTAGGATTATTTGCAATTTCCTCAGGCTAAGTAGAACATACAGTGCTTAGTTAATACTGTAATCAGTTTTCTCATCAGATATCAGTTACCTTCAAGTAAAATTGTCATATATCGAATATTTGTATCCCTTTATTGCTTGCCGTGAGATCATGAGGTGAAACTATCCATTGCCATAATATATTACAATGAGAAATGCCTTGGAAAAAGGCTAAAACTGAGAATTAAGAGTCAATATCATTGCTTTGCCCCTGAAATCTCTTTGTGTTGCATTGGTACAATCCAGCTGCAACCAAAGTCATCAGTTAAGAGCATAAATATCTCACATTTAGGGAGGATGAAGGGTGCTTAAACTTGTTAGGCAGCAAGATGGAAAAAATTTAGGCTGCTGTTATTGCCATTGTAATTCCATGTGCTGGAAGCATGTTTACTGGGGGAGGACGAACATCAATGACCGTAAAGTATTATATATATATAATCATTCACTAAATGGGGGGGTGGGGCTGGGGTGGATGGAGGTGGATTTGTTTCTTGCAAGGTGGTGGGACAATTTATTCATCCGCATACATTTTGTCATCCTTGTTTTGAGTTTTGACTTGTCAAACCCTTATGATGACTTGGTGAGTTGATGCCTTGGTCATGGATGTTGTGGGATCTGTGGATGAATTGTTAGTTTTCTGTGTCGCTTGTTACTATTTCCGCATCCTCCTTATTCCATCTCTGCTCCCCTCTGGCCTCCCTTTCCCCCTCCATAACCTCCTCCTTCACCCCTCCCCCACTACCTGTTTTTCCCCTCTCCCTCAACCCCTACTCTCTCTGCACCACATACCCTTTTCCTCAGTCATATCTTATCTTCCGAAGAAGACGGAGCTCGAGTCTGTCGAAATTATCAAGATATTATTGTGAGTGTTCTTTTTATGTGTTCTCATGCTGTGTGTTACTGTCTAAGTTATATATATATATATATATATATATATATATATATATATATATAAAGTAAAAAAACATTGTTTCATTTGTCAAGAGAATACAATTATTTGAGTAACAAGGTAGTCAGCTAATTTCTTGAAAGCCAAAGGAGCACAGAACAAAGAGGGCTTAGTTAAGGTGAGGAAGAAAGACATGGATATTTTCTCTTGGAAGAGATAATTTGTATCTTTAGCAAAAAAGTAAGTTAAAATATTATATTTACTTTATAATAAAGACACATGAAGTGTGTATGTAACTCCATGATTCTTGGTTGAATGAATTACATTTTGAAATTTTCATGTTGTTACCTATTTGCCATTTCCCACATGTAGTTCTTTATGAAAATACTTATCAAATTTTATGTTCCTGTTACTAAATTTGATTTCCACAGTTTTCTATGTTTCATTTTTCCTATCTATCTGGGCCAATTTAAGCTTTTTAAATTCATGTTTCAGCACCTATTTACATGGCGAAGAACACTACCTATAGAGATACAGCCATTTAAATAGCTTAGTAAATTGCAATTTAGCCAATGTAGCTCAAGATAATACTGCGTGGAGAGCGAAAAGTAGAGCATACTCATTATAGCATAATGAAATTCTTTATCAAGGGCTGCAGCATTTTCATTTGGAAAAGTAGTTCTCCAGATTCCACAAATCTCTTTCAATTAAAATAACAAAGAGATTAAAAAATTACAATGAAAAATTAGAGTATATAGAAAGTTATTTAGCCCTATATTTGACTTGATTCTCAATATGGAAGGTCTTGATTAATGATATATCAATCAATCCTAATAAAAATTGCTGTGGAAGTATACTGTAGAGTCATCTTTCGCAGTTTTCACATACCATCTAGAAAGCTAGAGGTAAATTGGATCCTTTGGAATATATCCCCATGCATCGCTCTTTCTAGGAGGCAAATTTTCGAAAACATACATGGTGAAACATTACGTCCCGGGATTCTATTAGTGCCGAGTAGTGCCTCTGTCACAAAAGATCCCAAATCGGTATTCTGCTTTAGAGTCCCCATGCATAGAGTAGTAATATTATGAGTATACGCTCAATCTTTTTCCAAGGTGAGGACATCCTGACATGATTTGGCGGCAAATGTTATTCGATGAGGATGTACACTTCTTAAACGGAATAATTGCGAAAAACGTCAGAGTGCTCCAGCACAAATGACATGAACCAATTTTTGTGCTTCCTACTTGAAATACAGTTGTCATTTAATAATGCCACAAACGGATTTATCTGCTTTTTAGTTTGATCTTTTGCTTTTCACTTCCTAATTCTGTGTAGTACTCCTGGGGACTGTTTAAATTTGCAATATTATACAATATGCGTTTACGTAATATTTTCTGTAAACAACTGTACCACGAGGTGACAAAATAAGTTGAATGCTCCTAAACATCGTTACAATGAAAGATTTCTAATAATTTAAACTAGGTTCGACTTACATCGACTTAACAATCTACAAAGTATGCTCCTTGAGCTGCTACACACTTAGTATAACGTTGCTCCCATTCCCCGTACGCCCGCTGGAAATTTTCTTTGGGGATGCCGTTGATGACCCTCGTCGATGTCTCTTGAACGGCCTCTAATGAGTCAAAACGTCGTCTTGAGTCAAAAAACGTCTTGAGCTGTCTTTTCATCAGGGGGAAGAAGAAGAAGTCCGGTTGTGCCAGATCGGGAGAATAAGGCGGGTGCGGCAACGCCGTATTTGGCCAGGAGCTGTCTGACGACGAGCGCGCCATGGCACGAATTTTCGGCACCATCTTGGCGCACACCTTGCGCATGGCCAAATCCTGTGAAATAATGCGTTGGACGTGGATGCAGACAGACCCAACTGGTCTGCAATTTCTTCACTGGTTAAGCGTCGGTCTGTGTTCAGCAGTGTCCTCACTCTGTCCACATTCGTTTCGGTTCTTGCCGTCGACGGCTGTAGGGGGCGATGGTCGTCTTCAACGAGCTCCCTACCCTCTTTAAAAGACTTGTGCCACTCAAATACTGTGGAACGGCTTAAGGCAGTGTCCCCATAAGCCTGCTTGATCATATCGAGGGTCTCAGTTGCCGTCTTCCCGAGTTTCGCACAAAACTTCACGGAATAACGTTGCTCTAAATTCAGATTCATTTTGTTTTTCGACGCGGACAAAAAACATGCTTCACTAAAACCGGTGCCCTAACTCAACGACAGCCGGCAGGCGACTGAGGTTGGTGTCGCTCAGTTGCTAAGAGCCCCCTCCACCTTACCCTGTCAGAGAGACCCCCCTCCACCGCTCCGTACGCGCCGAAGAAAATCAGGCCTACCACTTTTGGGAATGACCTTGTAATTGTTAATATGCAGGCAGCTCCTAACATGGAGCACATCCCATGTAATTGTAATTGTAATTTATTCATTCACCATAAGCATAGAATTATGCATGGCTTTGTCAAAACATGTTTTACACTTCATTTCAGTAAAAAAACATTATGCAAAATCAAAACAATATGCAAGTACAATACATACAATTTACAACTTTTTGGAATTAACACATTTCAGTTATACATTTAAATGGTATGCATTAGAAAATCATCTACACTATAAAATAATTTACATAAGAGTAGTTTTTTCACGGCACACTTAAATTTAAAGGAACTTTTGATATTTTTAATATAAGTATGCAATTTATTGTACATAAGTATTCCCTGATGATCTATCCCTTTAATCGTTTTATTTACTCTGTGCTGACTTACATGGAATGCATTTTGGCTTCTCGTATTATGACTATGAAGGTCACAGTTTTTAATAAACATGTTCTGATTTTTGCTAATAAGAGACACTGTTTCAAGAATGTATAGACAAGGAAGAGGTAAGATTTCTAGTTTTTCAAAAATAGGTTTACTGGGAGCTCTATTATTAGAATTAGTTATTATGCGAATAATCTTTTTTTGCGTTTTAAATAATTTTGGAAGGAAGATAGAGGAGCCCCAAAAGGGAATACCATAATGTAGCAGTGACTACACATAGCCAAAATATATAGTTCTCAATGCCTGAATGCAAATGATTTCCTTGAGTACACAGAATGCATAACAGATTTGTGCCAGTTTTTGAGATAAATTATTAATATGTTCCTCCCATGAAAGATTAGAGTCAATCCAAATACCTAAAAACTTTGTTACCTTTAGTTCTTTTATGGGGCAACTGTTAATTATTGGATATAAATTTATTAACTTCTTCTTGAGATTGAAGTTTAAATAATGGGTTTTACTAACATTTAAAGATAGCTTATTGTCAGTGAGCCAGTTCATCAAATTATGTGTAGTTTCTGTTACCTCGTACATTAACTGAGTGGGATTATGTTTATTAAAAATTAAGCTAGTATCGTCAGCAAATAGTATTGTATTGGAGAGTGGTAAATTTGCAGGTAAATCATTTATGAAGACTAAAAATAGTAGTGGTCCAAGAATGGAGCCCTGCGGAACTCGACAAATAACAGAAGTTGTACTTGATACAGATGAATTCATTTCAATATATTGTGACCTATCAGTTAAATATGATTTAAACCAGTCCTTTGCATTGCCTCTTATACCATATGTTTCTCATTTTTTTAAAAGAATTCCATGGTTAACTGTATCGAAAGCTTTTTTTAAATCAATAAAAAGCCCTGCAACATGAATATTACTATCTAAGGCATTCCATATATTCCTTGTCAATGAGAAAAGGGCATCATTAATGGACTTATTCCTTCTGAAGCCAAATTGATGATTGTCAATGACAGAGAATTTATCAAAAAAGGAAATCAATCTCAGATACATGACCTTCTCCAAAATTTTGGAGAAACCTGAAAGTAAGGAAATTGGTCTATAATTCTCAATGTTTTCCTTCTCTCCTTTTTTAAACAGAGCTTTAATTTTTGCAACTTTAAATTTGGAGGGGAATTGACCAGCACTTAGGGAAAGATTACAAATTTCAGTCAGTGGTTCAGCAATAAAGGTGGCACAACTTTTTATAACAGCATCAGGTATACCATCAGGGCCACATGAATATTTATTTTTTAATTGATTGATTATCCTCAATATTTCATTTTTAGTAACAGGTTCTAGATATATAAAGGAGGAATTGATGACCATTTTAGAAGTACCTGTGTTGGTGGGCGACTGTTTGGGAGTTTGATTGACACCTACTTGGGCAAAGTAATCATTGAAAATGTCTAAAATTTTTGGACACTTGTTATTGTTGTGCCATTATAACATATTTTAGATATTGTGTTGCTATTAATTTTATTTTTCCCTCTTTCCTGTTTCACTACTTTCCAGATAGCCTTAGATTTATTAGATGATGTTGTTATCAATGAGCTGGTATGCAGCTTTTTTGCTAGAGTAATAGTAGTTCTCAAAATTTTACAATAACTTTTGTAGTATTTTTTTAACTCTGGATCATTAGAATCAATGCATTGCTTATACAATGCTCTTTTTCTATCACAAGAAATAATTATTCCTCTTGTTAACCAAGGACTATTTTCAGATTTACTTTTATTATGCTTGGCAATTTTTTTAAGGGGAAATGCTAAATCATGGTAATAAGTAATGATATTGATAAAGCTGTCTACTTTAGTATCAAGATCAGTAGGGTAATTAATATCCTCCCATGTTTCTTTTGACATTAATGTATTAAAATATTGAAGACTATAAGGATCATATGTTCTTTTATAAATAATTTCTGTATTTAACTTTTTATGGTGTCCATCATCATATGATAGGGATAAGAGAATTGCTTTGTGATCAGAAAGTCCTGTACAAATAACTTCAGAGGTATTTTCATAGAAGTCATTCCCAATAATAAATTGATCAAGACATGAGTTGATCCTTGTTGGGTCTGTAATCGTTTCTGTCATATCATGAGAGCACAGAATAGCCAATAAATCACGTTTAATGTTGGACTTTTTCAAAAAATCTATATTAAAATCACCACATATTAAAACTTGTTTCTTTTTGTTTTTAAGTAACCCAATAAGAGTATCTAATTTATTTAAGAATACATCTTCAAGGCTGTTTGGAGATCTATAGAGACAAACTATAAAAATACTACCATTGGGAAGATAGATTTCAACTACAGAATGCTCAAAGTTTTTTTCCTCATTTAGAAATGAAGTAAAGGATTGTGTTTTGGCTTTAATATTTTTTCTGACGAGAAGAGCTGTACCTCCATTTTTGCAATGTGTTCTGCAATAAAGACTAACTAGATTTTAATTAGCTAGATAAAAATGCTCACTTTCTGTCTTGGTTAACCAATGTTCAGGTAAGCATAGTACATCAATATTGGTTTCTAATGTGGATAAGATTGCTTCCAATTCAAACACCTTATTTCTTACACATTGAATATTTTGATGGAGTACATTGAGCTTCTTGTTTAGTCAAGTAGACACAGAGTTTGATCCAGGTCTAGCACCAACACCTGCAGAGTAGGAGCTTGCAATAGGTATTACTTTTGTCAAAACCTTAACTATTTCATTGGAAACAAAACGTTTTCCCTGCTTGTTTAAGTGTAAACCATGAGTTGTATGAAACCTGCGATCAAGTTTACCAATGTTAAGGATCCATACATTTTTAAAATTTTGGCAAATTTTAGAGATCAGTGCATTTACCTTTTCTATTTCTATATTTACACAAGAAGTTGTTGGTATGTCGTACCGATATGGTAAGTGGCAGAGAATTACATTCGTGTGTGACAACTTAGGAAGCAATTGCTTCAAGGTTTCAATTACACAGTTGGATTTGTTATGATAGATATCAATTGTTCCCCCTAGTAAAACCATGAAATCACTTCCAGTAAATTTTTCACCAATATTCTCACACCCATTAACCACATCTTTGAATTCAGCTCCTGGTTTCACCGAACCATCAAAACACAAACTTTGGTCTTCATTAATGTCATTTAGCATACCCGCTAAACCTCGACCGTGACTGTCGGAGTAAATAGATACCTTCCTTTTTTTCGCGGGCCTCTTCTTTGTCCCAGAAGTTCTCGGTTTGAATTTCACGTGATGTGCAGTCGGAAGAAGAAATCCCTCTTCGGGGTGATCAGCTGTACTTTGAAAATCAGTTCCAAAATCGTCACTGAGAAGGTGGAATTTATTTTGAAGAGAGATACTATTCTCATCTGACGATTGTTTGGAATTATTTTTCATCACCGCTTTAGTTTTCACGGTAGTCCATGCAGGCTTTGTAGTTGAATCGTTTGAGCGCGCACTATATACACCAGATATAGATTCACTGATAATACACTCAAGCTCATTTAGCATTTGAGTTAAATTCACATTTTCTTTCACTAATTCATTGTTAATTGACTTTATCATACACAATTCATTTCTCAATGTCTCAAGTTCAATTTCCGAGACGAGAGACGCGCACTCAGGTTTTTGTTCATCAACGTGGCTTTGTTTACATCTAACACTGCAATACCAGACTTCAGGAAATGTAGCATTTGGATCCAATTCTGTACATTTGTGGCGATATCAAACACCACAAAGACTGCAAATTATACCAGTTGTAACCTTCGTTCGACATTTTCCACACTTAATATTAGTTACAATATTATTTTTACGGGAGCTACTTCGTAAACAGTACGTTACCGGCGCCATCCTCCTTCAGGCTTCCTTCATGTGGCTTAGATTTCCAATATAGGTGTGGAGATTTCCAGCTTGGTGAAATCTGACCTCTCACTCTCTGACTCTCCCGCCACTATTTCATTTGAGCAGCTAACCAAGATATATAATGAAATCTCTGGTATCTGAACCAAAAAGTATCAAGCAACAATCAATGTGACGTGAATGTTATAATGGCTTCGCATAGTGCACATCATGTAATGAATTAAGGCATTGAAGAGCCCATAAAGTAATCATCAATGTCAATATTATTATTTTATGGTCAATCAGTAATTGCAAAAAATTTAACCAAAAATTCACTTCAGCAAAGTTCATAGTTCCATTCAAAGTTAACTGTTCTACATTCCCCTTGAATGTAATTTTCTTGACAATTCTCGAGTGGTCAGAGGGCTTATTAGTCATCTTCCATTTGAAATGAGATATTGAGTGCACACTGATTACCACAGCAAATAAATAAATTCTGATAAGGTGGAATGATTAACTTGAGATTTGAGTCAATGATTACATATTTAAGTGACCATGTTTAAAACATGATATTTTTCAGGTTGTCATAGTCAACAATATGTGTTATGGGTTTAATATTTATTCAATTGGTGCTTGTCTTCCATTTACCTTTTTTGGATACATGCTCAAAGCCCTTGCCACTGCTCAAAAGACCGTGCATCATGACTGAAGTCATAAATTTCTCTCTTATTTACTATGATCAGGAAAGAGTGATGCTAATTTTATCAACTTTAACACAGAGAGAATCAAATGAGCTCTGATTGCTTCAATTTGTGCATATGGCAATTGGTTGAACAACATATTGTATTGAGTAAAATAAAAAAAATCTGAATGACTGATTAGTATTTGTTTGATTGAGATTAGTCGGTAGAGATTTCAATGTCCCATCTATTGATTGAAGCATGTGTATTTTAAAACAGTGGTAAAGGAAAGATAATGACTTGTCATGGCAGTATTTATATTGGACTATATACAGTACAATTCTTGATTTTTTAGCAAATTACATTGTCAAAAAAGTCTCAAATTAATAAGTAAAGTCTCAAATAAATAAATAATAATAATAGTAATAAATAAAAAGTCTCAAATTAATACATTAATATATAAATACATAATAAACTATTTAAAAAAATTTTGAACTACATAAATCTAAATAATTTTTCAGGATATTACCAACCATTATAATACCAATACATCTCCAACTTTTTGTTAGACCAATTGTGGATAACACCCAATTGAAACAAAACATATTTATACAATTTTAAATGATAAGCCTCAAAGGCAGTTTGACTAGGTAAAAACAAATAAACAAAAGTATTGGTTTACAAATTGATGTACAAAATTTTGAACATCTCGTTTTAAGGAATTTCCTCAGCTTTGACTTGACATCTATTGATTCTTAAGCGGATCCTGATTTATTCGCCATTTCATTTATCCTGAGGGTTGATCTTCCTAACGTCCTTTCTGAATCATTGGCATTAGAGAAAATTAACTCCCTGTCTAGAAGAGACTCTAACTCCTCATCTGTGAATACTGTAAAAAAAGATTATATAAGGTATAGTAGCAATTAAATGGTTATTACCCATTTACCTTAATATTTCAATATTTTGAAGAACTAATAAAAATTAAGGACAGCAACAAAAATCTGAAAAATAATTTCTAAGTACAAAAATTATAGTCTACAATAACAATGATCCAAACACACATTCTTGTACAAAGAGCATTTGGCATAACAAATACATTTATTTGCTAAAATTTCAACATTGTCCGATATATGATTCTAGTTGCCATATTCCCTTGCCCATAAGACTCAAAAGAGGCACTGGGATTTTTCAGGGTAGAATATTTGAAAGATATTTCGAAAAGACTGAAAAGGATCAAAACAGTCATTCCCGTCTTCTTGTGATTTATTAAACAGTTGTTAACATGTTCCTCAAGCATTGGAATTTAAGGAGCACATGGGTGTGTAACATTTTACTCCAAGAGTTTTTCAGGAGAGATATAATGATTAGCAGTGGGGCACATCCCCGGAGATTTATTTAGGAATTTTTGGCAAGTGCTTTCAAGGAATGATAAGAATATTCATTACCACTGATCCCAAAAAATGATTTTATTGAAATATGTGATGAAGGTAACATTTCTCTAAGCCCCAAGTAAGAAAAACATTTAATACAATGTATTTTATCCAGCAGAATGGCTTGTGACTTATGGGACAAAGACATACCCATCTATCAAGAAGTATCAAGAAGTTGGTCATGGTAATGGAAAAGAAAATCTTCCTTTCACCCCAGATGCTGTAAATAATTTTTTCTTAAAAGCTGTTGAAGACAATTTGTTCTCTCGAAAAGTTGATGCTGCCAATATTGGTAATATGCTGCAAAATCTTCCTCCGAATAATTTAAATTTTAAATGGAATTTTGTTACTCCACTTGATATTATATCGACTGTTAAAAAATTTAAAAAATCCAACAGTAAGGATATTTATGGTCTCTCTAACTCCCTAATAAAGGACATTATTGTGCTAATTGCAGAACCATTAGCAATGTTAGTCAATTTATGTTTTGAGACAGGAGATTTTCCAACAGCTCTAAAATATTCCAAAGCAGTGCCTGTCTATAAGAAAGGTGATAAAGATGATTTAGCTAGCTACCGCCCCATTTCCATAGTCCCTGTTTTTGGTAAAATTTTTGAAGCTATTATGAAAGATCAAATATGTAATTTTTTTGAGTTAAATAATCTCTTTTCCAAATCCCAGTATGGCTTTCGATCTGGGAAATCTACAATTTTGGCAGTAGAGTCCATAGTTAATTATGTCATTAATGCATTTGAAGAAAAGGAATCAGTCTCAGTGACACTATGTGACCTTAGTAAGGCCTTCGACTGTGTTAATCATTCAATATTACTAACAAAGCTAGAACATTATGGTATTAAGGGAGTTGCATTGAAACTAATGAAGTCATATTTGGATGATCGCCACCAATTGGTTGAACTTGATGGCTGTCGGTCTGCAGCTCTTAAAGTAAAATGTGGTGTACCACAGGGCTCTGTGCTTGGCCCAGTACTTTTCATCATCATGATTAATGATTTGCCCTGTAATATGAAACCTAGATCTGTTTTATATGCTGATGACACTACTTTTGTGCAAAAGTGTCAACATCTAGAAGATGCAAAGTTACGATCTAGCGCTACCCAAAAACAGGCTAAGGAATGGTTTGAAGTTAATCATTTACAATTAAATACTAACAAAACTCAGCATATTGTGTGCAGTCTTAAATCAAAAATAACTGATATTGAAACTGCTAAAATACTAGGAATTTATATTGATACAAAACTTAATTGGGAGACTCACATCAGTCAGACCTGTAATAAACTTAGTAAAGCTGTTTATATGTTAAGAAAGCTCAACTTTCTCATTTCAAATGAGTATCGTTTAACACTTTACCATGCCTTCTTTCAATGTCATTTGAATTATGGTGTTGAGTTATGGGGTCATTCCCCTCATGTTAAACAAATTTTGCTACTGCAAAAGAGAGCTATTCGCTCTCTTGCTAATATACCACCACGTGATTCCTGCAAACCTTTTTTTATTAGGTATGGAATCATGACTGTATTCTGTTTGTATATCTTTAAGGCTCTGATTCATGTGAAAGTTAATCTAGAAACTTATCAATTAAGATCCAACCTCCATAACTACTCCACAAGAGGTAAATCGAATCTAAATACTACTTATTGTAGATTGTCATCAACATACAACACATTTCACAATATGAACATAAGACTGTATAACTATCTCCCTACTCAGTTGAAATCAGATGGTATCCAGAGTTTCAAGAATAGGGTATATACCTGGTTACTTGCTCACCCACTATACTCATTGGATGAATTCTTTTGTGACAATGTTCATCACATTTAAGAAAGTATGTTTATATGTTAAATAATACTTATATTGACGACATTTAATATGGTTGTACCATTTTTAAAATGAATAAATTATTATTATTATTATCCTTGGCCCATAAGATGCAGGCTGATTTTAGGGCACATGCCAATGTAACAAAAGTGCCTCTTATGGGCTGGGAATTGCATTACCTATAGCTCTTTTTTCACCAGCTTCCATTCATAAGATGCTAGCTGATGTTAGTGCACATTTTAGAGCAAAATATGTACATTGTACATTCCAAGAAATATGGCACTTTATTCTCATTTTCATGGAATAAAGCAGAAATTAAAAGACATATAGAAATAAATTTTCAATTACAACACTTCATATGAAATACAAACAGGACATTCGCCAAACTGAGTGATAAAAATTTCAAAGTTTTCAAGGTAATAAAACTTGTCCTTCAAATTGGACAAGTTGGCCATTCATTTCATGCACTTCCATTCATTAAGAACATGACTTTCCCCCAAATTTTCTCCCATATGTTAGGAATTTGATTATATATTTTTTAATGTGAACCACCTAATCAGCTATTGTTATCCCCAAAATTGACCAGACCATACAATTACTACAGTATTAGTCAGGGCCTGAAGCAATTCAGATGGCCAATGGCACACATGAACTGATCTCACTAGTATAATAAATGGCTATCTCACTGAGGATTCCCAAGTCATATTCCACATTATATAAATTTCCAGACTTTCTCTTAAAAAATCAGGCCTTTTCCTCCCTGAGTTATTGAAGGATCTGTATAATTTGCAACTTCTTCCTAATATCCCTTACTGCAGGAATGATATTTTACCCCTTGAGGAAAATCTAATGGTCTAGGGCCCAGTTTTGTCTGGTAAAATCCAGTCATTATTTAATATGGACATCAACTTAACATGGAGGTTACCATGAGGGCAGATCTAATAAAAAAAAATTAATTGGCCATCAGGGAACACCTACACAAAAATTTTAATGAATGAAATAAAGAAGCATACCTATTGTCATGCTTTGGTTTTGTCCAAACAAAAACTATGAATGGCAACAGAGATATTTTCAAAGTTTGCTAATGTAAAATTTTTAAATTATTGACCCATGAATGACCTATTCATAATGCATATTAGCAGGAAGACAAGCGAAAAATTTCATCACAATATTTTGCCCAAATGACAATAGCCATAAGTTGGGAGCTGCTTTGAGTGAAAATGATGACATATATTTTACATATAAGCAATAAAAGTAATTAAAGCAACTATAAGCAATATAAGCAATAAAAGCAAGAAAGATCATCAGACAGTAACTATAATATTAAAATCCCTCTATTTGAATGACAATTATGTAGAAAGATAGTTTGACCATGCACCTTTCAGATGAATAAAATAAAACTGTCTTGTCACTAGGTTCATATTTTATTTTTAAACATAAGCTACTTTCTGGACAGCACTTGTATAAAGATTGGCATCAAAAAAGCTTAAACATTCAAAGCCTTTATTATTTTGAAATCTTTCTGGTTCATCTTCTCAGAGAAGACTAAGGGATAGATTTAAATTTCACTATTCCATCTAGATAATATTTTTTAGCAGATATATCCATTAATTGCGGGTCGCGGTGGTCTAGCGGGTAGAGCGTTGGACTGCTGACCAAAGGGTCCCGGGTTCGATTCCCAGGCAAGGCACTTTGGGCACCTGCAGCTCCACCCAAGCTAGTTGATTATTCGGGTACCAGATCTTCCTGGGAAACCATAACCGGCACAGGGAAAGGAACTGGCCCCCCTACCCTGATGTGTGAATATTCACACGCCGTATAGGGCTTGGTACATGGGTGAGCTCTACCATCACCTACTAAACCGACCTTCGGGTTGATTACTGTGTTTATGGTTTTTTATCCATTAATTGTACAGTTATTGTGACCCACAGGATTAAAATACATTTTTTCAAGCTCTTACAGAGTTAATAAGACTACACTGCCCTGTCAATATACAAAATTCAAACCAGAGGATGGAAATTTAAATGAGTCTTCATCATAAATTATCCAAATTGTGAATTTCAAATCTTCTACTACTACTGTGATGCATATAATTGAACCACAGATAACTTTTATTTGAGCAGACAGAAGGAATGAATTAATTTGATTTTATACTTTGACTTTAAAAAATTTGTTTTCAACAGGAAGCAAAAACAAATTTTAACTAAATCAAAGAATTTTCAAATTATAAATGGAGAGAATAGAGCAATATTGTAGTTATATATAATCGTCTCCTGAATAAAAATACTTAATTTGTATGAAACCCCTTGATAGTAAGGCTGGTAACATTTAAAATTGTAGATTAAAGCAGACCTTGTTTACTGAGCATCTCGCATTATGAGTAATTGGTATAACAAGCAAAATTATTAGTCCTGGAAATGCTTGCTTAATAAGTGATTTCTCACATAAGGAAAGAGCAGGGTAGGGGAATTACCAGAATGATTGTGTATCTGCAATTTCACTTTGTGTTGAACACTCATTCCACTAGCATGGTTGGTCACTAGTAATCACACTTTTTTTCAAACTTGTGTTCGAACACATAACTGGTAATTATTTTGTAATAGATTCAATAATATTTAGTGCATAGTTTTAAAAATATCAAAGAAGAAAATGCACAAGAAGACAGCCATAATAGAATAAAAATACAGCAGAAATAAAAAGTGAAATCACTGTAATGTGGAGGTCACAGGAAACTTTTAAACTGAACATTGCTACACGTACCAGAGCCGAATACAATGACAACGCATAGTTGCATTTTCACAAAATTTGGAAACGGCAAAAATAAATATATCTGTAAATTTTCCAGCAAATAGGAATTAGATATATATCATAAATAATCAACAAATATTTTGGTTTTTTTGGTACTTAGAAATCGAGTTTGTTACCAGTTGCTTCATTCCATGATAAAAGAAAAGGCAAACATATTCTGCTATCATTAACAATGTATATATAATTTTTGTTGAATAAACCTTGCATACATATTATTTTTTTTAGTATGAAACACATTATCGTATTTACATTAATTTATATGCAAAAAGTTGTTTCACTAAAAGAGTTTCATTTTATGAGAAAAATCTTGGAACAAATTATGCTTGTTGTGAATGGTTCCAGTGTATTTTAGTCAATTTTTAATTAAATTTGATCATACCTAGACCATTTGGCTGAATTTGGCACCGGTTATCTTTTGAGTTTAATAACTCTTGCAGATCATGAATGCTGACTCTTAAGTTCTGATTCCTTTCCTTGAACTTTCCTGAAATAGGAAATAAATAAAATTCTTAGTCAACAAAAGGAAGAATTTAGACACCCCCTTGGAGATGTTAATCTTACCATTTGCTCTCATATGCATAACATATTAACGTTGTACTACAAAACAGGAAACCATTCTTGCCATGCAAAACAAACCTTCACCATCATCCAACATATTGTGTATGCAGATAGAATTCTCATCAAAACTTTTGATATGGCCTGTATACCTTATGTTTACCATTATCTGCACATATATGATATGCATAAGAAGCATCAGAAACAATTTTTTCCTGATGTAAGTTGCAGTGCACTTGCACTGCACAGGCTCAGTGATGGGGGGTTTGACCTTAAACAGGAACGAAGCAACAATCGCCTCCAGGTGTTCCTTCAGCCTATATCATGAGTGGATACCTGTTGAGTGACTCAGCACAAGCGCAAACCTCAGTGAATGAATGAACCTCAATATGCTGTCAAATTTTGTGCTGGATGGGAGAAATCAGGTATGGAGATGTTAATCATGGATGGTTCAAGGATGAAAACACCTCACAAACAGCATTTTTAAGTGGCACAAGGTCTTCAAAGATGGCTTAGAGTATGTGGAGGAAGAGCCCTGTGCTGACCAGCCATCAACATCAAGAATGGACAACAGTGTGTCACTGTGCTAAATTCTGAATGATGGTAATATGTGTGCATGATTGCAGATTGTATTGGCATTGATAAGGTGACAGTACATCCCTTTATCTCTGATTATTGGGCAATGGAAAAGATCTGCACTGAACTCTTCAATGCAGAACGCATCAACTCGGAACCCTTTGAAATCCATGAGGGGTGAGAGCAAAGGTAACTGGGCTGGCTGGGCAACCGAAAATCCCTATAATGGTGCTTGTGATCCACTCTTCCCATGAGTGTTGGTGGAGTTGGGGAGGAAGCAAGAGGGAGTAGAGTGGAGGAAGTTGCTCAAGGAAAGAATTATTTCATAGGAAGGAGATTGGTGGAAAGCAGATGCCAGGAAGTGGGGAGCAGTTTTTTCATTACAAAGAGATATATTAGCACTTCCATAATTGGAAGTTTTCAACCAATCTTCTTTTGGTTGGTTTTTTTGTTGGGGAGGCAACCAAGTGCTAAGTTCATTTGCACCATTAGGGATAAGTGGGAAAGGTAGGGTGGGGAGAAACCTGGCGTCGGCATTAGCCTACTCTTGTTGAAAGACGACAAAGGGTCCACAGTTTAACATCCCATCCGATGGATATCTTACTCACTCAAATTGCTCTCCACAAAGCACCTCAAATAGGGTTCAGGATACCACTGAAAAAATATTTATCGTCTTCGGAATTTGAACCGAGGCCTTCACAGTGGGAAGCCTGTAGAATAGCCTCCACATCATCTCAATCCCCACCAATCTGCTCTAATGCATCCATTTTCAAACCTTTTGGTCAGGAGTGTTGAACTTGAAATTTGCTCTAGCAGCACTGCCCAAAGGTGAAGTAGTAAACTAGGATGTAGGATCAGCATTTATGAAACAGCTTACATGTTTCTTTGAGCATATCAGGACACTTCCTCCACTTGGGTAGGTATAACATTCAGTAGTCCCAATACACATTATTTACACAAGTCAGATGTCAACTGTTGGGGCACTTTTCCTTTCCTATTGAAAAAGTATATTTCAAGAGGAATGGGGATGGCTGTCCTAAGTTTTTCTTCTAACTTTGCTTACATCCCACCTAAATCACATGGGCACTGTCAGTATACAGCTGACTTATTTGGCCTTAGGCTAGGCATATTTACATTTATTTATTTTATTCAGAGTAGCAGTAGTAAGATCTTGCCTACGATTAGTGTGTTTATTAATTTCCCTCAAAGAATATGATAATGCCACAGTAAATCCAGAATTATGTAACCTGAATGACAAACCTAGAAACTATGTCCTCCTTAAGGCTATTTTCTGTAACAGGACATTTAAATCAAAAGCTATGCTGAGGCTCGAGGAGACTTGAAAACACTATTTCATTGAAACAGATGTTTATAAATCTCTAATAACTGAACCTTTCACTGTTGTACCGAAATGCTTTGAAGATTTAATGTTCGACTCAATATGACTACAACCATCAATAAGCATAATTGCCATCAACCTGAAAATATATTACTATGAGATTCACTTGAAAGTGATACAGACTACTGCAATTCACCCATTCTTAGCATTTGCTGCCTTTTGCTACTTGCCTCTAGATTTTGACAGGTGATGTAAACCCAGTGAGTAGATAAGTCATCCACTAACCTGAGTAGTCCTGGTTCAAACCTGAGTGATACCTTTGTGGACACACCCAGCTAAACCCAAGGTTATATGCAATTTCCTAGGTGCCACAACTTTCTGGGTGATCATACAGGTCTGTGCAAAACAAGATGACTGTTTGAATAAATACTTGATTTTATTAGTTATCCTTTGATCATGCATATTACCTTCATGTATCAAAATACAGCCTGTGCCTACCAAATACAATGCTCCCAATGTTTTTTCCACCTTTTGAATACCACCTGGAATGCTTCTTTTAGGATAGCATTTTAAGTCTGCCATATAATTTTGCTGGGTGTTTCAAAACGGCATCCTTTCAAGTTGGATTTCAACTTAGGAAATAGGAAAAAGTCTGCTGGAGTAAGATCTGGAGTAGGGTGGCTACGGGATCACCGGTTTATTGTTTTTTCCAAAAACTCCATTACAATCGATGATGTGTCCATTTCAAGTGGGTGGATTATTGTGATAAAAGCACCAAGACTTACTTTCCATATTTGTGGTCTCTTCTGTAACATGGTGTCATAACTTTCTCATAACTTCTATATAGTGCTGCCCATTTACTGTTTGTCTTTTGGAGACTTTTTCATAATGAATAATTCCTTCCCAATCAAAGAAAACAATCAACATCACCTTCATGTTCGATCACAACATTCAACCTTCTTTGAGTTATGGGAAAGATTACTGGGCTTTGATTTCTATATCATAACCATAAACCTAGATTTCTTTCCCTGCAACGATTGTATTTAACAAGTATAGGTAATCATTAAAATGAAGGAATAGTTTCTGGGAGATATCAAAATGTTTTTACCTCTATTCATCGGTTAAAACTCACATCACAAATTTAAATGCGACTTGCTGCATATGCAAAATTTCTGACAAAATGGTGGAACAACACGATCTAACACTAATGCCTACTTCAATGGTGATCTCCCTCACAGTTAACCTACGGTTTGCAGGCACTAAACCATTCACACTGCTGATGTTGGGGTCATTGGTTGATGTCGATTGTCGTCTACTTCCTGGTTCTGTATCAGCTGAGTTTTGTCGAAACTACAAGTGGTTATACCCATGAATCCACTGTGCCTAACTTCAATATTGCAATTTTTTTCAATGGACTATACATTCACAGTCAAACTTAAATTTAACACTTTTTGATATCAACTTTAAATTATTGCATCTGAAACCAGGTTGTAACAGAATCAATAAATATTATTGTCTGGTTTTTATAGCTTACTACTATTTACTAATATGTTTGGAATAACTAAATATTTCTATGATTTAGTGTAATTTTCATGGAAAGCCACTTCAAAATATAACAAAAAAATTTGCACAAATATTATCACAGAAGAAAACTGAGCAGGCAAAAAGAGCAGTATTGAATCCATGAATCCATAAAGCTTAGAATTGCCCTGATCACCCATTTAGCACATATTTATTTTATCTCTCTCTTTACTTGAATTAAATCTCATAAATTTGAAGGTCAACATGAATAAAAAACATGCCAGTATAGAGTGTTGCCAAATACCTATACACTAAAGCAATAAAAACTAGCTCTTATATACAATCTATACATTATACTCTGAGCATAATGTTTTATATATCAGACATAATTAAATAGGAAAATACTTCATGTGAAATGTTTTGAAACAATATTGTTTATAATATGTAGCCTCCTTTCAAATTAATCTATCTTTAATATCGAATGGTGATTCATCTTAACTTAATACATTGGTGTAACACCTGATTAAGATAACATTAATAAGTGTATATGGGTGACCCAATTATGTATACAAAAATATGGTGCATTTTTTTCAAAAATGGCCATTACAACAAAAAGACAAAAGGAACTAAGGTAGAAATAAGAATACAATGTAAGATGAAACACGTTTTTTCTTTAAGAACTTGCATCCATCATATGATTAAAACAGAAGTAACTATTAAGGACAGCTTAACTGTGCTCTGGAGATAAAAATGCACAAATAAAAAAATTCATTTTTCATTATATCAGACACAAAAATATATCCATTTATGGTACCCTGCCAGCCACTGCTAGGATGTGTAGCAAGGGGCAACACACCAGATAACTTTTCACATAAAATGCTTTTCCCTCCTAACTTGGTCAAACAACATTATTCTGATCCCTTATCATTCGTGGGAAAAATGACATCTTAAATCTATCTACTCTACACTTAGTCTCTCGAATATTATTTACAACAACATTATTATTTTAACAATTTATTTATTGATATTTATATTATTTTTCCTGTTATTAATTATTATAACAACTTAACAGAAGAGCCCTTTCTATAGCAAAGTCTGTTTGGTATGTAGCTAGGTATTTGCATTTACTGTACCCATCACAGTGTTGTTACGAGGCTGGTCCCATAAGTCCTTGACCTAACCTAGAGATGGTGGTAGTTGTTTTAAAAACCACTGTATTAGAAAGTATGCAATCTATAAAGCATATCTTTCAAGAATGAAGATGCCACGTGGTTTAGCATTTCCTTAGCGGCCATCAATAGCGAATGTGTTCAGTGAATTAGTGAAAATGGAGAAAATTGGTCATCATTATGGGATACAATAGATTTTTTTAACCTCAGCCCAAACAATTTTGAGGCCTCAGCCTAACCGATATGAAATCTGAACAGGATTCTACTTTGGTTGACTCTGCTCTTATCTTTACAACAGTAAAATATTGTGTAGCAGAGTTGAAACGAGGCCATACGAGCTGTCAAGACCAGCAGATAATACATTTGATTAAATTACCTTCTGCACTTTTTGCTGGTACCTCTGACAGAAAGCAGCACTTAAATGAGGGTTAATTCTAATTTAAAATGAAATAATATGTAACTAAGGTTAGTAAACAATTGTGATATTATGTAAAGGAAATAAAACACTGCCTTGGATCATCTCCAAAAGCATGTTTTGGACATCAGATTACTGGGCCAGTACATAACATGCCTGAAAATCATTTTAAAAACTAATCAACTCAGAGGCCAAACTAATTACCAATTACATGCAAACACCATTTTAACCAATTAATATACATATTCAACATAAAAATGCACACTTAAAAGTTCTCAAGAAAATATAGCAAAAAATTATTAAAATTGGATTGTCATCTCCATGAATAGGAGCGAGTTTGTGTAAATTCCAGATTTCAGTTATGTAAATTTGACATAAATATGGGGTCAATATATTTTCAGGTTGGCCATCAGCCATGGATGCAAATTCCAAATTAATTTCCAATAACTTCAGACTAATGATAAAACAACTCTAGGTTCATAATGAGATGAGAGTTGGTGGAGCAGAAAATATATACTTTGTGTGAAATTTATAGTAGAAGAATGTAAATAGGAAGGAAAACTTGTCTAATATTTATCATTTAAACTCTGTCCAGTTACATTTCCTAATCTTCATTCAAATAGTACATGAATTCCTCCTTTCAAAATAATTAAGACTCAAATGCTATGTCAAGCCAAGATGACAAATATAATGAATGATATCTCCAGCAACAAACAATGAAATCAGATTTGATCATCAGATATGATCTAGGAAGAATTCCTAGAAGGGATAAGTAACAGCATAAAACAAATTCAAAAGGAAAAAAAAAGCTGAAAATTTAATTAGGAATCCAAAAGCATCTTGGTTTATGTTAGGGTGGTTTTGAGAAACAAGTTTTCAGTTAATTCAATCAAAAATGATGAAGGCAAAAGATTAAGCAGTTTAGAAAAGGCCAATTTATTAAATTCTTAATTTCACATCATTTTCACCAATTTCTCACCTTGTAACTGATATACATGCACTAATTTCTTTGAAAATGCAAGAAATGGCATTCATATCAGAAAAGGTTTGATTTTTTGAAAATTTTTAAATGATAACATTAAATAGTATTGACAACTTTTAATTTTGTGAAAATGAAAACTTTCCAAACTATTTTCAAAAATTGTACCCTGAAGTTCCACAGTTTTTAATTATATTTGCAACTATTTTTTTCCTAAAAAAATGTTGATGTACTGGGAAGAGAGAATAACATGGATTATCCACAAAATGAATAACCTGGCATATGGATAATTGAGAAATGAATGCACATAATTTTCTTTGCATAAAACTTCTACTTAATTTATTTTACTTGGGCATTGAATGCATTATCATATTTTACATTAATTTAAATGCAATATTTTTACACTTTATGAGAAACATCATGGAATGATCTTTAGCATTAATTGAAGCAGCTCTCTTTAGCACTGATGTTGAAAATGCGTTATTAACCCCATCACACCATGGTAGGAGAGATCATGTCAATAAAATTAAAGAGATACAAGTGTAGAACAGATAGATTTAAGATGTCATTTTTCCCCATATATGATAAAGGATCAAAATAACTGTCTCTGATGATGATTGGGGAAAATATATTTTCCTTTTTTCATTCTAGTATCCTAGAATGTTGTCATTATTTCATCTCACTCTAGTTTTAGTTCTTGTTATCAACAGCTCCTGTCACTTGTGCAGTTAAGTATATCTCACTTAGACACCAGAGTGCATGTACTCGTTACCTTGATCTATATTACTTGAATAATTTTACAAAAAACATATTTTTACAAAAATTAAGAAAAACCCCAATTGGTGATGTTACATGCCTGGTGTTGAATCATCCCCTGCCACACATCCATTCAATAGCTTACATACTACCATATATAAACTGAAGTAATTGATTTAAATACATGAGGTACTTATTAACATTATACCACTAGGACCAGAAATTAATTTAAAATTTATTTTCTATGCACCAACCTTTCTCGATTACCATCATTTCGAGCTTTGCTTTAGCCCGTCCCAATTCAACAATTCTCTCGTCAATAGTTCCAGATGTAACCAACCAGTACACGATAACAGGCCTGGTCTGGCCAATTCTGTGACATCGATCAATTGCTTGGAAATCACATTGCGGATTCTAGAAAAAAATTATTTGATATTGAGTACTGCAAAACATGGAAACAAAATTAAATGTTACATTTCCCAGAAATATTTCCATAATTTATGTTATTGGGTTTAATATTTCATGATTAACAAAAATAGCAGTAAGCTCAAGGGAATAAATAAGAGAAAATGAAAATTGACTTGTGATTTAACGATTTTCAATTTCATGGGCAGAGGTAACAAATATTTTTATTTGAAAATGACTTTAAGAGCTATTTTCCTATGCAACTTTCAAGTTTTCTTTCAAATTTCTAATAATCTTTGATAAGTACCAAAAATTTGAAAAACCTGCCAAATTTTCTTTTACTTAAATAAACTTAAATATTGACCATATCACAAGATCTTATTTACAAACTGTGTAATTCTATCTGGCATGGTTGCTTTCTTCTTCATTGCATATATGCTAGTTTAAAACATTTTTGACTGAATTCATTAACTGTTTCAATCCATATTTATCTGTTGCTTTCAAAAAAGTCCTTTAATAAATGTATATTATCAGAGCATATGGTTCTTCCCTGGCCTTCAAAAACTGTAATCCTTAGTTTTAGCACTTGAAAAGACTTGTCATATCTTTTTCACAGGGCAGTCAATCTGAATACCTTGAACCTAAAGTCTGTCCGAGCAGTCCAAATCTGAATCCAGTCCGAGTATGGATGGAAATAAATTAAAGAGGCTGAATTAAAATCAATGTAGAGTATATCATTACAGTAGGGAATTGGTCACATGCTGCATGCCAAATAATAAGAACAGGAGGCTAAACCAGGCTACATCTTATGGCCCAAGGATGAATTGGTAGCACTTCATCCTATAAGTTATAAGCTAGTCATCTGAAAAATATCACATATTTTTTCCCTCATTAGGCAAAGAAATTTCTTGTCCTTATCAAAAATATTGATGATAAGAACACTGTTCTGAGATATTAGTAATAAATGGAACTTAAATATTTTCTTTAGAGTACTTCCCATAAAAATTCTACATAAACCATAAATTCATTCAATGTAGTGCATTTAGTCTTTAAGTGTCATGTCACATGTTACAAAACTAATGTACATTCAGCTAAGAGGGATGTCAATCCTCTGCTTAAACATTGGATCTCTCAAGGTGTACTCCTTGTCAACAGGTACTCCACCATAATTAGTATGATTATGTCACATAATATGTACTGGCTGAAAATGTGAAGTTAGGCTAATTTCTATAGGAAATAATAAGAAACTTAAATGGCTCCAACAACATTGTTTTGGTCAGGTAGTGACCATCATTGGTGAGAGTAAGGGCTTGACAGTTAGAGACATCAGTACTGTAGCACTGTTTGACGTTGAACAGTGCTACAGTACTTAAGTATTCCCATTGATGGTCACCGGCTGACTGAAATAATGCTATTGGAGGCTTGTAAGTTTCTTATTATTGCCTATAGGAATCAACCTAACCTCACAGGACTCTTAAGTCTATCCATAATTCTTGATTAATGAAATGAAAAATGCAAGACAAATTATTTTACATTTCTTTATAATATTTTGTGGGCATAATGACACTGCAGTGAACAAATACTTAACAGTCACTGCATCATTCAATCACTTAATTGAAAAGACTGAGCACAACAAAGATTAGACCAATAAATTCAATCATCAGAGTAAACTTGAAAATGTTTTGAGTGGAATGTCAATTTGTTGTGAGACAGTGAAGACAATTATTTTCTAGTCTCAAGTGAATTCAATCACAATAGTATTTTTTGAAAGAAATTACCTATTGTATTTGAAACATCCATCAAAAAACCAATGTAGTTCATGTTGAATATGGTACATTTCAGAAAAATAGAGCACTTCTGAAGTATGAGCAGCTGCATTAATTGAATACAACGATTCATGGATGAAAAGCAAAAGGAACGGGCCTCTTAAAAAGATATGCTCTTAACATTATACATTTTTTTCAAAGCTTATCTGCTTTAGGAGTTACTGAGGCATAAAATGCTTTGTTTTGATAGTAGCCATCACACAAAACTAGTGCATTCCATTTGGCAAATAAAGCCATCTGTGACTTCAATTTACTTGAATTTAACAGGCACTTATAGATGACACACGCAATTACAGGTTCAGCTCACAAAGCACAAGACCAAATAATTTTACAAGTAGGATATGAGATACATACCCAATCACTTTCATATAATATGACAGTGTCCGCTGTGGTGAGGTTGATTCCTAATCCCCCTGCCCTTGTGCTGAGTAGAAAAATGAAGGTTTCCTCTTTATTGAATTGGTCAATAGCAGCCTGCCTCTCCTCAAGTGACGATTTTCCATCAAACCTGACATAACTATATTTTCTCATTTCCATGTACTCTTCTAGAATGTCCATTAGAATGGTCAATTGGCTGAAAATTAAGACCTTGGGAAGAAACCAAACCACCATCAGTACATTTCCAGACATTCTCAGACAAGTGAAATGATAACGACAAGATAGTTCTAGAATAGGCCAAAGTTACCTTATGATTCATGCTTTTTAATTTTCTGAGCATGGCATCAAGAACCAGCAGCTTCCCACAACTCTGAACTATATCTTCATCAATTTTCAATTGCTCTGTGCCAGGATGGTATGGGAAATGAACTAGATATGGATGATTAACTATTCTCCGGAGAAGCATTGTTGGATTTCTTAATTTCAATGCTGTTATCCCAGTGGGTGCTTTACACCTAGGTCTGGCCCTGAATTTTGAAAATATTTTTTATTAGTTACGTGCAACCAGTTGCGATTGCAAAACTTAAAGAGGAGAAGAAGAGAATATATATACTGATTCTTCATCAACACATTTCCCTTAATAGTATAAAGAACTCACTGAGCAAATCATCACAAAACTACATAACCAAATACACTAAACTACAAATAATATTGAATACAGATTAAGTCATAACTTTAAATCAATTTTAAAAGACGGCAGTTTAAATAACATTTTAAGGACATACTTGGGTAAAGATAAACTTCTTAGTCCAAATTTTTTGGGTTGCTCAACATCTTCAACTCTAGTTCTCTTATTTGGTGGCTCCAACTCTTCGTCCACACTTCCTTCTTCTTCATCCTCCATCTGTAATAACGTCAAACCATTTGGCTTACTTCTGAGATCATCACCATATTCATGTCACACATTTTTAACAGATTTTGGTATAATGCATATTTCACAGCACAAAATGAATGTCAAAATATGATTAAATAAGCCAAGGAATAACTAAGGTACCCCTAGAGGCTAATGACTTATGCCAACTACTTCTGCACACACACAAATTTAAGGGGAAATAAATTCGATGGAAAATCCCATATATTTTAAAGAAGAGAGTTTCAAAATAAACTGGCATTAAACAGGGGCCCCAGAGCCTTGCAGTGAGGTATTAAAAAGAATGAATGGAATATAAATGAAACCATGTTGAAGATAATTGTGAATACCATTGCACAAGAACCGACATAAACATCCAGAGGTTGTTTATATCCATTTTTGTCCTACCGTTATAAACTCCAAGAGGAGTTTTTAATGACATTTTAAGGACACACTTAATATCTGAAATAGTTTGCTATTTACTAATCCTCCTCTCTCACTGACCTGCTGTTAAAACATCAGCTACATCCATCAAGTGATTTCACTTTCATTGCAGATTGAAGCAATGGCTTTTGGTTCATTTAGATAAATGGAAAGAAATGAGGCTGTGATTACACACTTCTATTTGAAAGGCTTCAAACATAGAGATCAAAGCGGAGTTGGACAAAGTTCTTGACACATCTGCTTCTGTGTTTTTAACTTTTTATAATAAGGTAAATGAGTTGAAATGTTGCCATACATCCACAAATGATCAGCATTGTTTGAGACATACACTGGAAGTGACTTCCTCCAGAATGATTGACAAAATCCAAAATATGGTTCAGACAGATCGATGAATCAAAGTTCGCCTAATAGTTAACGCCACAGGAATATTTCATGGTTTTGTGTTCTCAAATATGCAAGAAAATATGAATGTGAAAGGAATCTCAGCAAGATGGGTGCCAGGTTTAGTCCCAGTAGAGAATAAATGAAATTGCATGGTCGGTTTGGAGGCTGGTTTGGTGCTTTTCCATCTCAATCCTGATGAGTATCTCCGTAAATACATTACTGTACAAAAAACATTTGACACATTCCAAAAATAAAGGAGTATTCAAAACAGGGGTTTTCTGAACACAATCCAGCACTGATGAAGATGAAAAAATTGACTGACAAAAATATGACCATGGTTTTTTCGTGTGCATATAAAAAATATGCATTATTTGCAAAAAAGACACAATAAAATGAGAGCATTATGTGTCATTATTGCACAATATCATATAATAAAGTTGAGAAAAAAGTCCTGATTTGGCAACGTAAATAATTTCTTCCATGCAAACAATGCTTGTTTGCACACTTGCACAGTTTTTTTTTTGGCAAAAATTATGGAATTAGAGAGTGAATTACTAATAAACATCTACCATAATCCCCATACCAAATAATGATAATTTATCCTAAAGATGTTTTCATTGCCAAACTTGAAAAAAAAGCTCGATGCGTGGACAAAAAATGAATTCTGTCAGAACAGGTCATTAATAACACAGATTCCTCTTTTGAGGGCTTTCCATAATCCTTAATTTTTATCCTGGTTTCTTTATTTATACATACCCTTCCATCCACTGCCAGGGTGCGTGCAATTTACACACCAGAATAATTTTACCCGAACATGACCCTACCAAGGTCGAACAATGTTATTATGATCCTCTATCATTTGTGGAAAAAGTAACATCTTAAATCTATTTAGCCTACACCTAATCTCTTTAATTTTATTGATATGATCCCTCCTACCCTACTATTATGGGGGTAATAATATATTGACAACACTATTGCTAAAGAGACCTCCTTCCAATTTATGCAAGGGTTTCAATTTGTAATTTAACCTTCACTCGGTGAGTGATTCCCAGCCTAGCTGCTCTAATATAATATTTTGGATACACTAATAAGTTTATCATAAAATGTTTTACAAATCTAGCTCCTTCATGCTGCGTGCGAATCAATTGGGTAATTAATCCAAAGTCATCAGGATCCCATATTTTTGCTGTGTATTCTAAATGAGGCCTAACAGGCGACAGATAACATTTCTCTTTAAACTTTTCATCACATTTACCTAGTACTCCTCTAATAATTCCAATTTATTTCACCCAGGAGGGATTGTGGGTAGAGTAACACCTGGGCATTAAAATTGATTCAATTCCAAATTCAAATTCAGTTTATTCAATTCATATGAATTAAAAGTATTTTTTATCACAAAAAATTGTAACTTAATTGAAATTTTGACAAAATGGGAAGAGAGGACAGCACGATAATCCACAAAATGGCTAATCAAGAGTTTATAGTATCATAAACTTAATGAAATAAAACAAGGTTAGATAAAATGAACAGTCAATAATATCCAACTTTCATGATGATTATATTTCTTAAAAAATCCTATAACTAATACAATATCATTGACACTTCAGTATTTCATGTGCATGGGCTAGAACCATCATGCTGAAGTATTCATTACTAAGAAATAGCCGAGCTATCTGGATGAAATTTATTCTGAATATTAATTGACCCTTTTGTACATAATGTTGTTAATAACAGCTACTAATGTAAATTTGGCTTGTTTCAGGAAGCCATAGATTGAAGTAACTCGCATTATGGAGAAGATACAGGCTCTGCAGTACAATTAAGTTCCTTTATTTGAAAGGTTACATATAGTACCCGGCAAATCCATGATGAAATGATAGTGTTAATAGAAATGATAGCTGTCTATGGAAATGATAGCCCATCATATGACAGAGTTGTGAAGTGGAAGAGGAATTTCCAAACTGGTAGCATGTCCCTCAAACATGATCCAAAAAGTGGATGACCATCACTTATGGATGATGCTGCCACAGTGAAGAGAGCAGAGGATTATCCTATTAGCCAACCCAAAAGCAACCATCCAAATTGCCATGAATGAGACTGATCCTAGCTATGGCAGTGTATGGGAAATTATTCACGAAGAACTGAGAGTGTCAAAGTTATCAGCACACTGAGTTCCATGACTATGGACTCCTTTTCAGAAGCAAACACAGCACAACCTGCAATTGCAACCATAACCCAACCGGCAATCAAAGTGATGTGGCTTTTAAATTTTGCCACATCCATCCTATTCTCATGATCTTGTCATAAGCAACTTTTTCTAATTCCTAGGTCTCAAAAAAACAAATGTGGGTTCACCAATTTGACAACACAAATGGTGTAAATCAAATGTGGAACAATAGTTTTCAACACAATTTGCTGATTTAGAAAATAATGCCCTTCAAAAGGTCAAGAATCACAGAGAGAAATGCATAAATAAGAATGGTGACTATGCACAGAAGTCTTAAGAATAGGAAATAAAAATTGAGGTATCTATATTTTTAGCAATAATTAAAGATTTATGATATCCCCTTTGGTTGATATTGGAAAGTAAACATTACACATCTATTAATATAACTTCAATATAACCAATATTCATAAACATGTTTTACATCTTTACCTCCATTATCCCAAATTCTTTAGCGAGAGTCTTATCCAGCGTGGCAGTGTAATATCTTTTTTGGATATCTGTCATTGGAGTATAAACTATTACTTCTTTTTTGGGTGGGATTGAAATCTCCACCTCATTCTTTTTTCTTCTGAGGACAAATGGCCTCAAAATCTGTAAAAAAGAGGAATTATGAAACCAAAGAGTAATGATTGTAATATTGTCATGTTATGTCCCACCAATCATTATTCATAAACACAAAGTAAATCTTTATTATGAACATATGCATAACCATTCACTGTACCCTCATTTGATTGCACATTAGACAATATATGAGAAATATAAATGAAATTATTGGATTCACCATACAGAAATAACAAAACATTTGAATATAACGTAATCTACCAGATTAGGTAGGTTTTTGGATTGACAAAACTATCAAAATAAATATTTTGTGACTCAAAATAAACCCAATCTAGCAACCTAATCTACATCAGGTCCCTCTTCATCTTGTTGTACTTCTTTCCTCCCTTCATCCCGTCCAATATCCCTATCCTGTTACTGCCCTTTCCTCGCTTGCCTAACATTCTCCCCTCTATTACCTTCTTCAACATTCCACTACCGCTCAATATGCCTTTCATCCATTTTTCCTGCCTCCATAGGATTTCTCTCAACAAACCTCTCTCCTCACCCACCATCTCCAGTACTTCCTCATTTGCTTTCCTTTCGGTCTATTTCACCTTCTCCATTCTTCTCCACATCCACATTTCAAAAGCCACCAATCTACATTTATCCTCCTGCTTCAGCAAGCACGTTTCCAAGTCGTACATAGCTACGCTTCATATCAGAGTTTTTACATGTCTTGCCTTATCCTCCCTACTCAACGTCCCTGTCATCAACTCCCTCCTCCTTGAGAAAGCCTCCTGGCCTAGCACAATTCTTCTCCTTACGTCCCTACTACTTTGACTGTATTGGTCCAAAACACTTCCGAGATATGCAAACTGTTCTACCTGCTCTATTTTTTCACCTCGTATTTTAATGTTTAGCTTAGCCTTTTTCTTTCTGGAAAATCGCATAACATTTGTTTTATTAATATTGATTCTCATCCCATATCTATCGCACTGAACCTCCAATTCACTTAGCAATGCTTGCAACCCTTCGGCTGACTGAGCAACTAATGCTTGGTCATCAGCAAAGCTAACCTATTTTACGAATTCCCTTCTGATTTTCATTCCTACCTCCAGTTATTGCCATGCCTCTTTAATCATTTCCTCCACATATACGTTGAACAGCACCGTTGACAATGGGCAACCCTACCTTACCCCTCTTCCTAACACTGTCCATCCAGACTCTGTGTTCCCCACTCGCATCTGAGCAGTCTGAGACATGCACAGGTTGCGGATCAGTCTCCTGTCCCTCCAATCCATTCCTATTTTCTGCAATATAGGAATTAGTTTTTCCCAATTCAACCTATCAAATGCTTTTTCTAAATCTATGGAACAGGCAAATAGGTCCTGCCTGTATTCTACATTGCTTTAAATTAGTGATTTCATTATTGCAATGGCATCACACTTACCTCTTCCTTTCAAAAACCCAAACTGATCATCCCCTAAGTAATCACTAAACATTTAATGTTTGTCATACATTAGCATTAAGGTTATTATTTACCTTATTATGAACATCTTGAAATTCAATATATTGGCCAGTCAATAGCAACCACACCAAGAATTATGTTGCCCCATATTGTTTATTGTATGGTTCAAAGGTAAGCCATAAAAAATAGTGCATTTTTAATTACTGACAAACATATTCAACATTGATACCAGGTAATTAAAGTTCAAAAGTGTTAACTCACATCCTTACAAAATATATAGTTTTCAAATGATAGGTGACGAGGTTAGCCAAGAAAGAAAAAAAACTAACAATAGAAAAGCATTTCCAAAACAACTTTTATCAACTGCTAAACTGTAGACTTCAACACTGTAAACATTAAAAACTATTTTTCATAATCTATTAAGGAAGACTATGTTTCTGCATTAAATTTTTTTATAGTATGGCCAGGCTTCATTACAAGGTAACATCATCATATGATATTATACTGTAACAACAATACCCTCTTTGACAAGTGTCACTATACCCTTTTTTAGAAACATGAAGGAGTTATGCTAGTTTAAGCTAGTTTTTATTGATAGAAATACCTGCAAAAGACAATCCAGGTGAGCTAAAATGAACTGAACTAGAAAACCATATATTTAAAATAGAATATAAATTAGCTTTTTAAAAATAAACTTAGAGATTCATGAAAGGTATAATAGAAGCCAGACTGTGGTCTAAACTAGCTTTTAATTGCATTTTGTGGTAAGGCTTTGAAGAGTCATTAGCAAATTCAATCTAGGTGAAAACCATCCAAGGTTGATACATTCCTAGAAACTGTGGGAGATGTCGCAACAGCAACTTTTAAAGGAGTCATCCACTAAGTGTCTATTACAATGCAACAATTTTAGAGTGTAAAAATCATTCCCCTTAACCGGGGTTTGAACCCGAATCCCTCGAACACACATAAAAGTTACTGCTGTAGCATCTCTCATGGTTTCTTGGAATTTATCAAAGATAAAACATCATTATGTTTAAAGTTGGCTTCAGTCTCGCTGGCTGTGGTGTTTTACGCATGATTATGAATGCCTGTGGAATTGTGTGTATGGTTTTTCATCACAAAATCTTGTTCCTTTAAAGCCCCCAAAATTTCAGAGTGTCACAAGACAAGCACAGAGCACGATAAGCAAGAGAGTCACAAGTGTCTTAGCTTAACTGGCTAAAACACACAACCGGACTCGAGGGATCCCGGTTCAATACCAGTAAAGGCAAATGATTGTTACACTCTGAAATTGTTGCAAGGTTAATACCAATTTGGTTCAACCTGCATTCAACTATTCATCAGTAATTACTACAAACTATCCTCGCTTTTGATTACACAATAATGTCGAAAAACAACAATTTTAGAGTGTAAAAATCATTCACCTTGACCAGGATACAAACCTAGATACCTTGATGTCCATCGAAGTACTTTAGCCAGTTAAGGTAGCCAGATATTCTCTTACTCTGAGATCTTGGGGGCTTTGAAGAAACAAGATGTTTTGACAGTATCGTACATTCAATGTCAAAAGCATTCATATTTGTGCGCAGTGCACCAAAGCCCACAAGGTTAAAGTCAGCTTTTAACACTAGAGGTGTATCACCTTTAACAAACTTCAAGAATCTACAGGAGATCGCACGACAGTAGCTTTTAATGGAGTCAACCCTTAAATGTGCATTACAATGCAACAATTTCAGAGTGTAAAAATCATTTGCCTTAACCAGTTTCCTGGAACAGCATTTAATTTGTTGTCCTTCCTGTCCACTTTATCTTCTCCATCCTTATCTACATCCTAATTTCAATTACCTCCAATCTATGCCTATCATCCGGCTTCAATAACCATGTTTCTGCTCAGCACATAAGTATGCTTTACATCAAAGTTTTAACAAGCCTATTCTTAACATCCTCACTCAATGTCCCTGTCATGAATTTTCCCCTTCTTGTTAAAGCTTCCTTTCCTTATGCAATTCTTCTCCTTACATCCCTACTACTTGGACCATTTTCATCCAAAATATTTCCAAGGTATGTAAACCTTTTCACTTGCTCACTTTTATGATTTCCTCTTTGAATATTCAATTTAGCTTCCTCTTCCTCAAAAACCTCCTAGCCTTTTTCTTACACTAATTTTTATCCTACACCTACCTTCATAACAATAATATCTGACTCTCCAATGCACTCAGCAATAAATGCATCCCCTTGGCTGACTGACGTACTGAAGTTCGATCATCCAGAAACCTGATTTTATGAATTCCCTGCAGACTTTAATTCCTGTCTCCAACTCTTTCCATGCCTCTTCAACCATTTCCTCCACATATACGTTGAATGTTGATTAAACATAAGTTGATACGTTCACGAGATGACATTTTTGGAACAAAAGTTGTATTTCTTAGCATATTTCATCATTTTTGTTTCTTATATATATATATATATATATATATATATATATATATATATATATATATATATATATATATATATATATATATATATATATATATATATATATATATATATATATATATATATATATATATATATATATATATATAATCTTGGAAATGACGCTCTCCGGCGACGCACAAACACACAAACACTAAGACCACAAACACCACACGCATAGAAACATAAAAGAAGGACACTTACATTGGATATTTACGTTTCGACGGCACGGCCGTCGTCATCAGAATGCCGTTGTCGGAGAAGAGCGGAGAGGACATGTGCAAGAGAAGGGTGACGGGAGGAGAGGTGAGGGGCCAATGGGAAGCGGACAAGGTGGGGGAGGGGGAAATGGCAGGGGGCGGTAGAGTTGCCGCGGTAGGGGAAGAGCTGGAAGGTCCCGGTCGTGAAGCGGCCGGGCCTTTAGCGGGGGACTTGGTGACCGATTCGCTCAGAAGAGTGAAGCGGTTCTAGGCAGCTTTGGATAAAATCCTTATATATATATATATATATACAAATGCATATATATACATACATATACACATATACATATATATATACATATATATATATATATACATACACACACTCTTCTACATATATACAAGGAGGAGGAGAATTAAGGGGCCAATAGGAAGCGGACAAGGTGGGGGAGGCGAAATGTAGGCAGCATTGGATAAAATCAGTGGGCTTGGTTCAGCCCGGGGGGTTTAAAGGACTGGAGCACCCAGATATGTGCCATCTCGCGAGTTCTCACCTCTATGTTACTAGCGGAATTGGGAAGGATTTCAATCACTGAAACGGAGAAGCAGTCATCAAAAGACTGGTTGTGGGAAGCAGTGTGAGTAGGGATGGGATAATTAAGGAAGGTGGGAGATTTGGTGGAATAGCGGTGGTTATTCATTCGGAGGGAAAGGGTGGTCGTGCATTCACCCACGTAAAAGGCAGGGCAGAAGTTACAGGAGAGGCGATATATAAGGTTTTTAGAGGTGCAGGTGGCTATGGGTTGGGAGTTGGTAATAAGGGACGTGGAAGGTCTTAGGAGATGGCAGCATTTACAGCGTGGGCGGTTGCATGGTGCGGACAGGGGTGGGGAAGAGACAGGGGTGCTCGTAGGTGGTTTTATAGACTTAAAGATATCACGCAGGTTTGACGGGCGTTTAAATGAAACGGAGGGACAATGTGGGAATAAAGGTGATGTGGATTGACTATTGCTAATAATTGGGAAGAGTTCACGGATTATCTGTTTAATTTTGTGGGTTCCGGGGAAGAAAGTGGTGATAAGGTTAGGGCATTTTGGGCGGTTAGGTTTGGGGAGAGGAGTGTATTGGGTTGAAGGTTTGAGAATTTTCCTGTTGAGCAGTGTTTCAGGGTACCCACATTCTCTGAGAGAAACGTGTAACTGGTCAATGTATTTCCGTTTGGAGGGGGTGTTGTTGCAGAGACGGAGGCCGCAAGGGGATGGAGCGTTTTGTGTGCGATGGGTGACAGCTATTGAGATGGAGATATTGTTGGTTGTTGGTCGGTTTAATGTGAACTGAGGTGTAAAACTTATTGTTCTGGAGATGAATGTCAATGTCTAGAAAGGTGAGATTTGAGTCTGATATAGAGGAAGTGAAAGAAACCGAGGAGGAGGAGTTGAGAGAGGAAATGAAGGATGACAAGTTTTCGCGTCCGTGAGGCCAAAGGAGGAAAATATCATCAATGTAACGGGCCCAGAAGAGTGGTTTAAGGGTTTGTTGCTGGAGAAATTTTTCTTCAAGTTTACCCATAAAGAGATTGGCGTATGCAGGAGCCATACGCGTGCCCATTGCAGTACCTTTTATTTGCAAATAAATTTTTTCATTGAATTGGAAGGCATTTTTGGTTAGGACGAGTTGGCTCAGTTCGAGAAGAAAATCTGTGGATGGAGTGTGTGGTGTCGGTCGTAGAGAGAGGTAATATTTCAGTGCTTCTAAGCCTTCTTTGTGGGGAATGGAGGTGTACAGAGATGTAACGTCTATTGTGGCCATGAGAATGGTCGTGCTGTGAGGAATTGGGATTGAGTGTAGACGTTCCAGGAAGTGGTACGAATCTTTGATGTAAGAAGGGAGTGAAGTGGCTATGGGTTGATGGTGGTGGTCTATAAATGCGGAAATTCGCTCAGTGGGGGAGTTGATGCTAGAGACAATGGGGCGTCCGGGGTTATTGGTTTTGTGAATTTTGGGTAGCAAATAAAAATGTGGGGTCTTAGGATTAGGAGGAGAAAGAATGGATATATCTTTGCGAGAGAGACCTTCTCCGGGACCAAAATTGGATAGAAAAGATAGAATATCCTTTTGGTATGAAGGATTAGGATCTTGGGGCAGGGGGGTGTAGCAAGAAAGGTCATTTAATTGTCGTAATGCCTCAGTGTCGTAGTCTTTCTTGTTTAGCACGACAACGGATGACCCTTTGTCCGCCGTTGTGATAATTATATTTTTGTTAGACGCTAAACGTCTGAGAGCTTGTCTCTCAGGGGGAGAAAGGTTATCTGGTGGCTTCAGGGAATCTATGAATTTTTTATCAGAAATCTTTGTTAGGAGGAGATTGATAAAGATTTCTATTGGATTGTTGGTTGGGAGTGGTTTGGGTTCGTTTTCTGAGGCTGGACGGAACCGAGTAAGTGCCGGATTAATGGTGGAAGCGTTCGAAGGGAAAGGCTGCGAATTCCAATGGGCATGCCAGCGGAGATTCCGGCAGAAGTTTAAAGTGTCGGTGACAATGTTAACGTGGTGGGTTCTAGGGGTGGGGGAGAAGGAGAGGCCTTTACTTAGTAGCGAAAGCTCGTAATTATTGAGAGGCTCGGACGAAAGGTTCACTACTTTGTGTTCGGTTTGGGGTGTTGGGTGTTGGGTCTGTGACTCTTTTGTTTGGCGAATGGGTAAAACGGGTGTTTTGAGCGGAGGATAAGGTAGGTTGAAAAGTGTTGCTAGATCCGGTTTTGAAAGGAATAGGGGCGGAGGTTCGGGTGGTGGTGGGGGTGGGGGTTGTTTAAGGGGCAAGGAAAATCCCACGTGGAAGAAAGATTGGATAAGAGAGGAGAGTTTTTTAGGTGGCCCTCGCGTCTTCGAGTAAGATTTCGAAGTGCGGGGGAAAGTATACGATTAAGTGACGGAACTAAGTAAGGGGCTGAATTGGATATGATTTTGGCGAGGGACAGTAAGTTGGTACGATGTTGACTAAAAAGGTAGAGGTAATGAGACAGAACATCACGTGTGAGTTCGCGTGATTGTTGCAATATGACGGTGTGTAGATGTGGATGAAGGCTAGGAGGGATACCAGAGAGGGATATCTTGATGACAAGACCATTGGGAATGATACCAAGGGAGAGACATGAGGTGAGAAACTCGGAATGGCTAGCACATTGTGCTACTTTGTAAGCATGAATGCGGAAAAGGCGCAGCCAATGTTGGATTTTATCCAATGCTGCCTACATTTCTCCTCCCCCACCTTGTCCGCTTCCTATTGGCCCCTTAATTCTCCTCCTCCTTGTATATATGTAGAAGAGTGTGTGTATGTATATATATATATATATATATATATATGTATATGTGTATATGTATGTATATATATGCATTTGTGTGTGTATGTATATGTATGTGTGTATATGTATGTATATATATGCATTTGTATGTATATATATATATATATATATATATATATATATATATATATATATATATATATATATATATATATATATATATATATATATATAAGGATTTTATCCAAAGCTGCCTAGAACCGCTTCACTCTTCTGAGCGAATCGGTCACCAAGTCCCCCGCTAAAGGCCCGGCCGCTTCACGACCGGGACCTTCCAGCTCTTCCCCTACCGCGGCAACTCTACCGCCCCCTGCCATTTCCCCCTCCCCCACCTTGTCCGCTTCCCATTGGCCCCTTACCTCTCCTCCCGTCACCCTTCTCTTGCACATGTCCTCTCCGCTCTTCCCCGACAACGGCATTCTGATGACGACGGCCGTGCCGTCGAAACGTAAATATCCAATGTAAGTGTCCTTCTTTTATGTTTCTATGTGTGTGGTGTTTGTGGTCTTAGTGTTTGTATATATATATATATATATATATATATATATATATATATATATATATATATATATATATATATATATCAATGGCTTCAAACAACTTTGAGACCTTCATATTTTAAAATTTCAACCAATTACTTGAGTTGATAATGGTTACCCGGCTACAATCAATGGCATCCACTCCAACTCAACAGACTTGGAGTGGCTGCATTCAGGGGGAAAGTCCTTGACTGTTCTCCCATACAAATGAACCCATTAATAAAGAGAAGTCTGGCTCAAACAATTTAATCAATAAACATGATCTGCAATTTGACTGAGGAATAGCCAAATGTTAAATGTCATGCTTATGTGAATGGGCAAGCATTGTCTATACTCAATTATAGAAAAGGTGATTAAAATGAGAAAGAACTGATTTAGAAAGAGGAGCACAAAGTACCAAACTGTTTGCATCGCATGTGACTAATAGATCTGATATCTAGCACAGAAAAATATTTTTCACTCAAATCTCATGCAAAAGTGATATGCTATCCAAGTTTGTGCAGGCAGGCCCAGAACACCTGGGAAAAAATCTATAACAATGACAGTTTTCCAACAATTTCTAGGGCATTTTTGAAACCATTGCTTCTATTTTTGCAGACATAGTATTATGCTACAAAAGATGAGATGCTGAATACATGGTCAAGTGCAGGAAAAATGCAAAAATGGAAAACACGGTGATATGCACCTGTGAAAAATGAGTGGCTTTATATACAGGTTTTAGCTTTTGGAAACATGAAAATATACCTGCAAGCGGATGTCTTGTGGGAAAAAGAAAAAAAATAAATAAAACTTTCCACATCTTCTTTTTGCATTAAAATCCTTTCAAATATTATATACTGACTTTTAATAATCAAACCACTTTACTTTTCCACTTAAACTATGTTGAAAACTCAACTATCACCACATCAACTTGTCCTCAAAAGGTTCCCTGCAGATCCACCATGATTCATCACTTATGTGCACTCTAACTCTGCAACTTCTGCAGCTCAATGTTTGTTTCAACAACTTTTACTATAAAGAGAAATGATTAAAGAAATTCCTAAATTGTACTTATTTTCTAATGAGAATATACTCTGCACCTTGGATAAATAAAATAGTTGGATATGACACAATGTTTGCTCAAATATCTCCCTTTCTCTTAATTATATACCCACCTGAAACAGCATTTCATAGAAAAGAGCTATTGAACGATATGAAAAGATATAAAAATACAAAAACAGAGACCTATCTCATATATCCCATTAAAATTTTCAGAGTTTCCTATAGGGGTGTTCATGCTATAGCACCATAAAAAAACCATAAACACAGTAAACAACTCGAAGGTCGGTTTGGTAGGAGATGGTAGAGTTCACCCAGTACTAACCCCAATGGCATGTAAAACTCACACATGGTAGGGGGCCCAGTTCAAAATGAGATCAATTGTTTTAAATAAAATGTATCTTCCATAATTTACAGACTGAAAACACACCAAAGTCGGTGGAAGAAAAATTATGATTTTTACATACCCTGTGCATTGTAGATAATATCTGCTGCTCCCTTTCCATCTTAATTATTCGGCTACATTTCTTAGACTCTAGCAAACCACCAGCATCAAACCAAGATTGGAAATTTGTCATATCCTTAAACACTTCAGGAAGCATGAAGTTCATTAAAGACCAGAGTTCAGTCAAATTATTTTGGAGGGGAGTTCCTGTGAGCAGTAGGCAGCAATTGCTTTTTAACTTTTTCAGGTTGCTGCAAATGAAAACATGAACATTTTTACTTAAATAATGAACACTGCTCTTGTCAAATTTGGTAAACAATACCATTCCAACATTTTCTCTTTGACACTTTCCCTGCTGGTGGCCACCGTCTGGCCGTGGGGTGGTCATGCCGTCTGTCCTCCTACGGCTGGCGACTGCCTAAAAGCTCCCTATATACGAGGTCTGTTCAAAAAGTATCGCCAATTTTTTAATTTGCGCGGGATACGTATATTTGATTATCCATTTTTTCCAATTTAGTTATGTTGGTACTTATTTCTCTCACTTATGCCAAAAAGTTCGGTCATTTTGAAGGTTCAGTTAATAGTTGACAGGTGTTTTGCTTGGACGTGTTTTGGCTTGTCTTCGATTTTTGCCTCTATCAAAAAATGGATCGAAGAATCTGTATTTTATGGGCTTCTTCTGTTTCCAAAACAAGAAGTCACTTGGGGCCAGATCTGGGGAATACGGTGGCTGCTGCATCATTATTTCGTTGTTTTGGCCAAAAATTCGCGCACAAGTAACGATGTGTGAGCAGGGACGTTGTCATGGTGCAAAAGCCAATATTTGTTATTCCACAAATCCAGGCATTTGCGGCGGATTGCTTCGTGCAAATCGCGTATAACTTGCAGGTAATAGTGCTTATTTAGCGTTCTACCCTGTGGCAAGAACGATGATGCGCCACGCCCCTGAAATTGAAGAACTCTGTAAGCACACCTTTCACATTCGACCGAACTTGGCGCGCTTTTTTCGGTCTTCGCTCGTACTGCAGCTTCCATTGGGATAATTGAGCTTTGGTTTCCACGTTATAACCATAAACCCATTATTCGTCACCTGTTATGACCCTCTGGAGCATATTTCGGTCGTTGCGGACAGGGACACCTCATTAGCAATGTTAATGCGTTGCGGTTTTTGGTCGAAATTGAGCAATTTTTGTACGAATTACGCGGCGACCCGTGTCATACCTAAATCATTGGTAAAAATCGAATGGCACGAGCCAATCGATACGTTTAGGTCGTCAGGAGCTAATCTAACAGTGATTCGACGATTGACAAATACTATTCTCTTCACTTCATCAATATATTGGTCTGTTATTGACGTGCTCGGGCATCCGGCACGTTCTTCGTCGTTCACATATTCTCGGCGCTCTGATGACATTTTGTGCCACTGATAAAGGTTGCTTCGGTCCAAGGTGGCTTCTCCATATGCCACAGGCAACATTCGGAATTCGTACGCGCACTTAATTTCGTTTTTCACACAATATTTGATTCAGATTCTTGGATCCATTTTTTGGAACGGAAAAATCGAAGACAAGCAAAAACACGTCCAAGTAAAACAGCTCACCACAATCAACTGAACATTCCAAACTATCGAAATTTTCGGCATAAGTGAGAGACAAAAGTACTAACATAACACCACAAAAAATCGAAAATCAAATATACGTAACCCGCGGAAATTCAATATTCGCGAAACTTTTTTAACAGACTTCGTACCCTACTCTCTGCTCAATATTTCTATGGCTTGCTATCAGCGAGCACTCTCCTTTTTGCTCATAGCCCTAAGTTCAAGTCTAGCATTCAACCTGTCACGAAACTTTTCCATTTCATGAGTTTCTTCAGGGATTGAGTTTTCCAAGACTATGGAATTTATAAATATATCGAATATAAATGAATAATAGTTTTGGCAAAATTTATTCATAGTTTTATCAACATTTTTTAAATACATCTTCAAGAATGGTCACAAAAGAGAAGATACTTCCATTAAAACTGGTCCTTTTTCTCTTCCGTAGTTTCAAGTATAAATTTCTCAGTTGAATTATTGATTTACTACTTTTAACGTAGCATTTAATTATATATTTTGTCAACTGAACACATTTTCTTTTCGATATTTACGGCGTAGAATTTGGAAGATTGTACCAGTTAATTTGTTTCATTATTGGTGGAAAAATCCAATCTTCATTTAAGACTTGGGAGTTGATTTTTCAAAAATATTTTAATTTTTAATGTGAATAACAAAATTAACTGACCTAGTTCTTTCCAGTGGTTATTTCAGCAAAACAAGTCAAATTTTGACAGTGATTAACAACTGCAGATGAAACTTGAACCCACCACTACACTTCTGAGATAAAAGAACAGTCAAAGCCTGCTCTGAAATGCAAAGAAAGTTTAATTCACCAGGAAGGCGATGGCGACTGTTTCTTGGGATAGTCACAGAATCGTGTTTTCATTTATTATCTTCTAAGAGGTGAAGTAATAATGGGAAAGTATTTCGCATCATTACTTGACAAGCTGAAGGCAGAAATTGAAAAAAACAACTGCCTTTGCAGGACAAGAAGAAAGTTGCCTTCTCTTCAGAATAATGCACGTGCTTACACTTTGGTAGTCGCTATGGCTAAAATTCGCAAAATGCACGTCAACTTGGTTAACCACTCACGATACGTATTCACCCAAACTAGCCCCGAGCAACTTAACTGTTTACTAACCTAAAGTTATGATTAGAGAACAGAGATTTACATTGGACAAAGATATTATCACTTTCGTAAAGGCGTATTTTGTGGCGAAAGACGTCAACTACACTTTGGAAGAATTAAAAAAGTTAGGTCATTGCTGGAATAAGGGTATCGACTCAAAAAGAGGCTAATGCTGAAAAATAAAAATAAATTAGAAGAAAAAAATGTCTCAGTTATCTGTAAGGTAAGAAAATTTTCCTGCTACCCACAATACAATAATTGAATGAGTAGTCAAATCAGACTAAAGGAAAATCCTCAACCCTTTCGCACACTCTGGTTATAAAGTGAACTTACGTGATTAGGCGGCATTGAAAATTCTTCAGCCTATGGCCTTCGTCCACCACCACGTACTTCCATTTCATTCTCTTCAGATAGCTATTGTCTCTGATTGCCATTTCATAAGAGGTTAACACCACCGGAAATACAGCAGAGTCTAAAAACTTGGTCTTTTTCAATTTTGACCTCAAGTTTAGTCTTACTGTTTTTGTCCCATGATACAATAAAACGGGAATCTAAAAGAGAATAATAACATGGAGTTAAATTAAAAACAAAAATCTATTGAAGAAATTAAAGTAAACTTACATATATTGATAGTGTTATAAAATACTCCTAAGTAAATATGCATGTAATACAAATACAAAATACACTTCAATATTCTTTTTACATTGATAATGGCTTATGTGTGTTTTCTGTTCATTACAAATTTCCTTCACTTCCTATATACATTATTAATTCAATTCCATTAGTATATGAGAGCCATGGTAATACAAGACTTAGATAATCTTTGTTAGGGGTGAGTGAACCAGGTTTTTTCCAATGATACACACAATCAAATTTAACCAAACAAAAACTTAAGGGGAATATGAGTCTCATTGTATGAGTAATAAAAGAATAAACTCCCTGTACCGGTTATGGTTTCCCAGGAAGATCTGGTATCCGAAAAATTTAAAAACTAGCTTGGGTGGAGCCCGGGAATCGAACCCGGGACCCTCCGGTTAACAGTCTAACGCTAAACTCATTGGACCACCGCGACCCACACATATACAAAAATATATATTTTATGTAAATAAATAAATACATATATATATACATATATATGTGTATGTATACATATATATATATATATATATTCCTTAACCATTACATGCTAGAGCTATGCTAGCGGGAGTAAAAATAATTGCTCCTGGTGGGGTCACCCATGCCAGATAGGTCGAAGGGTAGGAGCCAGACGAAAGGTAGTCCATGCAGCGTCTGTTCCCAGTGAGGCGGCTGCAAAGGCGTCTGACCCCTGTAGGGGGGCCATTAAGTGATGGTGTCACGTTAAAAACACTATTGAGGAAGGCAACGGGAAACCACCTCAGTTATTATTCCCAAGAAAATAATGATAGACAAAATAGAGAAATTGAGTCCTGGCAACTGCGGGACTCGGCCCGAGGGGCCGTGTGTCGTTCCCGGCAGCGGGGGAGGCACGGATTCCGCGGTCGTCATCCCACGAAACCCTTGCGGGGGAGAAATAACAGCAGCAGGACAGAAGACGCAGAAGAAGACGAAAGTAGTTAGAATAGGAACATGGAACGTCAGGACAATGTTGAGGACAGGCAAATTAGAGAATATTAGGCGAGAGATGGAAAGATAGTCATATAGATGTTTTAAGTCTTTAGATGCGAGGTGAGATGGAAGGATAGCGGGGATTACTGGAGTGATAATTATAGAATAATATACAGCGGCGGGGATGAGAGCCAACGAGGGGTTGCCGTAATATTAAATAAAGGGGTAGGAAAAAGCGTAGTCAATATAGAGCAAGCAACTGATAGAATCTTACTCCTAGAGATTAAAGCAGAACCGACGAACTTGGTCATTGTTCAGGTATACATGCCACCGAGCAACCACAAGGAGGTAGAAGTACGATGAAGTAGAGGATATAATCGCGTGTGTTCCTGCAGGGAAACATTTGATCGTGATGGGGGAAAGGAATGTGACGGTAGGCGAAGGAAGAGATGGTGGAGGGGTGGGGGACTATGGGTTAGGCACGAGGAAGGAACGCGGGGAGAAAGCAATTGAATTCTGCAGGAAACCGGGGTTAGTCATCAGCAACACATGGTATAGACACCACAATAGGCGTAGGCATACATGGAAAATGCCAGGCAACTCAGAAAGGTATCAGTTAGATTATATTATGGTTAGGCACAGGTTTAGGAACAGTGTGATAAATTCGCACACTTTCCTAGGAGCGGATGCGGACTCAGACCACAATTTAGTTGTTATGAAGTGTAACGTCCGTTTCAAAAAGATAAGGCAAGGGCGGCGAGTTAGGAAATGGAATGTAGAAATATTAAATGGATTAACGAGGAAGGAGTATCAGCAGGCTGTAGAGAAAATTATGGATGAAAGTAAAGAGCTGAGTACTATCGAAGAAAAATGGGAATGTATCAAGATAGTGATTTCGAAAGCCGCAAAAGACACTATAGGAACCGTTAACGGGAAAAGGATAAGGAAACCATGGGTAACGGATGAGATGATTGCAAAGATGGATTAGAGAAGAAGATGGAAGAATATAAGCACAGAGTTAGATAAAATGAAGTACAAAGAGTTAAACAATAAATTGAGAAGGACCACAAACAAAGCAAAAGGAGTATGGTGGAAAATGCAATGCGAGGATATGGAAAGTTTACAGAGGAAGGGTGAAATTGGTGCGCTATACAGGAAGGTTAAGTTATTATTGGGAAGTAAGAAGGCAAGATCTGTGCTAACAGCTAAAGATAGGTGGGGTAAGATAATAGTTGAACTAAAACAAATTCAAGAGAGATGGAAGGAATATATAGAAACACTGTATGGTAGGGAACTTGGGCCGACAAGGTTAGACATAGATAAGGAACTTGACGAAGAAGAAGATAGCTTAGGTACAGACACACTCGACGATGAAATAGTAAGGGCATTAAGGGAGATGAAAGTAAAAAAGGCCGTGGAGGTAGACAACATTCCTGTGGAACTGTTGAAATGTTAAGGAAAATGTGGGAAGGCGACCGTATATGGACTGATTCGTAGTATTTATGAGGAAGGAATCTACCAGGAAGATTTTGTGAGATCAGTGTTAGTTCCTATTCCGAAAAAGGTAAAGGCTAGATCATGTGAGGATTACAGAACAATAAGTTTGATATCCCACGCAGCTAAAGTTATCCTCAGGATCATCAACAAAAGGATAAAGAGTAAGGCAAATGATTAATTAGGGGATGATCAGTTTTGGTTTAGGAAAGGAAGAGGTACGCGTGATGCCATTGCAGTAATTAGATCACTAATCGAGAGGAATATGGAATACAATCAGGACGTATTTGCCTGTTTCGTAGATTTCGAAAGAGCGTTTGATAGAGTGAATTAGGAAAAATTAATGCGTGTATTGCAGAAAATAGGAATGGAATGGAGGGACAGGAGACTGATCTGCAACGTGTACATGTCTCAGACTCCTCAGGTGCGAGTGGGGAACGGAGTGTCCGGATGGGCAGTGTAAGGAAGAGATGTAAGGCAGGGTTGCCCATTGTCACCGGTGCTTTTCAACGTATATGTGGAGGAAATGATTAAAGAGACATGGGAAGAACTGGAGGTAGGAATGAAAGTCGGAGGGGAATTCGTAAATAGATTAGGTTTGCTGATGACCAAGCATTAGTTGCTCAATCAGCCAAGGGGTTGCAAGCATTGCTGAGTAAATTGGAGGTTCAGTGCGATAAATATGGGATGAGAATTAATATTAATAAAACAAAGGTTATGCAATTTTCCAGGAAGAAAAAGGCTAAGCTAATCATTAAAATAGGAATGGAAGAAATGGAGCAGGTAGAACAGTTTACATATCTCGGAAGTGTTTTGGACCAATACGGTCAAAGTAGTAGGGACGTAAGGAGAAGAATTGCGCTAGGCAAGGAGGCTTTGTCAAGGAGGAAGGAGTTGATGGCGGGGACGTTGAGTAGGGATGTTAAGACAAGACTCGTAAAAACTCTGATATGGAGCGTAGCTATGCACGGTGCGGAAACTTGGTTGCTGAAGCAGGAGGATAGACGTAGATTGGAGGCTTTTGAAATGTGGGTGTGGAGAAGAATGGAGAAGGTGGAATGGACCGAAAGGAAAACAAATGAGGAAGTACTAGGGATGGTGGGTGAGGAGAGGGGTTTGTTGAGAGAAATCCTATGGAGGCAGGAAAAATGGATAAAAGGCGTATTGAGTGGTAGTGGAATGTTGAAGAAGGTAATAGAGGGGAGAATGTTAGGCAGGCGAGGAAAGGGCAGGGACAGGATAGGGATGTTGGACGGGATGAAGGGAGGAAAGAGGTACACAGAGATGAAGAGGGATCTGATATAGATTAAGTTCTAGATTGGGTTTTGTTTGGAGTTTCAAAATGTTTATTTGATAGTTGTGTCCATCGGAAAACCTACCTTAACCGGTAGATTACCTAACAAATAAAAATAACTATTACATGCCATTTCCACCCTTCTCAATCACTACAACCTTGCCCTGGTGGAAAAGTTCAAAAGCAATGTTATCTTTTGCTGAAAAAGTCCCATAGAAAATATTTTTTTTAATTAAAACAGTAATCAATAGCAAAGTTCTTAGGTAGTAAGATTACTATCATTTAGATAGTTTTTATACCTTACCTTTGGGGCGAATTTTTTGAATTCTGCAGCCCAATTGTGCAGGGTAGAGAGTGGGGTAACGATGAGGTAATATCCAGTAACACCCATTTCATACAGATGGGCAATCACAGCAATGCTCTGAATCGTCTTACCAAGCCCCATTTCATCGGCTAAGATGCCGCAGATACCATATTCATATAAAGACTGGAAGAGAAGCAGACATTTAGGAGAAATGTCAAAAGAATGAAAATAATTACAATAATAAGCGTGCTCATGTACCACAGCCATGAAATTACTAAATCTGTTGAAAAATTTCCATGATTTTCTATTCTTCCAAATACTATGGTTTAATTTTTTAAAAATTCAAGGAAACCTGATATTTCTGTATTTTTCTAGAATGTCAGTGTTGAGACTGACTGCTCACATAGTCCACCAAATTACCAGGAATGATCGATCATTTCTCAGTAAAATATATATACAAGTGTATAAAATGTATAAATCTGCTTTTTGGCTATCACATATAAGGTATTGGTTCAGGAAAATGTCAGTAATTACAATGCTAGCCCATTAAGGTTTTTCCATTTGCATCATCAAATAATTCTTCTCTCCAATACAATATCCCCTTGTTTTCAATAAAAGAATTGGTTATGTTAAGTTACAGAGAACCATTCCATTTACTTTTAAAAAGGCAAAATTTTTCCCATAAATGAAAATTAAAGCAAAAAATATTAATGAGTGACATTTTAACCCATATATATTCTCAATTAATTTTCAAAACTGTCAAATGTTATTTATTGTCCCTTTCTCAACCATGTTCCACCATGGAAAGTGAAATGCCATAGATCACACCATGCAGTGAATTGCCTACAGAGCTAAATCCTTGTAGATGTTCTGACTTCTCAATAGATTTGGTTGCAGTTAATCTCCAATTATTACTATCTAAATTTGTTAAAACTGTGATCTGGGCCATGAAACTAGACCAAAAAAACTGACAAGTGCTAAAAGATGAGGTGCTTTTTAAATATACAAGGAACGTAGCTACGGTCGTGAATCAATGTAAACAAAAAATACCGGGACCGTAAACTTGAATGGCACCAAATAATAATAAAAAATAGTAATAATAATGATAAATAAAAATAAATATTGGAATATAAATAAATAATAATAATAATAATAAATTTAAACAAATAAATAATAATTTTGAAATTTATAATTTAAAAAATATAATAACAAATTAAATTAAAAAACCCACACACACACAAATTTCGAAACAAATAATTAAAGAAATAAAATAATAATAATAAAATAAATAATAAAACAAACTTACAACCACTCGATCATTAGAGTGAGTTACGAAATAACTTTCACTCTTGTGAATAACATTCACACGCACACTCAGGGTTTGCAAGGATCCCTCCTATGTCAGTGACCCGTCAATCACACAAATAAATGAAAATTATTAAAGGATGTAAAGAAACAAATCAACTTACGTGAATACACAGGTCAGAATTCAGGTAAAAAGGTATTGATTTAAATTCCATGTTTGATCTATCAGTAAGTTCTGATACTCAGGTAGATGATCAATCACCCAAAATGGGTTTAGTATTGGCTGCCCAGAGGCATCGTCTAGATTTGACCATGTGACTTTTTGCAAATGGTCTAGTGCTCTATGGGCTCAGGAACACAACGACATACAAAAGATTCACACATTAGAGTAACACCATTCCAGGGGAGAAATTCAATTTCATGACAGAAATCTATTACTATGGTATGAAACTTTGTGGTTCCGGTTTTCTTCAACATCCCTGCTTCTGCTACAAAACTTATAATGCATGCCAACTTGCTCAGATGAAAAGCATAAGCTATTTAAATGAAGATGATAAACCACAAAATCCCATGGGTTTCGTGGAGAAGAAACCTACCTTGAGCCAATTGAGGCCATCTATTTGGTGTGTTCTCATGGTGGTACTTTCAATGCTGAAGGGTTGCATCATGGAAACCACTTCTCCTGCTGAATTCAGCATCTCTCCATGCAATATACTGAATGGATCTTCACTATTCACTTCAGACAGCTATAACAAGTATGAAATTATAAAAATTTAAAAGCATACATACTTCAAGAATCCTCAAATATCTAAGACCTCTTATTGTGGAACTCAACTCCAGCTTCTTTTTTCATCACCTAAAAGCTATTCTTGTGTATTACATTTGCAACAATTGAAAGTCAGCCCATTATTTTCAAACACAGAAGAACTGCAGCAGCCAGATACAGAACTTTGCATCCAATTCTAACTCATCAATTGATTCAGGTAATAGATAATGAGATACAATAACATACACCAAGAAGTTAATCATCTTCCCTAAATCATGGATTCCAACTTTGAGGCAATAAACACTTCCAGGATTTTCAAGTCACTTTCATTGCCCCTAGATGTTAACCTAATATTTTAACAATTACTTCCATTAGAAGTAGGCACAAAAGTAATAACAACTCAAACTTTCTGCCTCTAGAGTTCACCAAGAAACCTGAACTATTAGAATTACTCCATAATTTACACCCATTTATGATACATATTTCCCATAAAAAAAAACAAATATCTTCAGACAAGTAATTGACACAACATTTTAATCCTCAAGTACCTCAACATTTAGCTAAAACATAAGTTTTGAACTCTTCACTAGCATTTCAGATACAAGAGTATAAAGTTTAATTACATGGCATTGCCCACCTTCTAATTATGATAATTACCTCTTTTTTCGATAAATATTTTTCATAATGAATCCTTTTCTTCTTGTACTCTGTAGCCATATATCTGCAAAAAATCAAACATCTTATGAGCATGACATGATGTGTGTACTTAAAACAAGTTTATAGCACAAACAGATAATCCTGGTCAAAAAATATTGTGCAATAAATTGAAACCGAGCCACAAAACGTACTGTAAGCAAGCAAAGAGGATGGAATATTGGGGAGGACACATGTCTAGAATAATGATTATATAAAACAGCATTTATCTTTTCAGACTTTAAAGAAAGATTAATCTCCCTAATCATACTATGGCCACATTTAAGAGTTTGTTTGTTTTTCCTGGCCTAATTATGTTCAAACTTTTACTACTATTGCCATGTGGCTTTTTATGTAATTATTCCATTCTTCTAAAGTACTTTGCTAATTGCTAATTACACTTCTCTGCTTATTTTCAAGCAAAAGTGAAGTGTTTCAATCATTTCTCCAAGTCCTCGAATTTGCCATAACTATTGTTTTCATTTATTTTAAGCACATTTGTTAGGACTGAGGCTGATGGATTTTCAATCAAATTTGCTAACTCAAAGAATTATTGCAGGAAAAAGAACATAGCTATGCTAAAAATATGAAATTTTTTGGGCAAAATATAAAATCACATGACTGCATCAAATATCATGTTTTTAACCTCTCTGTCATCAGAAAAATTCTTAAGTCATCTGGGAAAAATGGAAAATTTTATCAGAGGAATAATTAGAAGTCTGTTAAAAAGGGTCACGCACTTCATTTATCACAAAAAAATACTCCACAACAATTACTGGTCAGTCTCCCCTTCCACATATAGTAGTCTTTTCCACAATGTATACATTTATCCCAACAGTGTTTCCACTTTTGGAAAGTCCTGGGCCGCTTCATCCATGCTCATAAACTCATTCATTGAATTTTTCTTAGTCTCTGGAATGGTAGAAAATCGTTTTCCTTTTAGCAGTGTTTTTAGTTTAGGGAACAAGAGAAAGTTACTAGGGGCCTCATGTAGTAAATAGGGTGGGTGGGGAAGCACAGAGGCCTTGTTTTTTGCTAAAAAGTCACAAGTTCTGAGGGATAAATGAGCCAGCACATTGTTGTAGTGAAAAAAACACTACCACTCCTTCTAAGTTTGGGAAGTTTTTGCTTGATTCTCTCTCTTAAGCATTCCATAACTCTCAGGTAGTACTCCATATTGACTGTCTAACCTTTAGGTAGGTATTCGTGATTCCAAACCTCCCCTTTGCATTGAAAAAAGTCAACAACACCTTGGCATTCGAACGATCTTGTTGAGCTTTTCTGGGTTGGGGAGATGTTTCACCAATTCACTTGGAAAATTGCACTTTTCTTTTGATTTCATTGCCATAAACCCATTATCTGCTAATTAAATCAATTACCTGCTACATTCCAGGACAAGAAGTTTTCATTCTCTTCAGCTCAATCAAACAGTAATTAACAAGACCTCAAGTCATTATTTCTGGCCTGCTGTCCTGGCATGAATTTGACAGCAACTTTATGTATCCTCAAGTTTTCGGTCTGAATTTCATAGCAAGAATCAATCAAGATGCCACAGTCTTCTGCAAGTTCCTTGACCCCCAAACATCAATTTGAACAAATGAAATAATTCACTTTCTCAGTGTGTGGGCCATTGATCAGTTAATATCAATGATGTTCCAGAATGCTAGTTACCTTACAACAATTGCCATCCCATTTTGAACAGGGTAAACCCATCATAACATGTGGTACGTTTCATAGCATTCTCACCATAAGTGTTGGCAATAAACTCAAAAGTATGTCATATGAGAAGGATTTGCAGAATTTCACAGAACAATGCTGCTCCTTCAAAGAGCTTATTTCTGCAGATCTGATTTTTTACTATACTCTACTAATACCTCTTTACATAAATGGCTGTAACTAATTAAAAAAACTGCATATCAATAAAGTGGCTGAAGGTGGTTATTTGGGAAGCTTAAGGGAATCAGCATGGTGCAGTGACTAAAGTACAGGCTTCCCACCAAGAGGGCCTGGGTTCAAATTCTAGAGACAAATATTTTTCAGGATATCCTGATCCCTACTTGAGGTGCTTGAGTGAGTGTAATATCTGTTGGATGGGGTGTTAAACTGCAGACCCCTTGGTGCCTTTCGACAAGAGTAGGCTAATGCCAATGCTGGGTCTCTCTGCACCATTTCCACCCATCCCTAACAGCAAAAATGACCTTAGCTATCAGTCACCTCCCATAAAAACTACTACTACTACTATTGGGGAAGCTTTCAATGGCACTGCCACCAATGGATTAAAAATTAACCAACAAAAGGTTCACTATGCAAAAGGTTTGGGAACCTTATGAAAAAGCCTTGCTACACTCATTTTTGCCTTCCTTCATAAACTGTGCATACAATTTCAACCACCACACCTCTTTTGTCCCCTATTTTCATGCCTCAGTATATTATTCACTTCTTTGTACTTTCTTCTATTTGATTTTGTTTATATTATTCCATTTACTTCTCTTGTCTATTTTCCTTGTCCTTTCTCTATTAACTGTTCCCAGAGCTCAATTTTTAGTTAATGATGCATTATTCATTCAAGTATTTCTTCTACCACTAATTTTCCATTATTCATCTCCTCTATATTTGAGTGAAAGAAGAACAGAAGGTTTTCTCTACGCACCTTTCTATTCAGTAGTACTAGTTTCAACACATAAGTGTCATCTTCAGGTACAAACAATTTTTGGACATGGCAGAGATATTACACTAGAGAGACTGAGGGTTGGGGTAGGTGGTTGAATAAAGACTGGAGTAGGAAGAGAATGGAACATACCAGCTATCCACCCTGAAATCATTAGCAGGGGGGGAGGAAAGAAACTGGTGGGGGGTTGCCATTAGCCAGGTAAGGATAGAGAGGTGAGTGTTCCAGTAGGGGAGAGTTTTTCAAACTAAATACCATTCACTATGTCCCCGGTTCTCAGATTCTTTCTTATTTCCAACTGACAAAACTAACATAAGCAGAAGTCAAGTACTTTTTCCGTAACCAAAATAAATTATTGCTTTTCATTCAAATGAAATGTTTCTTGCCAAGCATATTCACTATAATATTCTCATTATAACCAATTCTGGAGGCAATGGATTTTATTGTTAACTTCCATGTTGAGATTGGCTTTTGAGACAGGACTATTCAGCAAGTGGAATGTGGACAGCCTCAGGGTTAAATGATGATGTGAGTCCACATGAGTGGCTAAGGTGGTCTGAGGTTGTATTTTTCCAAAAAACACCAAATTCAAAACCAGGTACTGTTTTTCCAACAGTTATGTCAAGGGAATTGAGTTTTCCCTTTTCTTTTTCACAAATGAAATTATCCAGCCACTGACAACCCTTCCTCCCACCTCATGACAGACTGACAACTTCTATTCTCTTCCTTGTCCAACTATATTTGGCATCCCATCTTCTTGTCTGTATTAAATGAGTTTGTAATTTTTCACAGGCTTTATTTTAAGGAACAATGCATTTCACTGACTTGTGGCATCAGAAGGCACAAGTTTGGTTCACATGCAGCAGTAGAAAATACGAGGTGTGTTCAAAAATTAACGGGAATTTTTTCATTTCTCGGCCTTGGAGAGTCTGATTATCAAACTTTTTTTTTATTAAGTTGGAATAGATCCCCCTAAAGTATGATAAAACTTTCAGCCGTTTTCATTGCGGACTTTGTCTGTGACGGCCACTAAGGTTAGACGTATTATTTGAGCTCGGCGATTTTCGTTTGTTAAAAGAAATGGATCAAAGAATTTGTATCAAATTTTGTGTAAAAATGAAATAAAGTGTAACAAAGTGTGTGAAATTTTAACAAAGGCTTATGGTGAGTCTGTTATGAGTAAATCAAGAGTTTACGAGTGGTATAAGCGTTTCCAAGAAGGCCGTGAAGACCTTGAAGATGATGAACGCCCCAGCACATCAACAATCGATGAAAACGTGGAAAAAGTTAAAGAAATGGTTATGAACGATCGCCGAATCACAATTTGAGAGGTCGCTGATGATGTTGGCATATCGATTGGATCATGTCATGACATTTTATGGGTATGAAACGCGTGGCAGCAAAATTCTTTTCAAAATGGCTTTTGCACCACGATAATGCACCAGCTCACACTTCATTGATTGTTCGTAAATATTTGGCCAAAAACAATACCGTAACGATTCTCCAGCCTCAATATTCGCCAGATATGGCTCCGTGTGACTTTTTCCTATTTCCAAAAATTAAGAGAACCTTGAAGGGCTGTCGTTTTACAGCCGTAGATAACATTAAAAGCGCATCGCTGAAAGAACTAAAGGCCATCTCAAAGATCGATTTTGAGAAGTGTTTCGGGGATTGGAAGAAGCGCTGGTACAAGTGCATAATCTCCAATGGGGACTACTTTGAAGGTGACAACATCAATGTATAAGAATAAATAAATATTATTTTCAGAAAAATTAAAATTCCCGTTAATTTTTGGACAAACCTTGTATTCCCTTAAAACAAAGGAGAGAGGGTGGTTACATAAGAGGGAGAGTAGAACGTTGAAGGTGGGGAGGGAGAGGGTGTCAAGTTTTTTGCGTAAGGGAAGGAAAAACAGTGGCCTTGGCTATGTTGTGGCATTGGGTGTGGTCAGAGACATGGGAGGGGTAGTGGCGACCAGGTATGTTCAACTGTTGGATTTGTTTAACCTCAAGGTCAGTACCTCTGAAAGGAGAGGGGAAGGATGAGCATATAACTGCTTGTTATATGCTCATGCTATTTTGGGGTCTGCCAAGTGTTTCCGATTCTCGATTATTTCTAGAGCATTTTTAGATTTTTTAGGGAGTATATGCAATAGTTTAGGGATAAAATTGCTACTGTTTACAATCTATGAGTTGTTCTTCAAAGAGGGAATTGGGGTTTTGATTTTTGTGACATTTGGAATGTTCTTTGAATCGTTTCTGGAAATTCCTCTCAGTTTGACCAATATAAGATGTGCTGCTATTACCATAATTTTTGTTTGTAGATACTCTATTAAAAAAAGTTTAACCTGTTCATCTTTGCCATTAGCTATGAGTTAGGAGAGAGTTGGGGGAGGTAATATGCCACTTTGAGTGAAGTAGGAATATGATTGGAGATTTTATAGGAGATATCACCTAGGAATAGGATCAAACCCCACTTGAAGTCTTCAAATGTTGAGGTCTGAGAAGGGGGAATTCTAATTATTACTTTTAGCTTTTCTTAAGTATTTTTCCAACTAGGTTTGCGTTGTATCTATTTCTAGTGGCTACCATTGTAATTTCCATAAGTTCATTATTATAATTTGAAGTGGAAAAGGGGGTGTGCAAAAGCCAGTGTATTAATGAGTAGAGGACTGCACATTTGTGAGATAAATGGTGGGCAGAATTATTTGGAATTATACAATCTGTGTATGTAGATTTCCTGTACATACATAACTTATTCTATTTTCCTTTATGGTAATTGCCGGATCTAGGAAGTTCACTGTGTTGTTGACTTATTTTTATACGGAAAAAGTGAAGAAAAAGTTTTTATATACCTATGCAAAATCCAAAAATTGTTTGTGCCTGAAGATGACGCCAATGCATTGAACTTAGTAGTACTGAATAAAACAGTGCAAAGAATACCTGGTATACTTCTTTCATTTGATAAGGTCATGGTATAAATATTTGGGACACAAGTTCATTTATTTACATGCCAAAAGAAAGCTTTGCATATAATTTTGAACCTCAAAAAGTATGCGTATGTCATGTAGACTATTGATCATTGAGCAAATTTTAACTCTTCTACATATCTTTATCTATTTGCTGTCTTTGTTAAACAAAATATTCAGTTGTATTGACACAACTAAACCCTTCTATATAAAATGCACCTCCCTTATCGATAAAAAGTATGAATAATGAGGTGAATTTAAAAATCGAACTAAAAAATGTTGAATGCATCACGCTTTATATTCAATGGAAGAATATCTTGAAAACTGATTAATTTTTATCAAAAATTTTCCATGATATCGTAATATTGTTAAAATTACTATGTATTTTAATATTGTTTATGTTTCTCCTATGCATTATAACAGCATATTATGTTAATTTCTGTTTTTACATTTTTATACGTGATGAGTTCTATGTTGGCATGTAGCTAAACATTCTTAAAACTAATGGTATAATTATTATTATTTGGAATGGTTTTAATGAATATTTTAGCGCAGCATTTTCATCAGTATGCACCAGGACTTTGCAGTATGCAGCAGGCATTGAAGAGTTCGGCATGACGCATGGCACTTACAAGGGTGATCAAAAAAGACCAGACAGATTTTATTCTGCGCAAACCGTTCATCGGATCTAAACGAGATACAGTGCGCCATCTAGTGACACATCTGATGGCTAAAACGAGAGGTGTTTTGGCGTTATTTACGTCGAGTCGTAACTAAGCAGCAGCGGTACGTGTCTTTACCTGTTCTTCGCCGCGTGCAACGGCAGCAAAGAAGGGGCTAGTGGAACAGCGTGTGTGCGTGAAATTTTGTTTCAAACTTGGAAAAAGTGCTACGGAGACATTTGGAATGATTCAGGAAGCCTTTGTAAGCTTTGAGTCGAACCCAGTGTTTTGAGTGATACAGTCGTTTTAAATCGGGCAGAACCTCGCCACATGAGCATTCGCGAACGGCTTTCCAATTCGACAGACCCCAACCATTTAAAATTGGGAACGATTTGGTGCGGGAAAATCGCCGATTATCTGTTAAGGAAATAGCCGAGGAAGTGAATATTAGTTTTGGATCATGTCAGACAATTTTGACAGACATTTTGGGCATGATGCGCATCGAATTAAAATTCGTCCCGCGGATTTTGATTGATGAACATGAGTTTTTCGCCAGCGCCGGAACCTCTGTGATCCCGTAGGTACCCTACTCTCCAGAAGTGGCTCCATCAGAATTTTTTTTTTCCAAAGTTGAACTCAACCTTGAAAGGACGTCGATTTGACTCTATTGCGGACATTAAAACTAATTGTACTGCGGAGCTGAATAGGCGACTACCAGGCAGGGTTCGAGAGCTGGAAGAAATGTTGGTAAAGGTTTGTCGTCAGCCAAGGCATGTACCTTGAGGACGACAAGTTCGATTGAGCAGAATCCGTCGAAAAAACAAGTTATAGAATCAGCACTGTCTTTTTTTGATCACACCTTGTATGCAGTGCAATGAGGCAGAACATTTGGTTTGGTTGCTATTGTGTTTACGATCTACGAGTTGTTCTGCAAAGAGGGATTTAGGGTTTTGATTTTTGTGTCATCTGACGTATTCTTTGGCCCGTTTCTTGAAATTTGGTCAACATTCAGGACAATTTTGCTTTGCATATAATAACTTTTTTTAAAAGTCACATACTGAAATATTAACCTAATTCTATTCCTAAAGTAAGCCTAGCAACACAATCCTTCACTCAAAATTTCCAAATACTTACCATTAAAGCACATCCAAACAAATTCAAAAATAATCATTAACATTTAATATCAGTAATGCCAAATTCATGTGAATTTATAACTCACTTCATCAGAGATTGCTTTCGGTTAAACTCGCACACCCTCGCGGCAACATTGGTCTTCATCTCCTGGCTAATGAATGTAGCATACATTTCGCTGCGTTTCATCAAGTCTTTGAAAGCAGTGAACCGCTTTTCATCCACATTATCTTCAGAAGAGGCCTGCAGAAAAAGTCTCATGAGCTTATATTATGGGTTAACAAACTGTTTAGAGTAAAAATTCACTATGTTTCTGGACTTTAAAAAACAATACACTGGACTACCGAGAGTGCAACGCCATATCGAAATACGTTTGTTAAACAGTTAACTAGTTAATACCTTCGAGGGAATTTTGGTTTCCTCTTCGAGGCAAGTCTTACTACAGCATGGTTCTACGAGAAAGATGAGAAATATTAGTCCGTCACTTCAGCGACGAAACCATCACTACTTGTACATATTCATTACCTTCATGGTGTACGTTCTGATTCATATTTATTCTGTCGTAAAACTGCAACCTACGACCAAATAACCTTCAGTTCAGATTGACAAAGAATTGTCTTTCTCACATGAAATGTATATTCTATAAAAAAAATATTTCAAATATGAAATGAAAACTATCTCATAATTAAGATGTTAATATACCGAATTTGAAACATTATGATATATATAATACCTACAAAAACCTTTCTCTTTTACACCACTACAATGTAAAGGCCAATTTCCTTTGCAGGACAAATTCTTGAATATTTTAGGAATTTCAGCACAGCAGAGGCCATACAAGTAATCAGCGTTACTAGTAACACTATAAGGTTACAGTTAGTAATTTTTTTTACAGGAAACTTGTCCCAAAGTATGAAAACACAGGTACACCGCCTGAATGCTGATACCATGAGCTCACTCCTTTACACACAGTGATTCCCGCTTTTACCATTCTTGTCATTCGAGACTACAGTCGATTATTTTCTTTCGATAAATCTTTACCTTCGAGATTTGCAAGAGAATTTAAGTGTTAAGTTAGGTGAGTGCATACACCAGTGGTACTAAAGCGGGATCAACATCAGTTTTGAATAAAGATAATTTCATGTGACCTACGTCTCTTGTATTTAGGATCTAATTAATGTTTTTCTTCGGTTTACTAAAAGAATAGGTATCCGAGAGTGTACGAGTTGTTATTACGAGTTTTAGCGTCTAGAGAAATGAATAATATTTCGATTACTCTATAGTAGAGCTATAGCGGCCAACATTCAAAATGAAAAAATAAAAAAGTGCTAAGAGCAAGGAACAATTTATATAACGCTATTACTGCTTTTGTTCAAATCAGCTGAATCATTGTTTTTAGATTAAAGAATTGCTTTTTATGAAAATTCGTTTAATTACTCTACTCAGATTCAGGCTCTTATCCTTTTCAAATTAAAAACATCAAAAATTGTGCATGTGACTCCATGTGTATAGAGTAGCAATATCGTGGATATACACTCAATTCTGTCCCAAAGTGTGAACACCCTGTCGGAATTTGGCGGTGAATGTTAGTCAATGAGGTTATACAATTTCAGGAAGAAAAAACTCGTACCCGAGCGTGCTCCAGCAAAAATGCCGAGAAGGAATTTGCTAGTGTCGTACATCAAATACTATTGTCATTTTAAATTATCACAAAAGATTTTTCCTGCTTTTAATTTTCATCTTTTGCTTTTCAATTTCTAATTACAAATATTATACCTTTTCAGCTGACCTAGTTTTCAATTATTAACTATTAGTTTTTACGAAATATTTTATTTCTCAACTGTCACAGGAGATAACAAAAGAAATTGGATAGTGGGTATCATCATTACAATAACAGGTTTCTAATCATTTAAAATAGGTTAAACTTTTGACAAATGAAACTACATTTAGAAATAAATTATCAGAGCGATAAAAATTCGATTCCTATTCGGAAATTAGATCAGCACTATGGGTACATAAAATTTCAAAAGATAATATTAGCCTATTGAAAATTTTGCCAGAATATTGAATGATAATACTTTTAAAGCTCCTTGAAAAGACACGCAAATTTATTTCGGGCTGGTAGACGCTCAGTTAGTTGCAAAAAAGGGTATTCCTGAATAGGTGTAACAATTTCTGTTATACGGGTAACGGCAGTGTGTCCACACATTGCAGGAGCGAACTCGTTCATGATTACATCTCTATATAAATGGGCTCAAGGGTGGGGCACCGGTTTGGGAGATTTGGCTAGAGATACTATGCGGCTACAAGGATATACAAGGAGGTATAATTATCGTACATTTATTTGAGAAGTTCGCCTTGCCTTGTATAGACGCAAGCAGACATAGTCCTGACCAGGTGGTCGGCAAATTTTACGGAACCGGAATCCCCCTAAGCCGGAAGACGCGATAGAATTCGGAGAGCGATTCTTCACGGTCCGCGTGGATGAACGAAAACGTTCGCCCAGAAAAAAGAAAGGATGAGGAGTGGACGGGGATGCTGGGCGATAAGGTAAAATGGCGGAAGGAAGGTCGGGGACGTGGAGAAAGGGCCTGGAGGGGGAAGTGAGAGAGGGAAGAGGAGAGGAAAAAAGAGAGAAAGTGAGCGAGGTGAAATATGTTTCACCTCGCTCACTTTCGATAGAGGTTTGTTGTCTTTATTTCGGCGAAATTGAGACCAAATGGTCCTTTCTTCCATTTAACATATGAAAGAGATGGAGAGGCAGCGGGAGTGATTTAGCGAGTGAGGCTGGGATAAAGATTCAGAAATGGGGGAAGGGGGTCGCATCGTCCGCTGCATGGGCGGGATAATGGGGAAAGTACACCTTGACCCCCCCCTCCCGCTTCCTCTGCCTTTTTCCAAGAGACCCCGCGGGTGGATACACGTGCCTTCCACAGAACGGGAGGACGCGTCCAGCCTCGCACACAGCCTCCCCTCCAGAAGCTTCACACTCTCCGTAATGGATAATATTCCGGATTCCCCGGTCGCCTTCGAAGACCAATTAATTCACTCACGCCATCTGGGACGACCATCTGTCTTTCCCTGCCCCTCTCCGTCCTCCAAGCCCCCTTATTTCCCCTTTCTCTTTAATATCCCTCGCTTCCTCCTTCCAACATCCTGCCTCCCGCATTCGACGTGTGTGCTTGGTACAGTTCGCTTGCAGCGTTCCGCGAGCAAAAAAAAATTTAATGGCGCCCGTCCTTGGGGATTCGTAAAAATTGTCATTGCGGTTAAACGCCTCGGTCACACAGGGGAGTAATTCAGATTTAGAGACTTAAAGGAGTAGTGTAGAAAGGCCGTTCGAGGAGATCAAAATAAGAACATATGCCGGGACAAGAGGCGGGGTTGGAATTAAAGTAGGGGTTAAAAGTGAAGCCCCTCTTGGGGAATATATTTGGATTGGATTAATCTTAAAATTAATACCATAAATTATATTTGATAACATGAAAATGCCTTCCTCCTTAGAGGTGTCCTTTGCTACTGACATGAGGTAGTGTACACGAACAACATGTTTTTCAATTGATTCATTTCTGCAATAGCTTTCGTATATTTGTGTTAATAGTTACGGGGGAATCTTAGGATTATTTTTAATGTCATTAAGTTTAATTTCTTCATCCGAGTTCTTGCAATGCCTGCGCTTCTGAGAACCAAGACCTAGACTTCTTTATGGATTAGGCTGAGTATTGCTAAAGAGTAGGCTGTTCCATAAATTAATTCTACTGACATTTAGACAGTCGAAATATTTCTGATGAAGCTGATTTGCTGAGTTACACCACACTAAATTATTAAGGCTTTGCAATACCCTTTTCAATGAAATTCTGACAACAGAAATTTCTTAAATGTAAATTACCTAATATATACATTCAGCCCGAGTGCATTTAGTCAGTCCGAGACAGTTCACGAACTGTTAAATATGGATTAAAAGGCGCAAGATACGAGATGCAGATCGTAATTTAAGATACATAATTTTTCTGTCTTGATAGGTATTGTTCATTCACGTTTTTCTTTTATTTATAACTAGATGGAACTGCCACCTTATGCATAATTTCTCCTGGAAAGAAAATAAATATTATTTCCATTTTCATATTTTTTATCACTTTCAATGTATAAATAAATAGGTTTCAAAATTATATTCATTTCTCATATTGTTTTAATTCACGTAAATATCCCACAACACTGTGCCAATTTTCCAAATGAACAGATTAACCTTTTAAAGGGTATTGTCTTCAGGATCTTATTCTAATCCTCTCCGTGCAATTGAATTATTTCACCATAGTGATGCATATTTTTAAGCTCCCTAAAGTCTAATTATATCTAAACAGTCATAAACAATTACAGGATCTTATTTATCATTTTCAGGAATTTTGAATCATTTCACAATGATACTACCTGACTTGGATAACATTCATAGCCCGCTAGGGTGCATTTTCGCACCCATTAACATCCTTATCTTCTATACCTATTACTATTCCTTATTTATCTGTCATGGGTCGCGGTAGTCCAGGGGGTAGAGCATTGAACTACTTACCAGAGAGTCCCGGGTTCGATTCCCGGGCAAGGCACTCTGAGCACCTGCAGCTCCACCTACGCTAGTTGATATTCCAGGTACCAGATCTTCCTGCAAGTACCTCCTACCCTGATGTGTGAATATTCACACGCCGTCGGGCTCAATACATAGGTGAGCTGACCTACTAAACCGACCTTCGGGTTGATTACTCTGTTTTTTATTTATCTGTCGTCTGGCAAGACCTACGGGATGAATTTAGCGCAGATCTTTCGTATCACCAAATTTTCAGTGATAATGGTTTACATTCATCAATGCCAATACGATTTGCGATCATCTGCAAACTTAACTGATGGTCTTAATTCAGCACTTGATGTAAACGTCACGAAAAAAGTTACCGATACTTTTTATACAAACCTCGTATCCCTTAAATTCTCCCATCATATCAGTAAAGCAGTGAGGGTCGCCAAACTTGAGCCTAAAAACTAAAAATAATTAAATATTATAATAACCCCATTTTCCCTTACTAATTGAGATACCATATTAATTTATAATCTACCTGGTATGTTATTCATGGACCCATGCAATACACACTACCACACTCCTTATCCCAATACGAATATATACAAAAAATACCCTCGACCTTATACTACGTATTATAGTAACCTATGGTTAACTTGAGATTTGAGTCAATGATGACATTTTTGAGTGACCATGTTGAAAATACAATATTTTTCAGGTTGTCATAGTCTACAAAATGTGTCATGGGTTTTGATATTTATTCAATTGGTGCTTGTCTTCCATCCACCTTTTTTCGTTACATGCTCACAAGCACTTGCCACTGCTCAAAAGGCCGTGCATCATGACTGAAGTTATTAATTTCTCTCTTATTTACTATGATCAGGAAAGAGTAATGCTAATTTTACCAACTTCAACACATAAAGAATCAAAAGAGCTCTGATTGCTTCTATTAGTGCATATGGTAATTGGTTGAACAACATATTGTATTGAGTAAAATAAAATAAATTTGAGTGGCAGATTTGTTAATTAAAAAAAGTGAGTCCAGATATTTCTCATAAGAATAAATTTAATGATAGAATATAATATAATTGCAAACCATAGATTGTCAAAAGTTTCATTATATGGTCCTCAAGATCATTTATCATGGAAACATAATAATTTAATTACTACTGTCAAAACGATCATTGGTCTGTGATGAGATAAACCTTGTACTGTTCTAAAAAAGCATCTTTCTTACACTAGGACATCTTAAGGACATAAGGATTCCTCTTGTTTGTCAACAGGGCTCCAATGATTCCAGATAACAGTTTGGAAAGCAAACTTCATTAGGACAGGCTTCACTTTGGGGAAGTTTAGGACATCCATAAAATGAAAGGGAGTATGTTCTTTTCCACAAAATTAATTTGGTTTAATACAACACATTTTGAGGTGATCATATTTATTTGATAGATTTGGAAAGTGCTTGGTTTTCAATCAATAGTCCAGTCCTAAAAATGAGCATTCGTTTAACAGGTTCCACACCACAAAGTTGATTCCATATTGTATAAGAACTAGACGAGTAACCAAAGGTTTCCCATCCTAAAATAGTGATTGAGACTAGTCAGTGAAGATTTCAATGTCTCATCTATTGATTGAAGCATGTGTATTTTAGAACAGTGGTAAAGGAAAGATAACGAGTTGCTGTAGCATTATTTTTCATTGAACTATATATTATAAAATTCTTGACTTTTTAGCAAAGGACATTGTCAAAAAGTCTCAAATATATAAACTATTAAAGAAATTAGCAACTATAGAACTCTAAATACCAATTTTTTTTCTATAAGAGTCAAAAATAAGACGCTCAAAAGAAATATTTACTTGTTTAAAAAGGGAATTATGATAGCTTAAATTGCTTTTTTCAAATTTCATTCACAAATTATAAGAAAGATAGTAATCACTGGGATACTGAAGATGCATAGAAGATGAAAAATAGAAGGAATGCCTCTTAACTACAAATGGAATGGGGTCACTTATGGATATTTGATACATAGGTCAAATACCAGCAAGGTATTTCATAAAGTCTTAAGCCAACTTAAAAGGAAAAGATGGACAACTTTCAAACAAGAGACCAAAAGCATTTTCGTCGTATGCCAGAGAGGTTCAAGAAGAAAGTTCCTTACCTCACTCAAAACTGATTGAAGTGAAATAGTAGCAAGTGGCTTTGAAAAGTCAAATTAATAATTCTCCTTCCAATGAGTTTTTAACAATATCTCCAATGAAATTTCATTTAAAGGAAGTGAATATTTGCTCAAAACTATTAACCCTAACAAAACCCTTTTACTTTAAAAACAAGTTCAATTGAATAGTATTTGCTCATATTTTTAAATGATAGTTCTGCTTTCTTGGGTTGCAATAATTTCACAGGAGCATTTTAACAATCAAACAGATACCCTGCTTCCTTACATTTTAAGCTCTCCACCACTTTTTATTTCAAAAAGTTTGTTAAATATTACATATATGCAAAATAACTTAAAACTTTGGGAATACCCATTTTAAAAAATAAGGCAGTTTTTCTTCTGTAGTAATCTTCAAATTAAAAATTTGACGGCTTATAACTCATCATTTAAGGAACCATAATACCAATAGGTCTTCAACTTAATGCAAGACCAATTGTGGATAGAACAAAAATTAAAAAACAAAACATATTCTTTCAATTATAAAAGATAAGGATCCATACTTCAGTTTGACTAAGTAAAATCATATAAGAATCACAAGTGTTGGTTCTACAAAATCTTGAACACCCGGTTTTGAGGCATTTCCTCAGCTTTGACTTGGACATCTATTGATGCTTGATTGGATGCTGACTTATTCACCATTTCATTTATCCTGAGGGTTGATCTTCCAAACGTCCTTTCCGAATCATTAGTATCAGACAAGATTAAGTTCCTGTCTAGAAGAGACTCTAACTCCTCATCTGTGAATACTGTAAAAAAAGATTATTTCAGGCATAGCAGCAATTAAATGGTTATTATCCATTTACCTTTATATTTAAATGTTTTGAAGTAATAATAAAAATTAAGGACAGCCACAAAAATCTGAAGAATAATTTCAAAGTACAAAAATTATAGTCTACAATAACAATGATCCAAACACACATTCTTTTACAAAGAACATTCGGCATAACAAATACATTTATTTGCTAAAATTTCAACAATGACTGATTTTTGATTCTAGTTCCCATATTCCCTTGCCCGTAAGAATCAAAAGAGGCACTGGGATTTTTCAGGGTAGAATATATGAAAGATATTTCAAAAAGACTGAAAAGGATCAAAACGGTCATCCCCGTCTTCTTGTGATTTATTAAACAGTTGTTAACATGTCCCTCAAGCATTGGATATTTAGGAGCACATGGGTGTGTAACTTTTTACTCATAGAGTTTTTCAGGAGAGATATAATGTATTAGCAGTGGGGCAAATCCCCGGAGATTTATTTAGGAATTTTTGGCAAGTGCTTTCAAGGAATGATAAGAATATTCATTACCACTGATCCCAAAGAATGATTTTATTGAATTGTGTCATGAAGGTAACATTCCTCTAAGCCCCAAGTGGAAAAAAACATTTAATACAATGTATTTTATCCTGCAGAACGGCTTGTGACTTATGGGACAAAGACATACCCATCTATCCTTGACCCATAAGATGCAGGCTGATTTTAGGGCACATGCCAATGTAACAAAAGTACCTCTTATGGGCTGGGAATTGCATTACTTATAGCTCTTTTTTCACCAGCTTCCATTCATAAGATGCTAGCTGATGTTAGTGCACATTTTAGAGCAAAATATGTGCATTGTACATTCCAAGAAATATGGCACCTTATTCTCATTTTCATGGAATAAAGCAGAAATTAAAAGACATATAGAAATAAATTTTCAATTACAACACTTCATATGAAATACAAACAGGACATTCGCCAAACTGAGTGATAAAAATTTCAAAGTTTACAAGGTAATAAAACTTGTCCTTCAAATTGGACAAGTTGGCCATTCATTTCATGCACTTCCATTCATTAAGAACATGACTTTCCCCCAAATTTTCTCCCATATGTTAGGAATTTGATTAGATATTTTTTAATGTGAACCACCTAATCAGCTATTGTTATCCCCAAAATTGACCAGACCATATAATTACTACAGTATTAGTCAGGGCCTGAAGCAATTCAGATGGCCAATGACACACATGAACTGATCTCACTAGTATAATAAATGGCTATCTCACTAAGGATTCCCAAGTCATATTCCACTTTATATAAATTTCCAGACTTTCTCTTTAAAAAATCAGTCCTTTTCCTCCCTGAGTTATTGAAGGATCTGTATAATTTGCAACTTTTTCCTAATATCCCTTACTGCAGGAATGATATTTTACCCCTTGAGGAAAATCTAATGGTCTAGGGCCCAGTTTTGTCTGGTAAAATCCAGTCATTATTTAATATGGATATCAACTTAACATGGAGGTTACCAAGAGGGCAGATCTAATAAAAAAATTAATTGGCCATCATGGAATACCTACACAACAATTTTAATGAAGGAAATATGAAAGCAAACCAATTTGATTGATCCTTTGATTTTTTCCAAACAAAAACACAAAAATTACGAATGGCAACAGAGAGATATTTTCAAAGTTGACTGAAAGTATAAAAAAATTGAATCACAATAATCAGCAAATTTCGGCTCGAGCAAATGGTTTTGATTGAATTGACTTCAGAAGAGATGAAATTATTGTAAAATGAAAAGTGGTTGAGTGCTATGGAAACAAAAAGTATATTTCCTCTTTTTAAATACTTTACTTGTAAGTTATTGACCCATGAATTACCTATTCACAATGCATATTAGCAGGAAGAAAAGGGAAAAATTTCATCACAATTTATTGCCCAAATGACAATAGACAGAACTTGGAAGCAGCTTTGAGTGAAAACGATGACACATATGTAAAATGAAAGCAAGAAGGATCATCAGACAGTAACTATATTATTAAAATTCCTCTATTTGAATGGAAACTATGTAGAAAAATAGTTTGACCATGTACCTTTCAAAGTAATATAATAGTCTTGTCACTAGGTTCATATTTTATTTTTATACACAAGCTACTTTCTGGACAGCACTAGTAAAAAGGCTGGCATCAAAAAAGCTTAAACATTCAATGAAAAATTAGCCTTTCTTATTTCGAAATCTTTCTGGTTCATCTTCTCAGAGAAGACTGTAAGGGATAGATTTAAATTTCACTACTCCATCTAGATAATATTTTTAGCGGATACATCCATTAATTGTACAGTTAATTATGACCCACAGGATTAAAATACATTTTTTCAAGCTCTTACAGAGTTAATAAGACTACACTGCCCTGTCAATATACAAAATTCAAACCAGAGGATGGAAATTTTAAATGAGTCTTGATCATAAATTGTCCAAATTGTAAATTTCAAATATTCTACTACTACTGTGATGCATATAATTGAACCACAGATAACTTTTATTTGAGCAGACAGAAGGAATGAATTAATTTGATTTTATACTTTGACTTTACAAAATTTGTTTTCAACAGGAATCAAAAACAAATTTTAACTAAATCAAAGAATTTTCAATTTAGAAATGGAGAGAATAGAGCAATATTGTAGTTATACACAATCATCTCCTGAATAAAAATACTTAATTTGTATGAAACCCCTTGATAGTAAGGCTGGTAACATTTAAAATTGTAGATTAAAGCAGACCTTGTTTACTGAGCATCTCGCATTATGAGTAATTGGTATAACAAGCAAAGTTATTAGTCCTGGAAATGCTTGCTTAATAAGTGACTTCTCGCATAAGGAAAGAGGAGGGTAGGGGAATTACCAGAATGATTGTGTATCTGCAATTTCAGTTTGTGTTGAACACTCATTCCACTAGCATGGTTGGTCACTAGTAATCACACTTTTTTTCAAACTTGTGTTCGAACACATAACTGGTAATTATTTTGTAATAGATTCAATAATATTTAGTGCATGGTTTTAAAAATATCAAAGAAGAAAATGCACAAGAAGACAGCCATAATAGAATAAAAATACAGCAGAAATAAAAAGTGAAATCACTGTAATGTGGAGGTCACAGGAAACTTTTAAATTGAACATTGCTACACATACCAGAGCCGAATACAATGACAATGCAGAGTCACGTTTTCACAAAATTTGGTCTGTACTTTAGTCAATGGTTAAATTAAATTTGATCATACCTAGACCGTTTGGCTGAATTTGGAGCTGGCTAACTTTCGAGTCTAATAAGTCTTGAAGCTCATGAATGCTGACTCCTCTAAAGTTCTCATCTCCTTGCTTGAATTTGCCTGAAATAGGAAATAAAGAAAATTCTTAGTCAACAAAAGGAGGAATTCAGACATCCCCTATAATCTTATCATTTGCTATCATTTACATTACATATTAACAATGCACTACGAAACAGGAAACCATTCTTGCCATGCAAAAATTAATAGAAACCTTCACCTTCACCCAATATATTGTGTATGCAGATGGAATTCTCATCAAAACTTCTGATATGGCCGTGATGCCTTACGTTTGCCATTATCAGAACCTAAAAACTTTTATGTACTTCAATCACCATTTTTTCCCACGTATATGATATCAGACATGCCAACTTTCAAAAATGAAAAATCGGGAGATTTTTAGAAGTGTATCACGAAGTAATCACTTTATTTTTGTAGGTAGCTAGGCTATGTTTATGTTGTTGGCTACATAGCCTACTCATAACGTTGCAATACTTCTTTGTTAAAATTGTTTATTGTTTAGCACACTAGATGGAGATAAGTCCTTACGGGAGATCGGGAGTAAGAAGGAAAAATCGGGAGTCTCCCGCTTAAATCGGGAGAGTTGGCATGTCTGATGATATGCATAAGAAGTATCAGAAACAATTTTTCCCTGACGTGTCAGTAAGTTGCAGTGCACTTGCTCAGTGGTAGGGGGTTTAACCTTCAACACACATTAACTGCCAATCGCCTTCGGGTATTCGTTCAGCCTATATCATGTTTTTAGTGGATCCCTGTGGAGCGACTCAGTGCAAGCGCAAAACTCAGTGAACGAATGAACAACAATATGACGTCAAATTTTGTGCTGGACTGGAGAAATCAGGTATGGAGATGTTAATCATGACCCGCCTATTGTGCAAGGATGAAAGCACGTCCCTAACAGCATTTTTAAGTGGCAATAGGTCTTCAAAGATGTCCGAGAGTATGCGGAGGAAGAGCCCTGGTGCTGACCAGCCATCGACATTAAGAATGGATGACAGTGTGTCACTGAAGTGCTGAATTCAGAATGATGGTAATGTGTGTGCATGATTGCAGATTGTATTGGCATTGATAAGGTGACAATGCACCCCTTTATCTCTGATTATTTGGCAATGCAAAAGATCTGCGCTGAACTCTTCCTGAAGATCTTGACGTATGACCAAGAGCAGAGTCGAGTGTTGCTTGAACCTTTTGCAACTCGTTGAAGATGACCCCAAATTTTTATAGTCCCAACTTGGCACCAGCAGACCATTTCCTATTGCCAAAAGTGCAATCCTCCCTCAAAGGACACCACCATGGGACCCTATGGTAGGTGCTACCAAAGAAGCTTGCACGCTTAGCCTTAAGGATCTTCTGAAATCCACCTACCAGGGGGTTTTGAGTCGTGGAAGAACCACTGGCAAAGATTTGTAGATGCTCAAGGGATGTTATTTGAAGAATTTTGAGGCATTGTAGCAATGAATGAAAAAAATTTAATTTTATGAAAATTTTCCCAATACTTTTTATACAGGCCTTGTACATCATTAGTGACAAAGTTTTACACCCACAAAGACCATATCTTTCATGCTATATACATCATTAACTTTATGCTTCACAGTTATTTGTACATGATCACTCCAATAAGAGATGGAAATTCCTGGGTACTTCTTGGACTAAATGCTCCATGAGGTCTATGCATCTGGAAGGAAATTGCAGCATATTTTTCTCCCAATATGAAACAAAAATAATTTTATCTTTACTCTTTAGAACTGCAAGCACGACTGCTGACTAGTCATATTCAAAGAAGTGACAGGCATGGTACTTCTTTTCACTATTTATTTAAATTAATGTGACCGTTTCAGCAATGTGAAGTACTTTCTGGCAACATTCTGGAACAAGCCTGTCACTACTTTGTAACCATGGGGAGATGAGATAACTTTGAGTGGAAGAAAGTGGAGGGTGAGGGCAGGAAGAAGTCAGCCCACTGGACTTGGAAGAATGGTTGTGTGATAACAGGGGTAGTGCATTACCGCAGAAGAGGATGACCATTGGAGGGGAGCAAGTGGGAGAGTCAACTCGGAACCCTTTGAAATCCATGAGGGGTGAGAGCAAAGGTAATTGATGGGGGAACCCACAATCCCTATAATGGTGTTTGTATTCCACTCTTCCCATGAGTGGTGGTGGAGTTTGGGGGGAAGCTATAGGGATTAGAGCGGAGGAAGGTTGCTCAAGGAAGAATTATTTCAGGGGAAGGAGGTTGGTGGAAAGCAGATGCCATGAATTGAGGAGCAGTTGCTTCATTACAAAGAGATACAAGGCGTGTTCAAAAATTAACAGGAATTTTAATTTTTCAGGCAATAATATTAATTTATTCTTATACATTGATGTTGTCCCCTTCAAAGTAGTCCCCATTGGAGATTATTTTGAATCGAATTTTGCTGCCACGCGTTTCATACCCAAAAAATGTCATGACATGATCCAATCGATATGCCAACATCATCAGCGACCTCTCTAATTGTGCTTCGGTGATTGTTCATAGCCATTTCTTTCACTTTTTCCACATTTTCATTGATTGTTGATGTGCTGGGGCATCCAGGGCATCCATCATCTTCAAGGTCTTCAGGGCCTTCTTGGAAACGCTTATACCACTCGTAAACTCTTGATTTACTCATAGCAGACTCACCATAGGCCTTAGTTAACATTTCACACACTTTGTTTCATTTTTTACGCAATATTTGATACAAATTCCTTGACCCATTTCTTTTACAAACGAAAATCACCGAGCTCATAAAACACATCTAACCTTAGTGGCTGTCACAGACAAAGTCCACAATGAAAATAGCTGAAAGTGGTATCATACTTCAGCGGCATGTATACCAACATAATAAAAAAAAAGTTTGACAATCGGACTCTCCAAGCATGAGAAATGAAAAAATTCCTGTTAATTTTTGAACACACCTTTTACATCTGAAAGCAGGTTATAACATTAAATCATTAAATATTATTGCCTGGTTTTTATAGCTTACTACTGTTGACTAATATGTTTATAATTTCTAAATATTTCTATGATTTAGAGTAATTTTCATGGGCAGACACTTCTACATCAAACAGAAAATTTTGCACAAATGTTGCCACAGATGAAAACCGAGCAGACAAAAAAAAGCAGTATTGCATCGATGGAGGTTGCCATAAAGCCAAGAATTGCCCTCATCAGCCATTTAGCACATAGTTCTTTCATCTCTCTCTTTACTTGAATTTTGTCTGATAAATTCGAATGTCGATGGGATTAAAAAAGATGCCAATTTTGGAGTGTTACCAAATATCCATACACAAAAGCAATAATGACTAGCTCTTATTTACAATCTATACATTATGCTCTGAAAATGATTTTTCAACGTCAGATAAAAAAATAGGAAAAATACTTCATTTGAAATGCTTTGAAACAATATTGTTTATAATATGTAGACTGCTTTCAAATTAATCTAGCTTTAACTTCAAATGGTGATTCTCTTAACTTAATACATTGGTGTTACACGTGATTAAGATAAGATTAACAAGTGTATATGAGATGTATACTTTACATATCATCTACAAGTGTATATTCATAATGAGATGCGAGTTGGTGGAGCAGAAAATATATACTTTGTGTGAAATTTATAGTAGAAGGATGTAAATAGGAATGAAAACTTGTCTAATATTTATCATTTAAACTCTGCCCAGTTACATTTTCTAATCTTCATTCAAATAGTACATGAATTCCTCCTTTCAAAATAATTAAGACTCAAATGCTATGTCAAGCCAAGATGACAAATATAATGAATGATATCTCCAGCAATAAACAATGAAATCAGATTTGATCATCAGATATGATCTAGGAAGAATTCCTAGAAGGGATAAGTAAGAGCATAAAACAAATTCAAAAGGAAAAAAGAAGCTGAAAATTTAATTAGGAATCCAAAAGCATCTTGGTTTATGTTAGGGTGGTTTTGAGAAACAAGTTTTCAGTTAATTCAATCAAAAATAATGAAGGCAAAAGACTAAGCAGTTTAGAAAAGGCCAATTTATTAAATTCTTAATTTCACATCATTTTCACCAATTTCTCACCTTATAACTGACATATATACAGGTACCTTATAACTGACATATATGACCTGTATGCTAATTTCTTTGAAAATGCAAGAAATGGCATTCATATCAGAAAAGGTTTGATTTTTTGAAAATTTTTAAATCATAACATTAAATAGTGTTGACAACTTTTAATTTTTAGAAAATGAAAACTTTCCAAACTATTTTCAAAAATTGTACCCTGGAGTTCCACAGTTTTTAATTATAATTGCAACTATTTTTTTCTAAAAAATTTTTGATGTGCTGGGAAAAAAGAATAACGTGGATTATCCACAAAATGAAGAACTGGCACATGGATAATTGAGAAATTAATGCATATAATTTTCTTTGAATAAAACTTGTACTTAATGTATTTTATTTTTGCATGGCACTAGCATTAATTGGAAGCAGCTCTCTTTAGCAGTGATGTTGAAAATGCATTATTAACCCCATCGCACCATGGTAGGAGAGATCATGTCAATAAAATTAAAGAGATACAAGTGTAGAACAGAAAAATTTAAGATGTCATTTTTCCCCGCAAATGATAAAGGATCAAAATAACTGTCTTTGATGATGGTAGGGGAAAATATATTTTCCTTTTTTCATTCTAGTAATCTAGAATGTTGTCATTATTTCATCTAAACAAATAAATATAAATCTAACCACTAGTTTTAGTTCTTGTTACCAACAGCAACTTGAACAATTTTACAAAAAACATATTTTTACAAAAATTAAGAAAAACCCTAATTGATGATGTTACATGCCTGCTGTTGAATACATACCCTGCCACACATCCATTCAATAGCTTGCATAGTACCATTTACAAACTGAAATAATTGATTTAAATACATGAGGTACTTATTAACATTATACCACTAGGACCAGAAATTAATTTAAAATTTATTTTCTATGCACCAACCTTTCTCGATTACCATCATTTCGAGCTTTGCTTTAGCCTGTCCCAATTCAACAATTCTCTCGTCAATAGTTCCAGATGTAACCAACCGGTATACGATAACAGGCGCGGTCTGGCCAATTCTGTGACATCGATCAATAGCTTGGAAATCACACTGTGGATTCTAGAAAAAAATTATTTGATATTGAGTACTGCAAAACATGGAAACAAAATTAAATGTTACATTTCCCAGAAATATTTCCATAATTTATGTTATTGGGTTTAATATTTCATGAATAACAAAAATAGCTGCAAGCTCAAGGGAAGAAATAAGAGAAAATGAAAATTGACTTGCGATTTAAAGTTTTTCAGTTTCATAGGCAGAGGAGACAAATATTTTTATTTGAAAATGACTTTAAGAGCTATTTTCCTATGGAACTTTCAAGTTTTCTTTCAAATTTCTAATAATCTTTGATAAGTACCAAAAATTTGAAAAACCTGCCAAATTTTCTTTTACTTAAATAAACTTAAATATTGACCATATCACAGGATCTTATTTACAAACTGTGTAATTCTATCTGGCATGGTTGCTTTCTTCTTCATTGCATATATGCTAGTTTAAAACATTTTTGACTGAATTCATTAACTGTTTCAATCCATATTTATCTGTTGCTTTCAAAAAAGTCCTTTAATAAATGTATATTATCAGAGCATATGGTTCTTTCCTGGCCTTGAAAAACTGTAATCCTTAGTTTTAGCACTTGAAAAGACTTATCATACCTTTTTCACAGGGAGTCAATCTATATACCTTGAACCTAAAGTCTGTCCGAGCAGTCTAAATCTGAATCCAGTCCGAGTATGAATGGATATAAATTATAGAGGCTAAATTAAAATCAATGTAGAGTATATCATTACAGTAGGGAATTGGTCACATGCTGCACTGCAAATAATAAGAACGGAAGGTGGAAGAAGAACTACAAGTATTGTATTTCCTGCTCCATGTGAGATACTTTTTTACTCCAAAATGTGCTCTAAAACCAGGCTACATCTTATGACCCAAGGATGATTGGGTAGGACTTCATCCTGTAAGTTATAAGCTAGTCATCTGAAAAATATTACATATTTTTTCCCTCATCAGGCAAAGAAATTTCTTGTTCTTATGAAAAATGTTGATAAGAACACTGTGCTGAGAAATTAGTAAGAAATAGAGCTTAAATATTTTCTTTAGAGTACTTCCCATAAAAATTCTACATAAACCATAAATTCATTCAATGTAGTGCATTTAGTCTCTTAGTGTCATCTCACATGCTACAAAACTAAAGTGCCATGGGCTAACAGAGATGTCACTCCTCTGCTTAAACATTGTATCTCTCATGGTATACTCATTGTTAACAGGTACTCCATAATAAGTAGTATGATGGTGTTATTCAATATGAAATAAACTCCTTTTGATTTAGTGGGCACACTACTTTTGAAGATTGATTTAGTGAATGTAGATATGAGTAAACAACCTGATGTTCATCTGCTCCTAAATGGCTTAAGCTTGGGGGAGTATTTTAAGAACTGGACAATATAACCACAGGGAGAATGGAATCACTGTTTCAACAAATATGATTGTTGAACCGAACTCCAGGTTCATTACTGTGTTTACAGTTTTTTATGGATGGTGGACCAGAAGTGTTTATATGACTTCCAATCACATGGCCAAGCAGTAGTTATTAGGACAGGCAAACAACAGCTGAGGTCATTGGTGCCATAAGGGATAGGTGAGGAATTTGGAAAAGTGAGGAGAGAGGATTTTCAGGGATTGAGAAGGGTGAAGAGAAACTCAATGCCTACATTAGCCTCCTCTTAATGAAAGATGCCAAGGGGTCAATCACACAACATCCCATCCAACAGATTGGAGTCAGTACCTTTACTGGTGCCCAATACACTTGCAGGCGCTCCCCGCATGGCACCCCAACTATATATAGGGATATCTCTTAAAAATTACATGAAAAAAAAATCCTTTCCAACCACACACAGGACTATCATGAATCACTGGTATTTGTCATTAAATATTTCACTGTCTCCAAAATGTTACTTACTTCTTCATGTTCTTTGTACAAGTAAGATTGCATGAGGATCATTTGTATTTAATAGTCATGGATGATAGTTTATTAAAATGGGTGGAAAATTTCACAAACTAGCCATTAAGATACATGAAATCTGACTTTAGATACACTTCAAGCAAAAAAGCATGAGGGGTGATATTTTCTCTATGTAGGTGATATCAGATGTTATAAAAATTACCTTACTTTGCTTAAACTACCTTACTTAGAAAGAACACACAACAAATGACTTCAACTTTGAACAAGATAAATATTGTCTTTTGACAAAATAAGTTTGATTTATTTATTTTAGTTGTAAAATTTGAAGTGAATTATATTTATAAAAACTATAGGTGCTAATTAAAACTATAATTTACCATCAGAAAAAAAGGCACACAAAAAATAAGATTCAGTACCAAAAACTCATTCTTTATATATCATATATTTTACTAATTCTAAGACTTCCTAGAATGACATTAGTCTCTATAAAATACTTTATGAAGCTTGAAACAAATTAGATTTGTATTTTCTGCCAAGGTATTTAGCATTCAAACAAGCTGAGATATCATGGTCAAGAGACAAATTGGAATACATACATCCAGTACAAAACAGATATAGGAGAAAATTGTGGTGTTGGGATGGATATGATTAAACAGGACACTTAGAAAGAAGGCATGTGAACTATTGGCTGTAAATGTGAAGTTAGGCTAATTTCTATAGGAAATAATAAGAAACTTAGAAGGCTCCAATAACATCGTTTTGGTCAGGCAGTGACCATCAACGGGGAGAGTAAGGGCTTGACAGCAAGAGACATCAGGACTAGCACTCTTTAACGTTGAACAGTGCTACAGTACTTAAGTCTTCCCATTGATGGTCACCGGCTGACTGAAATAATGCTATTGGAAGCTTGTTAAGTTTCTTATTATTGCCTATAGGAATTAACCTAACCTCACAGGATTCTTTAGTCTATCCATAATTCTTGATTAATGAAATGAAAAATGCAAGAAAACTCATTTTACATTTCTTTATATTATTTTGTGGGCATAATGACACTGCAGTGAACAAATACTTAACAGTCACTGCATCATTCAATCACTTAATTGAAAAGACTGAGCACAACAAAGATTAGACCAATAAATACAATCGTCAGAGTAAACTTGAAAATGTTTTGAGTGGACTGTCAATTTGTTGTGAGACAGGGAAGACAATTATTTTCTAGTCTCAAGTGAATTCAACCACGATGGTCTTTTTTGAAAGAAATTACCTATTGTATTTGAAACACCCATCAAAAAACCAATGTAGTTCATGTTGAATATGGTACATTTCAGAAAAATAGAGCACTTCTGAAGTATGAGCAGCTGCATTAATTGAATACAACGATTCATGGATGAAAAGCAAAAGGAACAGGCCTCTTAAAAAGATATGCTCTTAACATTATACATTTTTTTCAAAGCTTATCTGCTTTAGGAGTTACTGAGGCATAAAATGCTTTGTTTTGATAGTAGCCATCACACAAAGCTAGTACATTACATTTGGCAAATAGAGCCATCTGTGACTTCAAGTAATGCTTGAATCTAACAGGCACTTATAGATGACACACGCAATTACCGGTTCAGCTTACAAAGCAAAAGACCAAGTAATTTTACAAGTAGGATATGAGATACATACCCAATCACTTTCATACAATATGACAGTGTCCGCTGTGGTGAGGTTGATTCCTAATCCCCCTGCCCTTGTGCTGAGTAGGAAAATGAAGGTTCCCTCTTTATTGAATTTGTCAATAGCAGCCTGCCTCTCCTCAAGTGACGATTTTCCATCAAACCTGACATAACTATATTGTCTCATTTCCAAATATTCCTCTATAATGTCCATAAGAATGGTCAATTGGCTGAAAATTAAGACCTTGGGAAGAAACCAAACCACCATCAGTACATTTCCAGACATTCACAGACAAGTGAAATGATAACGACAAGATAGTTCTAGAATAGGCCAAAGTTACCTTATGATCCATTGTTTTTAATTTTCTGAGCATGGCATCAAGAACCAGCAGCTTGCCACAACTCTGAACTAAATCTTCATCAATTTTTAGTTGCTCTGTACCAGGATGGTATGGGAAATGAACTAGATATGGATGATTAACTATTCTCCGGAGAAGCATTGTTGGATTTCTTAATTTCAATGCTGTTATCCCAGTGGGTGCTTTACACCTAGGTCTGGCCCTGAATTTTGAAAATATTTTTTATTAGTTACGTGCAACCAGTTGCGATTGCAAAACTTAAAGAGGAGAAGAAGAGAATATATATACTTATTCTTCATCAACACATTTCCCTTAATAGTATAAAGAACTCACTGAGCAAATCATCACAAAACTACATAACCAAATACGCTAAACTACAAATAATATTGAATACAGATTAAGTCATAACTTTAAATCAATTTTAAAAGACGGCAGTTTAAATAACATTTTAAGGACATACTTGGGTAAAGATAAACTTCTTAGTCCAAATTTTTTGGGTTGCTCACAATCTTCAACTCTAGCTCTCTTATTTGGTGGCTCCAACTCTTCGTCCACACTTCCTTCTTCTTCATCCTCCATCTGTAATAACGTCAAACCATTTGGCTTACTTCTGAGATCATCACCATATTCATGTCACACATTTTTAACAGATTTTGGTATAATGCATATTTCACAGCACAAAATGAATGTCAAAATATGATTAAATAAGCCAAGGAATAATTAAGGTACCCCTAGGGGCTAATGACTTATGCCAACTACTTCTGCACACACACAAATTTAAGGGGAAATAAATTTGATGGAAAATCCCATATATTTTAAAGAAGAGAGTTTCAAAATGAACTGGCATTAAACAGGGGCCCCAGAGCCTTGCAGTGAGGTAATAGAAAGAATGAATGGAATATAAATCAAACCAAGTTGAACATGGCCCACACATATAGTTTGTTTGGGGTGCACACAAAATAATCTGCATTATATGCAAAAAAGACAAACAATAAAACACACGCATTGCGTCATTATTGCTAAAGACGAGCTAATAAAGTTGAGAAAAAAGTCCTCATTTGCCAAAGTAAATAATTTATTCCATGCGAACAATGCATGCGTGCACACTTGCACAGTTTTTTATGGCAAAAATTATGGAATTAGAGAGTGAATTACTAATAAAACATCCACCATACCAAATGATGGTAATTGCCCCAAAGACATTTTCATTGCCAAACTTGAAAAAAAGGCTTGATGGGTTGGCAGAAAATGAATTCTGTCAACAAAGGTCATTTACAACACAGATTCCTTTTTCGAGGAGTTTCCAAAATCCTACTATTTTGACAGCTAAACATTTGAGGTAATCCATATCATGCTAGAAGGAAATTACATTGAAAAAAATCTACCCAAAGTAATTCGTTATTTCCCCAAAGACTTATTGAATGCCTCACACATCTTGGCAGTGTCTGGCCAATGGTGGTTAAAGTGTGAATGTAAAATGAAGAATAATGCATTAAGCAAGGAAGCACTCACAAGGAGAAGGGAGTTGATAACATGGACACTGAGTAAAGATATTAAGGAAACTATTTACAAAAACTTTGGTATATACCACAGTTATGTACGGTGAGGAAACTTGGTCATTGAAGTAGGATGTTAGGCATAGATTAGAAGCTTTTGAAATGTGGGTGTGGAGAAGAATGGAGAAAGTGAAGTGGACAGATAGCAAAACAAATGAGGCACTAGGTATGGGAGGAGTGAAGATTGTTCAGAGAAATCACAAGAAGATGGGAAAAATGGATAAAAAGCATATTAATCGGCAGTGTCAAAGACTAATAGAGGGGAGAATGTTTGGCAAACAAGGGAAGGGCAGGAATAGGATAGGGATGTTGTACAGGATGGAGGAAGGAAGTATATGGAGATGAGGAGGGGCTTGTTGTGGAGTAGGTTGGTGGATTGTGTTTAGTTAGGAGAGACAAAGAAATGTGTAATTGATATAAGCCTGTGCCCATCCAAAAACTTAATACAATACCAATAAAAATGTGAAAATTGCCAAATTATTAACATATTCTACAATTCCCTCATTAGCTAGTATATTTTCATTAAATGTTGCAAGGCTATGAAAAAATTTGTTCTGCAAATAGGCACAAATAATTTTCCATTACCACAAAACATAGGCTCATAATATTTCAATAAAAATTTTAACTTATTTGGAAAAGTCTAATAATAGTTATCTAATACTAACAAAGAGAGGAGAATAATAAAGATTAAATGGATATTTCCTTACTACTTTTGGTATATTTACTAATTTAGGTAAATGCTATAGAGATAAGAACCCAATAAGAATTCTGATAAAAATTCAAATATATTTTTTCCTGATATACTGCAATATTTCAAATATATTGGTGCCCATTATATGAGTATAATATCATACAATTCCCACCCCTGATGTGCAGAATGCTTGCACATAACAAAGACAGACAAACAGAAACATTTCTTCAGTCAACTTTGTGTGCATAAAGAATGCATACATGCATACTTCATTTCATGCTTGAATAGCAGTTATCAAGCAATTTCAATCATTTTAATCATTCATAAGTGAAGGGAACATGAGTTGATGAATTTCTGTGTAATGCACGAACTTTCCCACAAAATATTCATTGCATTTGTCTCCATATATGATCATTACTTGAGTAATTTTTTAATTTTACAAATTATAACTTGCACAGATGGTGTTGAAATTTATTAATTACATAGCATGGTATTAACTAGTAGACTAATAAAATTTATGCCTGCTAGGGTCTACTCTAGAGAGGCTCTACTCCTGCCTAGAGGCCATGAACTTGTTGTAAACTAATATAATCTGGTGAATGCATGTCAGAGGCCTGTTGAAGAAGTAGGAGTATTTGCATTATCAAATAAATCAGGAAAAAACACAGTAATCAACCCGAAGGTCGGTTTAGTAGGTGATGGTGGAGCTCACCCAAGTACCAAGCCCGACGGCGTGTGAATATTCACACATCAGGGTAGGGGGGCCAGTTCCTTTCCCTGTGCCGGTTATGGTTTCCCAGGAAGATCTGGTACCCGAAAAATCAACTAGCTTGGGTGGAGCTGCAGGTGCCCAGAGTGCCTTGCTCGGGAATCGAACCCGGGACCCTCCGGTCAGTAATCCAACGCTCTACCCACTAGACCACTGCGACCCGCAAATCAGGAAGGTGCCACTAACCCTTTCAAATTCAATTGGATTTAAACTAAAGTAGGTTAGGACTAGGTGTAAATCTAATCTCTTCATCATCGGTGTAGGCCTTTGGCAATGAAGTCAATCTGAGAAATGATTGCCAAGGAAGAAATGTTCACTAAAGTCAGATAAACAGCAGCAAATGGCTAAGAAATTTAAGACCCTTTCCAAACTGTTGAGAACATGTGCTGAATCAGATGACAACACTGAGATAACCAAAGGAAATGTGTTGGCAACTCAACCCAGAAAGAATAAAAATTATTCGATGGAATTTAACTTTCATCCGCAGATGATCTGTTTACACAGCATTGCACTAATGTCTCTGACATAGAAGGACAACCTTATCACCTAGAGACTATATTGTTTCATGAAGCAGGTCAATCATATGAAAGGCTAAATTCTGTGATTCTAATTTATCATAATGCAATTAATGCCCTTTTCAATTACTTTAGCCTTTGTTAAAATAAAAAAGGAAGAATATACAAATGTGAATGGCAACATCTCTACTCGACTAAACACAGTAGATAAGCAGTGACCTCCCATTGAGTTTTATGGATGGGTAAATTGGATTTTCTGATGAACAAAAGGGCAGTGATTTATTTTTCCACATTAGACATGGCATATTGACTTTGCATTTATGAGGTTTATACACTTTATTCACAAATTCTGCCATCTTTTTTAGACATCCACCCTATTCTCTTTAATACAAAAGTGCATGGATGATGCTGCCACAGGGACGAGATCCGAGGATTATCCTATTAGCCCTAAGAGCAACCATGCACATTGCCATGACTGAGACTGAGCCTAGCTATGGCAGTGTATGGGAAATTATTCACGAAGAACTGAGAGTGTCAAAGTTATCAGCACACTGAGTTCCATGACTATGGACTCCTTTTCAGAAGTAAACACAGCACAACCTGCAAATGCAACCATAACCCAACCGGCAATCAGGGTGATGTGGCTTTTAAATTTTGCCACATCCATCCTATTCTCTTGATCTTGTCATAAGCAACGTTTTCTAATTCCTAGGTCTCAAAAAAACAAATGTGGGTTCACCAATTTGACAACACAAATGGTGTAAATCAAATGTGGAACAATAGTTTTCAACACAATTTGCTGATTTAGAAAATAATGCCCTTCAAAAGGTCAAGAATCACAGAGAGAAATGCATAAATAAGAATGGTGACTATGCACAGAAGTCTTAAGAATAGGAAATAAAAATTGAGGTATCTATATTTTTAGCAATAATTAAATATTTATGATATCCCCTTTGGTTGATATTGGAAAGTAAACATTACACACCTATTAATATAACTTCAATATAACCAATATTCATAAACATGTTTTACATCTTTACCTCTGTTATTCCAAAATCTTTAGCGATAGTCTTATCCAGCGTGGCAGTGTAATATTTTTTTTGTATATCTGTCATTGGAGCATAGACAATTACTTCTTTTTTGGGAGGAATAGATATCTCCACGTCATTCTTTTTCCTTCTGAGGACAAATGGCCTCAAAATCTGTAAAAAAAAGAGGAATGATGAAACCAAAAAGTAATGATTGTAATATTGTCATGTTATGGTCCCACCAATCATTATTCATAAACACAAAGAAAATTATTATTATGAAAATATGCATAACCACTCACTGTACCCACATTTGAATGCACATTAGACAATATATGAGGAGTATGCATGAAATTATTGGATTCACCTTACAGAAATAACAAAAAATTTGAATGTCTGTCATAAATTAGCATTAAGGTTATTATTTACCTTATTATGCACATCTCAAAATTCAACATTTTGGTTGGTCAATCACAACCACACCAAGAATTATATTGCCCCAGATTGTTTATTGTATGGTCCAAAGGTAAGCCATAAAAAATAGTTCATTTTTAATTAATGACAAACATATTCAACATTGATACCAGGTAATTAAATTTCAAAAGTGTTAACTCACATCCATACTCAATTATAGTTTTCAAATGTTTGGTGACGAGGTTAGCCAAGAAAGAAGAAAAACTAACAATAGAAAAGCATTTCTAAAACAAATTTTTACCAACTGCTAACCTGTAGACTTCAACGCTGCAAACATAAAAACTATTTTTCATAATCTATTAAGGAAGACTATGTTTCTGCATTAAATTTATTTATAGTATGGCCAAGTTTCATTACAAGGTAACATCATCATATGATATTTTGGGTAAAAGGGTATAGTTGGGTTGGATATAGTAAGGTTGGATAAAAGGGTATAGTGACACTTTGCTAAGTTGTCACTATACCCTTTTTTAGAAACATGAAGGAGTTCTGCTAATTCAAGCTAGTTTTTTATTTATAGAAATACCTGCAAGAGACAATTCAGATGAGCTAAAACGAACTGAACTGGTACACCTTATATTTAAAATACGATATAAAATAGGTTGTATTGAGATTAATGATAGGTATAATAGAAGACAGACAGTGGTGTAAACTAGCTTTTAATTGCAGTTTGTGTAAATACTTTGAAGAGTCATTAGCAAATTCAATCTAGGTGAAAACCATCCAAGGTTGATACATTCCAAGAAACTGTGGGAGATGCCGCAACAGCAACTTTTAAAGGAGTCATCCACTAAGTGTCTATTACAATGCAACAATTTTAGAGCGTAAAAATCATTCCCCTTCATCGGGATTCGAACCCGGGTTCCTTGATCACACGTAAAAGCTACTGCTGCAGCATCTTTCATGGATTCTTGGAATTTGTCAAAGATAAAACATCATTGTGTTTAAAGTTGGCTTCAATTTCGTTGACTGTGGTGTTTTGCACACGATTATGAATGCATGTGGTATTGTAAGCATAGTATTTAATCACAAAATCTTGTTCCTTTAAAGCCCCCAAAATTTCAGCATGTCACAAGATGCCTCAATAGCTTAACTGGCTAAAACACACAGCCGGACTAGAGGGATCCTGGTTCAATACCAGTAAAGGCAAATGATTGTTACACTCTGAAATTGTGGCAAGGTTAATACCAATTTGGTTCAACCTGCATTCAAGTATTCATCAATAATAACTACAAACTACTCTCTCTTTTCATTTCCCAATAATGTAAAAAAACAACAATTTCACAATGTAAAAATCATTCAACTTGACCAGGATACGACCCTAGATACCGTGATGTCCAGCCAAGTACTTTAGTCAGTTAAGCTAGCCAGGCATTCTCTTACTCTGAGATTTTGGGGGCTTTGAAGAAACAAGATGTTTTGACAGTATCATATATTCAATTTCACAAGCATTCATATTTGGGCACAATGCACCAAAGTCCACAAGGTTAAAGCCAACTTTTAACACTAGAAGTTGTTCACCTTTGACAAACTTCAAGAATCTGCAGGAGATCCCACAACAGCAGCTTTTAACAGACTCATCCGCTAAGTGTGCATTACAATGCTACAATCTCAGAGTGTAAAAATCATTTGCCTTAAACAGGTTCCTGGAACAGCACTTAATTTGTTGTCCTTCCTGTCCACTTTACCTTCTCCATCCTTATCTACATCCTAATTTCAATGACCTCCAATCTATGCCTATCATCCTGCTTCAATACGTTTTAACGAGCCTATTCTTAACATTCTCACTCAATGTCCCTGTCATGAATTCTCCCCTTCTTGTAAAAGCTTCCTTTCCTTACGCAATTCTTCTCCTTACATCCCTACTACTTGGACCATTTTCATCCAAAATACTTCCGAGATATGTAAACCTTTTCACTTGCTTACTTTTACGATTTCCTGTTTGAACATTCAATTTAGCTTCCTCTTCCTCAAAAACCTCCTAGCCTTTTTCTTAGATTAATTTTTATCCTACACCTATCTTCACCCATCAAGGGTAGACATAGAAAAGGAACATGACGTAGAAGAAGATAGCTTGGGTCCAGACATACTCGACGATTAAATAGAAAGGGCATTAAGGGAGATGAAAGCAAAAAAGGCCGAGGAGGTAGACAACATTCCTGTGGAAATGTTGAAATGTTTAGGAAAATGTGGGAAGGCGACCCTATATGGACTGATTCATAGTATCTATGAGAAAGGAATCTGGCCGGAAGATTTTGTGAGATCAGTGTTAGTTCCTATTCCGAAACAGGTAAAGGCTACATAATGTGAGGATTACAGAAAATTAGTTTGATATCCCACACAGCTAAAGTTATTCTCAGGATCATCAACAAAATGTTAGGGAGTATGGCAAATGTTTACTTAGGGGATGATCAGTTTGGGTTTAGGAAAGGAAGAGGTATGCGTGATGCCATTGCAGTAATTAGATCACTAATCGAGAGGAATATAAAAGTACAATCAGGACTTATTTTCCTCTTTCATAGATTTCGAGAAAGCACTTTTTCGAAATCTATGAAACTTGATAGATAGAATTGGGAAAAACTAATGCGGACAGGAGACTGATCCTCAGCCTGTACATGTCTCAGACTGCTCAGGTGCAAGTGGGGAACAGAGAGTCCGGATGGGCAGTGCTAGGAAGAGGTTGCAGGCAGGGTTGCCCATTATCACCGGTGCTGTTCAACGTATATGTGGAGGAAATGATCAAAGAGAGTCAAGGTGATGTTGACTTTTTTTAATGCAAAGGGGAGGTTTTACATCACAAATACCTACCTAAAGGTTAGACAGTCAATATGGAGTACTAACCGAGAGTTATGGAATGCTTAAGAGAGAGAATCAAGCAAAAACTTCCCAAACTTAGAAGAAGTAGTGGTGTTTTTTTTCACTACAACAATGTGCTGACTCATTCATCCCTCAGAACTTGTGAGTTTTTAGATAAAAACAAGGCCTCTGTGCTTCCCCACCCACCCTATTTACTATACTAGGCCCCTAGTGCCTTTCTCTTGTTCCCTAAACTAAAAACACTGCTCAAAGGAAAACGATTTTCTACCATTCCAGAGACTAAGAAAAATTCAATGAATGAGTTAATGAGCATGGATGAAGCGGCCCAGGACTTTCCAAAAGTGGAAACACTGTTGGGATAAATGTATACATTGTGGAAAAGACTATTCGGAAGGGGAGACTGACCAATAATTGTTAGTGGAGTATTTTTTTGTGATAAATGAAGTCCGCGAACCTTTTTAACAGACCTCTAATTATTCCTCTGATAAAATTTTCCATTTTTCCCAGATGACTTAAGAATTTTTCTGATGATAGAGAGGTTAAAAACATGATATTTAATGCAATCATGTGATTTATGTATGGCCCATATAATTTCATATTTTTAGCCTAGCTATGCTCTTTTTCCTGTAATAATTCTTTGAGGCTTGGGGAGAACTGGAGGTAGGAATGAAAGTCGGAGGGGAATTGGCAAAATCGGTTAGGTTTGCTGATGACCAAGCATTAGTTGCTCAGTCTGCCAAGGGGTTGCAAGCTTTGCTGAGTGAATTGGAGGTTCAGTGCGATAGATATGGGATGAGAATCAATATTAATAAAACAAAGGTTATGCGATTTTCCAGAAAGATAAAGACTAAGCTAAACATTAAAATAGGGGGGGGGAAATTGAGCAAGTAGAACAGTTTACCTATCTCGGAAGTGTTTTGGATCAACATGGTCAAAGTAGTAGGGACGTAAGGAGAAGCATTGCGCTAGGCAAGGAGGCTTTCTCAAGGAGGAGGGAGTTGATGATGAGGATGTTGAGTAGGGAGGTTAAGAAAAGACTTGTAAAAACTCTGATATGGAGTGTAGCTATGTACGGCTTGGAAACGTGGTTGCTGAAGCAGGAGGATAGATGTAGATTGGTGGCTTTTTAAATGTGGATGTGGAGAAGAATGGAGAAGGTGAAATGGACCGAAAAGAAAACAAATGAGGAAGTACTAGGGATGGTGGGTGAGGAGAGGGGTTTGTTGGAAAATATCCTGTGGAGGCAGAAAAAATGGATGAATGGATGTATTGAGCGGTAGTGGAATGTTGAAGATGGTAATAGAGGGGAGAATGTTAGGAAACCGAGGAAAGAGCAGGATTAGGATAGGAATGATGGACAGGATGAAAGAAGTACACAGAGATGAAGACAGACCTGATGTAGAGTAGGTTGCTGGACTGGGTTTTGTCTGGAGTTACAAAATATTTATTTGATAGTTGTGTCCATCCAAAAACCTACCTTAACCGGTAGATTACCTAATAATAACTTGCCAGACCTGTCTTCATAACAATAATATCTGACTCTCCAATGCATTCAGCAATAAATGCATCCACTTGGCTGACTGACATACTGAAGCTCGATCATCCAGAAACATGATTTTATGATTTCCCTGCAGACTTTAATTCCTGTCTCCAACTCTTCCCATGCCTCTTCAACCATTTCCTCCACATATGTGTTGAACTATTCAACATGGAATGCATTATCAAATTTTACATAAATTTATATGCAAAAAATTGTTTCATTAAAGGAAGTATCACTTTACGAGAAATATTGCAGAATGGATTATGCTTGTAGTATAAGGTTCCAATGTACACAATTCTAAATTAGCACACCTGGTGACATCGACAGATTAATATATTTTATTTCAAACTTATTTGAACGTTGAGGGAGTTCTTATGGGTAAGACAATGTTAGGAAAAGTAGGACAAATTTCTTTGGTCATTACTAATAGATAACACAGGCCTACAAAAAAAAAATTTTTTTTGGTGCCGGGAATCTTTGTGATGATTTTAACTATATTTGTAGAGCTGAATCCAAATATGAAATCTGTTTTTATTTAACAGCTCTAATTTTTTAGATATTGCACATCTTACGATTAGTTGTTTTAATATTTGATATATTCCAGAAAATAATTTTCTAAGTTAAATTAATCTATAAGTATACTAATTTATAACCACTCTGCGGTGTTCCTTTTATTTTCAATAAACTGTCAATAAGTTTTATGTATATTTCTATATTGTAGGCCAATGAGATTAAAAAACAAAAATCATTTGTATCGACTTTGGTAAAAGATGGCAAAATTAGTTCATAAGGTATCCGAACTACTAGCATCAAGACTGCATGAAAAGAATTTACTGCAACCCGGTACAAAAATAAGTTTTTATCGCACAAGGGAAGAGGATATGCTACCCTTCTTTACTCAAGAAGACAATCTTACATTTTGTTTAGACGTTAAGGGTCTTTTGGAAAAAAATGGGACTACTATCACAATATGATGCTAGTGATTGGCGTTTGTTTAGTGATAGCTCCAAGCATAGTTTAAAATGTGTACTTCTTCACAATGGTAACAGGTTTGGCGCAATACCAATCGCTCATTCAACTAAAATGAAAGAAGAATACAATACAATAGCATTGGTCTCACAGAGGATAAAATACCAGGCACATCGCTGGGTGATTTGTGTAGATTTAAAAATGGTGAACTTTCTTCTTGGGCAGCAAAGTGGCTACACAAAATATCCTTGTTTCCTGTGCCTCTGGGATAGCAGGGACAGACAAAACCACTGGATTAAGAAGGAGTGGCCTAAGAGAGAAAACTTGGTTGTTGGGAAAGAAAACATCATTGCTGAATCTTTAGTTGAAAGAGAGAAAATCATCTTACCGCCTCTACATATTACACTAGGCCTAATGAAGCAATTTGTAAAGGCTCTTGACAAGGATGGACCATGCTTCGGCTACTTAAGACTAAAGATGCCCCATATAAGTATTGAAAAACTTAAAGCTGGTATTTTTGAGGGGCCACATTCAGACAACTTACAAAGGATCCTGCTTTTGTCGAGTCAATGAATGAGATTGAAAAAATTAGTTGGATGTCATTTGTCGAGGTCATAAAAAATTTTCTAGGAAATCACAAAAGTGAAAATTATATTGACCTGGTAAACATTATGTTCAGTAACTTCAAATCACTTGGATGTAATATGAGCACAAAAGTTCAGTACCTACACAGCCACTTAGACAATTTTCTTGGAAATTTAGGAGACACAAGTGAAGAACAAGGTGAAAGATTTCACCAGGATATAAAAACAATGGAAGCTCGCTACCAAGGAAGATGGGATAACCATATGATGGCAGATTACTGCTGGTGCTTAAAACAAGACTGTTTGAACAAAGTGCACTCAAGAAAATCGCGCAAAAGAAGCTTCCGATGTGTTGAGTGATGTATTTATGCATTTTTTTCTTATCAATTTGTTTTATTACAGTAAAATATTTTAGTACTTGTGTTCAATTGTATTGCAAAATTCTGTTGTGTTTGTGGGTGATTTAACAACCCTAGAAATAAATCAAGTCTTTATATTTAGTGGGTTTTATAATTAATATAATATTCCCATATCATCATGTAGAAGATTTTTTTACGTAAGTAACAACATATCTATATCTTGAAAACTATACCTGATAGGAAAAAACTAGTGTCATAATTGGATTCAGCACCCCAATTGTTCTTTAAATCAGCATTAAAAGCTCCATCACCAAAACCACTGTTGGCCTGTGTAATCAGTCATCTTCCATTTGTTCAATACAAAATTTAACTCTTTATTTTTAATAAGATTCATATTCATGAGATGACATTTTTGGAACAAAAGTTGAATTTCTTAGCACATTTTATCATTTTTGTTTTTTTGATATATGTCAATGACTTCAAACAACTTTGAGACCTTCAAATATTTGAACATCAACCAATGGCTTGAGCAGATAATGGTTAGCGGGCTACCATCAATGGCATCCACTCCAACTCAACAGCCATTCAGGGGGAAAGTCCTGGACTGTTGTCCCATACAAATGAACCCATTAATAAAGAGAAGTCTGGCTCAAACAATTTCATCAATAAACATGTTCTGCAATTTGACTGAGAAATAGCCAAATGTTTAATGTCATGTTTGTGTGACTGTGCATGCATTGTTTATACTCAATTATACCACATCAACTTATTCTAAAAAGGTTCCCTGTAGCTCCACCAACGTTCATCACTCATGGGAATATATTCTGCACCTTGGGTGGATAAAATACGTGGATAAGACACAATATTTGCTCAAATATCTCCCTTTCTCTTAATTATCTACCCACCTGAAACAGCATTTCATAGAAAAGAGCTATTGAACTAGATGAAAAGATATATAAAATCAAAAACAGAGACCTTTCTCATATATCCCATTAAAATTTTCAGAGTTTCCTTAAGGGGTGTTCACGCCATAGCACCATAAAAAAACCATAAACACAGTAAACAACTCAAAGGTAGGTTTGGTAGGTGATGGCAGAGTTCACCCAGTACTAACCCCAATGGCATGTAGAACTCACACATCAGGGTAGAGGGGCCAGTTCAAAATGAGATCAATTGTTATAAATAAAATGTATCTTCAATACTTAACAGATAATCAAAAGACAGGGATTTTGGAGAGAAAAACTTTATCTGCTCATCAGCATGAATTTCATACTTCATCAAATTCAGGAAGGATGATGTAAATGTTGAACCAATGGGATTTAAAAAATTATTATTGGAATAAAACTGATTGAAAACATACCAAGGTTGGTGAAAGAAAAATGATTTTTTTTACATACCCTGTGCATTGTAGATAATATCTGCTGCTCCCTTTCCATCTTAATTATTCGGCTACAGTTCTCAGACACCATCAAACCATCAGCATCAAACCAAGATTGGAAATTTGTCATATCCTGAAACACTTCAGGAAGCAAGAAGTTCATTAAAGACCAGAGCTCAGCTAAATTATTTTGAAGGGGAGTTCCTGTGAGCAGTAGGCGGCAGTTGGTATTTAATTGTTTCAGATTGCTGCAAATGAAAACATGAACATTTTTACTTAAATAATCAACACTGCTCTAATCAAATTTGGCAAACAATACCATTCCAACATTTTCTCTTTGACACTTTCTCAGGTGGTCATGCCATCCTCCTGTGGCAGGCAACTGCCTAAAGCTCCCTAGCCATGCCCCCGACTCCAGTCAATATTTCTATGGCTTGCTATCAGCGAGCTCTCTCCTTTTTGCTCCTAGCCCTAACTTCAAGTCCAGCATTCACCCTATGACGACACTTTTCCATTTCATGAGTTTCTTCAGGGATTGAGTTTTCCAAGACTATGGAATTTATAAATATATCGAATATAAATGAATAATAGTTTTGGCAAAATTTATTCATAGTTTTATCAACATTTTTTAAATACATCTTCAAGAATGGTCACAAAAGAGAAGATACTTCCATTAAAACTGGTCCTTTTTCTCTTCCGTGGTTTCAAGTATAAATTTCTCAGTTGAATTATTGATTTACTACTTTTAACGTAGCATTTAATTATATATTTTGTCAACTGAACACATTTTCTTTTCGATATTTGTGGCGTAGAATTTGGAAGATTGTACCAGTTAATTTGTTTCATTATTGGTGGAGAAAATACAATCTTCATTTAAGATTTGGGAGTTGATTTTTTAAAAATATTTTAATTTTTAATGTGAATAACAAAATTAACTGACCTAGTTACTTTCCAGTGGCTATTTCAGCAAAACAAGTCAAATTTTGCCAATTATTAACAATGGCAGATGAAACTTGAACCCACCACTGCACTTCTGAGATAAAAGAACAGTCAAAGCCTGCTCTGAAATGCAAAGACAGTTTAATTCACCAGGAAGGTGATGGCGACTGTTTCTTGGGATAGTCACAGAATCGTGTTTTCATTTATTATCTTCTAAAAGGTGAAGTAATAATGGGAAAGTATTTCGCATCATTACTTGACAAGCTGAAGGCAGAAATTGAAAAAAACAACTGCCTTTGCAGGACAAGAAGAAAGTTGCCTTCTCTTCAGAATAATGCACGTGCTTACACTTTGGTAGTCGCTATGGCTAAAATTCGCAAAATGCACGTCAACTTGGTTAACCACTCACGATACGTATTCACCCAAACTAGCCCCGAGCAACTTAACTGTTTACTAACCTAAAGTTATGATTAGAGAACAGAGATTTACATTGGACAAAGATATTATCACTTTCGTAAAGGCGTATTTTGTGGCGAAAGACGTCAACTACACTTTGGAAGAATTAAAAAAGTTAGGTCATTGCTGGAATAAGGGTATCGACTCAAAAAGAGGCTAATGCTGAAAAATAAAAATAAATTAGAAGAAAAAAATGTCTCAGTTATCTGTTTGATAAGAAAATTTTCCTGCTACCCACAATACAATAATTGAATGAGTAGTCAAATCAGACTAAAGGAAAATCCTCCACCCTTTCGCACTGTCTGATTATAAAGTGAACTTACGTGATTAGGCGACATTGAAAATTCTTCAGTCTATGCCCTTCGTCCACTACCAGGTACTTCCAATTCATTTTGCGCAGATAGCTATTGTCTCTGATTGCCATTTCATAAGAGGTTATCACTACTGGAAATACAGAAGAGTCTAAAAACTTGGTCTTTTTCAATTTGGACCTCAAGTTTGGTCGTACAGTTTTCATCCCATGATACAATAAAATGGGAATCTAAAAGAGAAAAATAACATGGAGTTAGATAAAAAAAAACAAAAATCTATTGTAGTAATGTAGGTAAACTGACAGATATTGATAGTGTTAGAAAATGCTCCTAAGTAAATATGTATGTGATATAAATACAAAATACACTTCAATATTCTTTAGACATTGATAATGGCTTATGTGTGTTTTCTGTTCATTAAAAATTTCCTTTACTTCCTCTATAAATTTTTAATTCAATTCCATTAGTACATGAGAGCCATGGTAACATAAGACTTAAGATAATCTTTGTTAGGGGTGAAGAAACTAGGATTTTTTCCCATGAAACAGACAATCAAATATTTTATGAGTTTCATTGTATGAGTAATAAAAGAATTAACTCAAGCAGTTTTTTTTCCTTTAATGAAATTCACATGTATATAATAATTGACCAAGGATGACAATGAGAGAACCAGGGAAGAGCAGCTATTGAAGTAGCAAATAGTTGACTTTATATAATGAAACTATAAAAAAATTTGTCTTCACCAAACCAACTTGTCCTCACCAAAAAAGCTTTCCAATTTAACGACAAAATATATTTGCAAATAAAAGTCACTGCAATGGGCACGCATATGGCTCCTGCATAAGTCAGTCTTTATAGGGGCAAGCTTGAACATAACTTTCTCCACCAACAAACCCTCAAACAACTCCTCTCTTCACCTTCCCCCGCACAAGTCCTCTCAGCTCTTCCCCGAGAATGTCATTCTGATGACAGTGGTCATGCCATCGGAACGTCAAAACTACATATGTGAGTGTCCTTTCTTTGTGTTTCTATGTTTTAAAAATCTACATTTGTGTCTACATATTTGTGCATTGCCAAAGAGTGTTTCCAAGATATTTATGTATGTATATATATGTGTGTGTGTATATATATTATAAATGGTTAAGGAATATATACATATATTCCTTAACCATTACATGCCATTTACACCCTTCTCAACCACTACAACCTTGCCCTGGTGGAAAGGCTACGGGGAATATGTATGTGGACAAACTAACAAAAAATTAGGATTTATTAGTAGAGTATAGGGGAAATGTGAGGATAAAGTTCAAGAGCAATGTTATCTTTTGCTGATTAAGTCCCATGCAGAATATTTTTTTTTAATTAAAACAGTAATTAATGGCAAAGTTCCTGGGTAGTAAGACTATCATTTAGATGTTTTTATACCTTACCTTTGGGGCGAACTTTTCAAATTCAGCAGCCCAATTGTACAGGGTAGAGAGTGGGGCAACGATGAGATAATATCCAGTAACACCCATTTCATACAGATGAGCAATCACAGCAATGCTTTGAATTGTCTTACCAAGCCCCATTTCATCGGCTAAGATGCCGCAGATACCATACTCATATAAAGACTGGAAGAGAAGCAGACATTTAGGAGATATGTCAAAAGAATGAAAATAATTACAATAATAAGCGTGCTCATGTACCACAGCCATGAAATTACTAAATCTGTTGAAAAATTTCCATTATTTTTTATTCTTCCAAATAAATATGTTTTAATTTTTAAAAAAATTCAAGGAAACCTGATGTTTCTGTATTATGCAAGAATGTCAGTGTTGAGATTGACTTCTCACATAGTCCACCAAATTACAAGGAATGATCAAACGTTTCTCAGTGAAATACACAAGTATAGTACTTGTGTATATCAGGTTTTCGGCTATCATATTTAACCGTTCGGTCCATAACCGGGTACTCATGTATCCATTTCAGCTTCGCATATGTAATTAATTGACTTTCCCTTAAAAAAATTGTATGACCGCCCGGATCCCCAAAATAGAAGTTTCACACCAATTTTCAGTAAAAATTTTGTTCAATCAATGATTCAATTACAGTTATGTACTATCAAACTTAAAATCCCCTCCAACATGATCGGGTACCCGGGTACCCCCTTAGGTTATGGGTCACAATCCCTACTTGTTTCCTTGGGGAGGAGGCCATTTTATGTTGCATGTTCATGTGGTAATGGAATTTCGCCTTCTTACTTTTCATATTCTGGCTTGCGTGTTGTTGGATAGATTCCATATTGCATCCGGGGTGCAACTGTTTGTTGAAAGATAGTGTATAAATTTGCACGTGTGTGGTATGAAGGAATTTTTGCATGAGTGTATACGCCACTGTGGGTATAGTTTTGCATGCATGTGTTGATTTTAAATGTGATTTTGTTCCCTTCTACGGGTGGTGACCTAACACCCCCACCGCCCGTAGAAAGGAACAAAATCACATTTAAAATCAACACATACATGTTAGTGACAGGTTAGTAGTAATAGGTTACTTAGTTAGTAGTAACAGGTTGGCATGGATGAATTGATTTTGCATTTGGTTTTGTTCCCTTTGACTGGTGGAGACCTAAACACCCCCTGCCACGCGCCCTTTGAGCGGCTTGCTGGGTATTATGCAGATGTATCCCCTCCGTCATGACCGAGTACCCACTAAGATCTTTGAAAAAAAGCTGGGTTTATACACACTAAAGAGACTGTTTATCAAAGTGTTCATGTAAGTTGACTTTTGAATAAATATTCAAAAATATCGGTTGAAATTCCTTCATTTTAAAAATTTTTATAAGAAAAACAATAGGAAAGATAGTGGGTTAAAAAAGTCCTTGAGTCTGCTACCTCTGGCATCTATTTCCCGAATTTTATAAACATGATCCAAGCGACCAATGTATGTCGGAGTGCGAATAATTTATGAGACCTCAGCGCTGAAACATGCGGATCTGAATTTATTTAGTAAGTTCAACCTAGCATTGAATCATCTTACTTCCAATGATTCCCATCCAAACTCTATTCACATTTCAGCAACACTTTTCGTTTTATCGTAACAGTTTTCCACGAAACGGGCCACCCAGCGTTGGACCTTCTCAATTTCCCAAATGAGGCCTTTTTCACTCAGATCCCATACGCTACATGCATACTCCTAGTGAGGTATTACAAGAGTGCAGTAACAATGTTCCTTAACAAATTTCAAGAAACTGCGGGAGATGCCGCAACAGTAACTTTTAATGGAGATTGTTGCATTTTAATTTGTTATTGAAATTTGAAATTGGTGCATTGTAACGTTCCTTGACCTTGGAGCCACTTCTGCCGACAATGCATCTAATAAATCCAAATTTTTTATATGCTTGCCTACAGACTTTATGTATGTGGGTCACTCAAGTTATCTTTAGTGATTGTAACACCAAGGTATTTTACCATACCAACTACTTCTAGGTCAACTCCAGCTAATATGTAAACAAAGCCTGTGGATTTTTTAAAGAAATTTACCACCGAACATTGCCTAGTAGCCTAACCGCTTACCGTGTGACATGCAGTAGGTGGGTACCCGGTAATAGCACAAATGGTGAAAGTTGGGGAAAGACTGGATGGTTTAGGAATTGGTTCGGGAAAATGTCAGGAGTTTGAGGGGGGAATGCTAGCCCATTAAGGTTTTTCCATTTGCATCATCAAAAAATCTTTCTTGCCAATACACCCCCTTGTTTTCAATAAAAGAATTGGTTATGGTAAATTACTCGGTACAATTCCATCTCCCTTTAAAAAGGGAAAAATCATTCCTACGTATGTACCGGTCATGACAGAATCGCTGGAAAAAATGTGTAGAGGCCCATGGACAGTACTTTGAAGAATTTTAAGTATTTGTGCAAATCCATTCACTATATTACTTTAAAAAAAATAATTGCATTACTTTGGGCCAGCCTGTATTAACTGCAGTACAGGGCAAAACCAGGGACTAAGAAGTACCTCATCAGGAAAAGGTCAAAATATCATATCAAATACCTATTGAAAACAGTTCACAAATTCAGGTAAGAGAACCTATTGATTTAAATTCCATGTTTGATCCACCAGTAAGTTCTGATACTTAGGTAGATGATCAATCACCCTATATGGGTTTAGTATTGGCTGCCCAGAGGCATCGTCCTGCTCTGACCACATGACTTTTTTCAAAATGGTCTAGTGCTCTATGGGGTCAGGAACACAAAGACAAGCAAAAGACAAACATTTTCTCACCCATTTTTTTCCCAAACACCATTCCAGGGGAGAAATTCAATTTCAAGACAGAAATCTAATGCTATGGTATGAAACTTTGTGGTTCAGGGTTCATTCAACATCCCTGCTTCAGCTACAAAACTTATAATGCATACCAACTCGATCAGATGAGGAGCATAAGCTATTTGAATGATGATGATAAATCACCAAATCTCATGGGTTTCATGGAGAAGAAACCTACCTTGAGCCAATTGAGGCCATCTATTTGGTATGTTCTCATGGTGGCATTTTCAATGCTGAAGGGTTGCATCATGGAAACCACTTCTCCTGCTGAATTCAGCATCTCTCCATCCAAAATACTGAATGGGTCTTCACTATTTACTTCAGATGGCTATAACAAGTATGAAATTAAAAAAACATAAAAGCATACATACTCCAAGTATCCTGAAACATCTAAGAACTCTTCTTGTGGAACTCAAACCAGCTGTCATATCCAGCTTCTTTTTTCATCACCTAAAAGCTATTCTGGTTTATTACATTTGCAACAAATGAACAAGATAGTCAGCCCATTATTTTCAGACAGAGCCTAATACTTTGCAGCCAATTCTAACTCATCAATTGATTCAGGTAATAAATAATGGGATACAATATCATACACCAAGAAGTTAATCCTCTTCCCAAAATAATGGATTGCAACTTTGAGGCAATAAACACTTCCAGGATTTTCAAGTCACTTTCATTGCCCCAAGATGTTAACCTAATATCTTAAAAATTACTTCCATTAGAAGTAGGCACAAAAGTAATAACAACTCAAACTTTCTGCCTCTAGAGTTCACCAAGAAACCTGAACTATTAGAGTTACTCCATAATTTACACCCATTTATGATACATATTTCCCATAAAAAAAAACAAATATCTTCAGACAAGTAATTGACACAACATTTTAATCCTCAAGTACCTCAACATTTAGCTAAAACATAAGTTTTGAACTCTTCACTAGCATTTCAGATACAAGAGTATAAAGTTTAATTACATGGCATTGCCCACCTTCTAATTATGATAATTACCTCTTTTTTCGATAAATATTTTTCATAATGAATCCTTTTCTTCTTGTACTCTGTAGCCATATATCTGCAAAAAAATCAAACATCTCATGAGCATGACATAATATGTGTACTTAAAACAAGTTTATAGCACAAACAGATAATCCTGGTCAAAAAATATTGTGCAATAAATTGAAACCGAGCCACAAAACGTACTGTAAGCAAGCAAAGAGGATGGAATATTGGGGAGGACACATGTCTATAATAATGATTATATAAAACAGCATTTATCTTTTCAGACTTTAAAGAAAGATTAATCTCCCTAATCATACTATGGCCACATTTAAGAGTTTGTTTGTTTTTCCTGGCCTAATTATGTTCAAACTTTTACTACTATTGCCATGTGGCTTTTTACGTAATTATCCCATTCTTCTAAAGTACTTTGCTAATTGCTAATTACACTTCTCTGCTTATTTTCAGGCAAAAGTGAAGTGTTTCAATCATTTCTCCAAGTCCTTGAATTTGCCATAACTACTGTTTTCATTTATTTTAAGCACATTAGTTAGGACTGAGGCTGATGGATTTTCAATCAAATTTGCTGACTCAAAGAATTTTTTTTATTAGGTAATCTACCCGTTAAGGTAGGTTTTTGGATGGACTATCAAATAAACATTTAGTAACTCCAAAAAAAACCCAATCCAGCAACCTACTCTACATCAGGTCCCTCTTCATCTCGGTGTACTTCTTTCCTCCCTTCATCCCGTCCAACATCCCTATCCTGTTCATGTCCTTACCTCGCTTGCCCAACATTCTCCCCTCTATTACCCTCTTCAACATTCCACTACCGCTCAATACGCCTTTCATCCATTTTTCCTGCCTCCATAGGATTTCTCTCAACAAACCCCTCTCCTCACCCACCATCTCCAGTACTTCCTCATTTGTTTTCCTTTCAGTCCATTTCACCTTCTCCATTCTTCTCCACACCCACATTTCAAAAGCCTCCAGTCTACGTCTATCCTCCTGCTTCAGTGACCGCGTTTCCGTGCTGTACATAGTTACGCTCCATATCAGAGTTTTTACGAGTCTTTTCTTAACCTCCCTACTCAACGTCCCCGTCATCAACTCCCTCTTCCTTGAGAAAGCCTCCTTGCCTAGCGTAATTCTTCTCCGTACGTCCCTACTACTTTGACCGTATTGGTCCAAAACACTTCCGAGATATGTAAACTGCTCTACCTGCTCCATTTTTTCCCCGCCTATTTTAATATTTAGCTTAGCCTTTTTCTTTCTGGAAAATCGCATAACCTTTGTGTTATTAATATTGATTCTCATCCCATATCTATCGCACTGAACCTCCAATTCACTCAGCAATGCTTGCAACCCCTTGGCTGACTGAGCAACTAATGCTTGGTCATCAGCAAAACTAACCGATTTTACGAATTCCCATCCGACTTTTATTCCTACCTCCAGTTCTTCCCATGCCTCAAAGAATTATTACAGGAAAAAGAGCATAGCTAGGCTAAAAATATGAAATTTTATGGGCCATACATAAATCACATGATTGCATCAAATATCATGTTTTTAACCTCTCTATCATCAGAAAAATTCTTAAGTCATCTGGGAAAAATGGAAAATTTTATCAGAGGAATAATTAGAGGTCTGTTAAAAAGGTTCGCGGACTTCATTTATCACAAAAAAAATACTCCACAAACAATTATTGGTCAGTCTCCCCTTCCGAATAGTCTTTTCCACAATGTACAATACCAATCCCAACAGTGTTTCCACTTTTGGAAAGTCCTGGGCCACTTCATCCATGCTCATAAACTCATTCATTGAATTTTTCTTAGTCTCTGGAATGGTATAAAATCGTTTTCCTTTGAGCAGTGTTTTTAGTTTAGGGAACAAGAGAAAGTCACCAGGGGCCTAGTGTAGTAAATAGGGTTGGTGGGGAAGCACAGAGGTCTTGTTTTTTGCTAAAAACTCATAAGTTCTGTGGGATGAATGAGCCAGCACATTGTTGTAGTAAAAAAAACACCACCACTCCTCCTAAGTTTAGGAAGTTTTTGCTTGATTCTCTACCTTAAGCATTCCATAACTCTCTGGTAGTACTCCATATTGACTGTCTAACTTTTAGGTAGGTATTCGTGATGCAAAACCTCCCCTTTGCATTGAAAAAAGTTAACATTACCTTGACATTCGAGCGAACTTGCCGAGCTTTTTTGGGTTGGGGGTATGTTTCACCAACCCACTGTAAAGATTGCACTTTTCATGTGATAACCATAAACGCATGCTATGATCCAGGGCAAGAAAGTTACATTCTCTTCAGCTCAATCAACAGTTCCTAACAAGACTTGAACTCACTGTTTCTGGCATGCTGTCATCAGGTGAGGCATGAATTTTCAGCAACTTGATGTATCCTCAATTATTCCATTTCCTTCTCTTGTCTATTTTCCTTATCCTTTCTCTATCAACTGTTCCTAAAGTTTAATTTGTAGCTTATGACTTTTTTTTAAAATGTTCCCTTATTCCTTATAATTTCTGACTTTTAATAATCAAACCACTTTACTTTTCCACATAAACTTTTTAATTTTTACTACCCAGGTTTCGTTATAGAATAACATCATCAGGTAAAAATAAACAAGTCCAACACCGTATATATACATATCTCTGGGCGGAGGGGAAGAGGAGGGAGGAAAGAAAGGATTGGTTGAGCTATGAAGAGGGGGGCTAAAAGTCTATGGTTTGAGGCGGATAATATTATATAATTAGCTGGAAGGATATGGTCAATACAATGTTGCAAAAAGCCCACCTGTAAAGTGGTTTGATTATTAAAAGTCAGTATGAAGATTTTCCACCAAGTTATGCCGAAACTGTTATATTTATCCTTCTAATTTACTTATCTCCCTGTTTTATTCAGTTAATACATCTACATTACATTTATCGTCAGTCTTCTCTACTTGAAACTGTTTTTACATTAACTTAACACTATATGATGTTCTGAATTTACATAGGCTCTCAAGAAACTATGCTATTAATTATGCTCTTCCTAAAGCTGAGCTTAGTCATGTAGTAGTCCGAGACCTCTAGGTTCCATGGCATTTTCCATGTATCCCTATATCTATTGTGTTGCTTCCACTAAGTGTTTGTCATTTTTAACCCATTCCTCTGGCAGTTCTCTTCATTTTCGTCCACAAGTATTACCTTGTTCCTAAACAATAGTGCCCCCAGTGCACTCCCATTTCTCCCTTATCCTACTCCCATGTTCCAATTCACATATTTATCAAATGCTTCCTTTTGGGGACATGTAAATTCTTTCCTCCAAATGATCATATACAGTGTCAATTTCTTCCTCCCTATTGTGTCTCCCTCCAACACTTGAACAATGGCTATTATCATTCATTCAAGTCTTACTTCTAATAATTATTTTCCATTATTCATCTCCTCTACATTTGAGTGAAAGAAGAACAGAAGCTATTCTCCACACACTTTTTCATTCAGTAGTAGTAGTTTCAATGCATAGGAGTCATCTTCAGGTACAAACAATTTTTGGACATAGCAGAGGTATTACACTAGAGGGGCTGAGGGCTGGGGTAAGTGGTTGAATAAGGACTGGACTAGGAAGAGAATGGAACATACCCACTGTCCACCCTGAAGCCATTAGCGGGGGGGGGGGGGAGAAACTGGTTAATTATTATATACTGGTGACAATGAAATGCCAGGTAAGCATACAGAGGCGATTGTTCCAGTAAGGGTGTTTTTCAAACTAAATGCCATTCACTATGTGCACAGTTCTAAGCTTATTTCTTATTTTCAACTTCTTCCATTTTCACAAGGGATGCAAAAGAACAGATGAAATTGCTGACATAATTCACCTCCCACAGTTAGCAGTAGTAGTAGTTTTAGGGGAGGTAATGGATAGCTTAGGTCATCTCTGCCAATAGGAATGGATGAGAAAGGAGGAAGGCTGGATAGAAACCCGGTATTAGCCTACTCTTATTGAAAGATGCCAAGGGGTCCACAGTTTAAAGTCCCATCCAATAGACGGCACACCTAAGTGCTCTCCACAAATCACCTCAAGTAGGGTTTGGGATACCATTGAAAACTATCAGTCACCTCAAGGATTTGTACCCGGCCCTCTGGGTGGAAAGCCAGTATGCTAGCCCCTCGCATAGATGTGTAGCAAATTGGGATATTTTGATGTCACAGTTTCAGAAACAGCATTTGCATTCTCTTGTTCTTGTTAAAAACGTCCTCCCTATTTGTCCAATTTATACTGCATTGCAGTCATGATATTCTAATTTATACATTCCACTATTTTTCACTCATGCCCTTTATGTTCTTCAGCAGAGAACAGAGGTTGCTCTTGCTGCCATTAGTGATTTTCAAACGGGCTCATGGGAAGGCGTTGGCTACATGTTAGGAGATGAGCCCATCAAAGGATAATCGACAACAGCAGAAGTCGGGAGCTTTTTCCGTAACCAAAATAAATTATTATTTTTCATTTTAATGGAATGTTTCTTGTCCAGCATATTCACTATAATATTCTTGTTATGACCAATTCTGGAGGCAATGGATTTTATTGTTAAGTTACACGTTGAGATTGACTTTTGAGACAGGACTATTCAGCAAGTGGAATGTGGACAGCCTCAGGGTTAAATGATGATGTGAGTCCACATGAATGGCTGAGGTTGTATTTTTCCAAAAAAACACCAAATTAAAAACTAGGTACCGTTTTTCCAAAAGTTACGTCAAGGAAATTGAGTTTTCCCTTTTCTTTTTCACAAGTGAAAATATCCAGCCACTGACAACCCTTCCTCCCACCTCATGGCAAATTGACAACTTCCAATCTCTTCCTTGTCCTACCACATCTAGCAAACCCTCAGCCCATCTTCTTGGCCATATTAAATGAGTTTGTAATTTTTCACAGGCTCTACTTTAAGGCACAATGCATTTCACTGACTTGCGGCATCAGCAGGTACAAGTTTGGTTCACATGCAGCAGTTGAATATATACCCTTAAAACAGAGGAGAGGGGGTGGTTACATAAGAGGGAGGGTAGAAAGCTGAAGGTGGGGAGGATGTCAGAGTGTTGTGGGTAAGGGAAGGAAAAACAGTGGTGCCTTGGCTATGTTGTGGCATTGGGTGTGGTTAGAGATATAGGAGGGGTATTGGCATCCAGGTATGTTCAACTGTTGGATTTTTTTAACCTCAAGGTCAGTCTCTCTGAAAGGAGAGGGGAAGGATGAGCTGCTTGCTACAGAGTATTATTTGGGGGTCTGCCAAGTGCTTCCGATTATCGATTATTTCTAGAGCATTTCTTAGATATTTTAGGGAGGATATGCAATAGTTTAGGGATAAAATTGCTATTGTGTTTACAATCTACGAGTTGTTCTGCAAAGAAGAATTAGGGTTTTGATTTTTGTGACACATGACGTGTTCTTTGGCTCCTTTCTTGAAATTTGGTCAACATTCAGGACAATTTTGCTTTGCATATAATAACTTTTTTTTAAAGTCACATACTAAAATATTAACCTAATTCTATGCCTAAAGTAAGCCTTGCAACACAATCCTTCACTCAAAATTTCCAAATACTTGCCATTAAAGCACATCCAAACAAATTCAAAAATAATCATTAACACTTAATGTTAGTAGTGTCAAATTCATGTGAATTTATAACTCACTTCATCAGAGATTGCTTTCGGTTAAACTCGTACACCCTCGCAGCAACATGGGTCTTCATCTTCTGCCTTAGGAAGTCAGCATATATTTCGCTGCGTTTCATCAAGCTTTTGAAAGCAGTGAACCGCTTTTCATCCAAATTATCTTCATAAGAGGCCTGCAGGAAAAGTCTCATGAGCTTATATTATGGGTTAACAAACTGTTTAGAGTAAAAATTCACCATTTTTCTGGACTTAAAAAAAACAATACACTGGACAACCGAGAGTGCAACGCCATATCGAAATACATTTGTTAAACAGTTAACTAGTTAATACCTTCGAGGGATTTTTGGTCTCCTGTTCGAGGCAAGTCTTACTACAGCACGGTTCTACGAGAAAGATGAGAGATATTAGTCCGGCACTTCAGCGACGAAACCATCACTACTTGTACATATTCATTACCTTCATGGTCTACGTTCCCACTCATTTTAATGCTGCCGTAGAACTGCAACCTACCATCAAGTCACCCCCAGATTGACAACGAATTGTCTTCCTCACATGTAATGTATACTCTATAAAAAACAATTCAAATATGAAATTAAAACAATCTCATAATTAAAATGTTAATGTTGGCTTGCTGTACCGAATTGGAATTTAGACGGCTATCAATATTTAACAATCCTGACACACATGACATCAGATCTATTACAGATATTGCTTATCTAATATGTTTGAAACATTAGGATAAATATGACACCAACAAAAACCTTTCTCTTTTACACTACTACAACCTAAAGGACAATTTCTTTTGCAGGACAACTTCTTCAACAGTTTACGAATTTGAGTACAGCAGAGGTCATACAAGTAAACAGCTTTACTAGTAACACTATAAGGGCATAAACATTTAGTAAAACTTCAAAAAGGAAACTAATCCCAAAGTAAGAAACCACAGGTATACCGTCAACATGCTACCGCCACGAGCTCTCCTTTACCTACTGTGATTCCCGCTTTTACCATTATAGTCAGTCGATACAAAAGTCGATTATTTTCTTCCGATAGATCCTTACCTTCGAGATTTGTAAGAGAATTTAGGTGTTGAGAAAGGTAAGAGCGTACATCTTCGGTACTAAAGTGGGATCAACATCGTTTTTGAATGAAGTTAATGTCACACGACCTACGTCTCTTGTATTTAGGATCTGATTAATGTTTTTCTTCAGTTTACTTAAAGAATAGGTATCCAAGAGGGTATGAGTTGTTACTACGAGTTTTGGCGGCTATAGGAGTGAATAATATTTCGATTACTCGATATTAGAGCAATAGCGGTCAACATTCAAAATGAAAAAATAAAAAAGTGCTAGAGTAAGGAACAATTTATATAACGAACAATTTATTACTGCTTTTGTGCAAATTAGCTGAATCATTGTTTTTATATTAAAGAATTGCTTTTTACGGTGATTCGTTTATTTACTCTACTCTGATTCATGATGTTTTATTCCTTTCAAATTAAAAACATCAAAAATTGTATCTGTTTAAAAGTAAGGACTGTCCAAATGATATCAATAATTATAGCCCAATTGCTGTCCGAAACACTTTTTTCGAAAATATTGAACAGGTTGTGTGCATAAAATCATTCCTTGAACAGGCAAAATATCTTGTCAACTACTGCTAAATGTCAAGCAGTCCAAGTTGTATTTACATCTTCGGACAGTTAATGTGAAACATTCGGATTACTATCTGACCTATTCAAGCCCTTCAATTGGGTCAATCACAAACTATTATTATCAAAACTAGAAAGATTAGGAATACTTAGTGTGTCAAGCAATTGTATCAGTGCCTATTTAAGTGATTATATTTAGGTCAAGTTACTACTTATAAATTGTCAGAAATAATTTTCCTCCTACCAATTCATTCCTCTGGCTGTACAAAAAGGATCTATTTAAGGGTCTCTCTCATTTTTACTGCATATCAATGACCTAATTGCTCTAAAAGAATTATTTGGGGATTATCTCACTTATATATGCAGACGATACAAACATAATTTTGTCTGATTCATTTTACTGTAACCCTATTAAGAATGGTAATCATGTTGCCGATACAATAACTAAATGGTGTTTTGTCATTCATTTGAGCTTAAATTTGCATAGAACTCAAATGGTTCAGTTGTCATAGTTTAACTGTCTTAATGGAAGCTGTCTGGTATGAATTGATAGTGTCTTTTAAAAAGGTATCTATGCATGAGCTCCTTGGAATACATACATCTTCAACATGACCTGGGAACGACAGGTGTCTGATTTATAATATGAACTGGACATCCACAAAATTAAAAAGAGAGCAACTTTTCCATAGAATATATTTTGTTTGGCACAATGTATTTCACCATGATATGCCACCATCTGAACAAATTTATAGTAAGATGCATGTGATGTATATATATATATACACATTATGGTGGGTGGGAGTGAGTTGGAGTTCAAACAGAATTGATTATTTCATGGGAACCAGTGACTAATACGAAGTAAACCTGTAATTCTGAGGAAGAGGTGGGCAATGGGGAATTACAAGGTATTATGGGGTGGTAAAATGTGGGGAAGGGGTCAATGAGAGGTGGTGAAAGGGTAGAGGTGTAGGTCATTGGAGTGCTTATCCAATTCAAATGTTCAGAGAGTAATGGGGAGGGGTGGGAAAACATTTGTTCGTTGCAGAGTGTTATATTTGAATTGGATGAAACTCTAATAATTGCCAACTGTTTGCGGGCATCCAATTTTAGATCTTTGGTCACACTATTTAACACTTCTGGAACAAACTCACTGCTGTAATTGTGATCTTTTAAATGCTTTGTATGAGGCGAATGGTAACTACAGCCGTATGAAATAATGGGAGGAGTTGACCCCAGCCGTACTTTTATAAGTGGGCAGTGGATAGGAAGGGGAGTTAGAAAGGTTATAAGTTAGCGGAATAATTATAATAAAAGATACTAAAACTAAATTAATTAACTAGATACCGCAAACGGTCAAAACAACCGCGTGTCTAATGATTAAATAACCCGTGGTTCTAATTAATCACGCACTCTCTAGCTTGGATGTACTTTGCAGAATTGATCCTTAATAGTCTCAATCACTCACACTCAACCGGGACTTACAAGAGATTTCTCTCTACGCCAGCGGTCCGACAGTCACACGAAATAAATTTAAAAAATTAAAAAAAAAAGAATAAATAAAATAAAAATTAAAATGTACTTACTACTGAAGGAAAGATTCACGCACTCTCTAGCTTGGATGTGCTATGCAGCCTTAATCCTTACTAGTCGCAATCACTCACACCCAATCAAGATTTACGAGATTTGTATTTGATTAAATTAATGACTAAAGGAGCTGTTCAAACAATGCCATAAAAGAAGAAAATTCATACTAATTGTTATGAAAATCAGAGCCAATCTATAGGCATGCCATGCCATGCTTCAGACACATAGGAAGCAATAAGTTGCGACATATTAAAAATATTCCCGAAGGATAAACCTAGAAGGTCAAATACAAGAATACCGAATGGAATTATAGCATCATGGTGCGTCATTCAATTGGATGTAAAGTTTTGAAAACCATGTTAATCAGACTTGTAGAGAAATTGTTAAAATATCAAAAAGTCATCTCAAATAATATTTTTAAATAAGAGCAAGGCTATGCTCTTTCTATGGTTCCAGGTGTACCCATGGTAGAAGATATTTTTTGAGAATGAGCCTACGTTGGACTGACCACAAATGGGGCTAACCCAACCGTTGGGCGATGAACTGAGCTTCAGTCATTCCTTAAATAATACAAGTAGAAGGTGTGGAATTAACATATTGTGTTACGTGGCAGATGTAATTTCATGTTTCTGGTTAACTCAATTCTCTCTTAACATTTCTCACACATTTAGTTTTGATTATACATTTTAATACTTCCCATATAAGTAGCTGTATTTGTTTTGGAAGGTTATACAGAATTGAAACTCTGCTTATATTTGCCCTTTTTTGTCTGAGCTTATTATTGATGTCACTTTCTTCCTTGCCAGCACCTCAAAATTTTATAAGTAATTATTGTAACTTTGATATACCTTTTTCAAAATAGAAGAATGAAATACCTCTGCTTAGTTAAGTTTTTAATTTCTCCAAATTAAACAGTTCCATTCAAACTACCCTCACATCTTGACATTCTTCAAAGTTTTTAATTTCACCAAATTAAAAAGTTGTCAATAATTTTTAATGTGTTAATCAAACATTTTCCTTTGCTATGTGCACTTTCCCATTATTGCTTCTGTTGCCTTTATTAGGCATGAGGATTCCACGTTCTCCTTTAAGGTAAGAGCAAGTACATATCTAATTTCACTATGCAACAGATAAGTCGTTAACTATTTAACACTGCATTATTTCATTTGGTATATCATATGACAAACATGAATACATATCAGCAGTCCTTTGTCAATATTCATCAATCATTTATTTATTTTTGGCAGGCTACATGATTGTTTCTGCGGAAAATACCTTCTGCAGTTCACTTGATCTGATAGTTCTCTGTCCTTGTTAAACTATAATGCCACCCTTACACAAATAGCTGGAAAATGGAAAAACTATATTTTCCATTGCCAAAAAAACTCAAATTAATCACAAGGGATGAAAAAGAGATTTCAATGTGTTTAACATTAGTTTTTTGAAATTATTTGACTAATACAAATTGAATCCATTTCTAAGATGACTAAGACATTTTTCACATATTTAAGTCATCCATATTCTTTGATGATCCGTGCTTTATCATGAATCCATTAGCACAGATAATCAAGGAAATTTTAATCATGCGACTAACTTTTATCGGATGGAGAAAGGAAATGAGATGGTGCATGCACACAGAATTCAATTTGATCTTAAGTTTTTCCCTGGATAAGTTGGGTGGAGCTTGAATATAGGCACAAGGATCGTGATGGTGTGGTGGCTAACATATTGGCTTCCCTCCCAGAGGCCTTGGTTTGAATCCCAGAGGGCCCGGGTTTGACTCCCAGAGGCAGTAGGTATTTTTCGGTGGTATCCCAATCCCTACTTGAGGGGCTTTGTGGAGAGCACTTTGAGTGAATACGCCATCCGTCTGATGGGATGCTAAACTTTGGACCCCTTGGCACCTATTGTTAAGAGTAGGCTAATGCCAATGCTGGGTTTCTCTCCACTCTTCATCCTTTCCTGTCCCTCTCTAATGGCACAAACAACCTCAGCTGTCAGTCGCCTCCCACAAAAACTACTGCTACTTGAATGTGGGCACAAGTGTTAGGTTCAGGAAGGGGAGCGGGATGACATGAACACACGAGTGACGGGCTCTCTGTTAGGGGCGGGCTCTCTATTAGGGATAGGCTCATGGGTTCTCTATTAGGGGCTAACCCCTTCCCAGAAGGAACAAAATCTTAATTGAAAGGTGTACAGATGAGTAGCAGAGGATTAAGATCAGGGTTTAGTGGATTTGAAAATCCCAGCTAGATTGATGGGCCATTTATAAGTGATAGAGGGGCATTTTGGTTACAGGTTAGCCATTGTTTTGTGATTGGTCATTAGTGAGGAATGGTGAATGTGGCTTTTTATTTGCACTATCTACATACCCCTGACAACGCTCATTCAAATTGATGAACATTTTCACATATATTAACTCACCACAACATGGTGCAACATTCTGGCATCCTCTTGTGTGTGCTGCATCTTTGCCTCCAGTGCTTCAAGTTGCAACCAACTTTTTGTTCTCATCTCTTACCTCACCAGTGTTATAATATATATCTTCATCACAAGTTCACCAACTACCACTCTTAACTCAAATACTGGCTCATACTCTAACTTAGATACATTAACAATCCTACATTGTCCTGGTAATGTCTTATCAGAAAAGATTCATTCACACGAGGGTTGCTGTTTATATTTTGAGCCTTGACAACACTAAGTGCTTTAAGCACCATTTGACATTTCCATCTGAAAGTTTGACCCTTTTAACGCTAACTTAATTCATGACATTTTGTCATTTGATCAACTTGTGTTGTTTACAGTGACTCAAAAATTTTGTCTCAGCAAAAAAATGGAGTTCACTCATGAACACTTGTGCGATGATTTTTTAGGAATTTTGACGTGGATTATCAAGACAGGAGTGCATCGATCAATTTACTTCCACTTTTTGCAATGAAGGCCTATTCTTTGCCACTGGAAACGCTGGTATAATAAATTCCATCATGGACATCGTTCGCTCAGTGATGCAAGTCGTCCAAAATCAGTTGTTGTGCCAGAAAACATTGATGCTGTGCAAGAACTAGTAAAGGAAGATCGTCATGTGACTTATCATGATATTGAGGCATCCTTGGGGATTAGCATGATGAGCATCAATAAGATATTGCATAAACATTTAGCTGTGAAAAAAATTTGTTTGCATTGGATCTTGCATAATTTGACAAAAGCTCAAAAAGATACTCGTGTCAATTGGTGCCAAGAAATGCTCAACAAATACAATCCTGGTGAATCAAAAGCTATGTATAACATCTATACAGGTGGAAAAGCTTGGATCTATGCATCCGAGCCCGAAACAAAACAGCAATCTACTGTATGGGTCTTCCAAGGCGAGCCAAATCTGACAAAAGTGATTCATGCACAAAGCACATCAAAGCAAATGATTGCCTGTTTCTTCAGAATAACTGGACATATGACAACGGTACTGTTAGAGCAATGTAGAACTGTGATTTCTGAATGGTACACGAGCATTTGTTTGCCAGAAGTGCTCAGTGAAAGAGGGAAAAAGAAGGGGCAACGAAGGATCATTCTTCATCATGTAAGCTGTCACAGATCAGCTGAAACAACTACCTATTTGATTAGCCAAAATGTTGAATTGATAAGTCCTCCTCCCTGATTTAGCCCTAGCCCTAGATTAGCTCCTAGCCCTGATTTAGCACCAAATGACTTCTTTTTATTCCCGTTTATCAGGAAAAATTGCATGGCCAACATTTTTCAGCACCTGAAGAAGCTGTTGATGCATTCAAAAACCATGTTTTGGAGGTACATCAATTGGAGTGGAAGAAGTGTTACAAAAATTGGTTTGAGCACATGCAAAAGTGTATTGATTGTCATGGAGAATACTTCAAAAACAATAAAGCCATTTTCAACAATAAATTACTGTCTTTTCATTATTAGGCTGAAAATATAAATAGCAACCCTCGTATTACCTCAATACACTTCCTGCTGAATTCTTCTAATGCTGCATAGCACTAAGCTTATCCCTATTTATATTTCTATTAATATTCCCGCTCTCAGAACTGACTCATCCCTTCACCCATATCTCCATGCTTCAGCACACCAACATTCATTTCTTCAGTCACCCCATCCAAAATTAATTATCTAAACTTAAAAATACATAGATTGACATGGCACACCCTCATCAAGACCCTAACTGTTTCTGTACTCCACATTCCACCCAATATCCAATTTTTTTTCCCTGGAACTTCACTGCATAATATTCCTAAGAGAACCATCATCTATGTCTTGCTTCTGCCTAGAGCTTTCATAAGCATAACTCTTAAGCCACCGCCCCCTGTACCTCTCAAAACCTAACCTGGTATCCCTTTTCAATCTTCCTCCCGCACCACCTCAGGTTTTCCTGAAAATTATCCTCCAAAACAAATGATCCCTCACCTATTCCTTTCAAGCTATAAGATGATGCACAATAGCTAGAGCTCAATCTGATTGTAAACCTTTCTCCATATACATGAACTCAATATGTAGGAAGAACTTGAGCCAGGAGTGAAAAGTCATTCCGAAATTCATAAAATCAGAAGTGCAATTGATCAAGCTTTAGTTTTTCAGTCACCCAAGGGGTAATACTCATTGCCAAGGGCATCAGAAAATCAGTGACAGGTAAGGGATGTAATCTTAACAAAACAAAGGTCATTATGTTTTTGAGATCGAGGAAAGTTAAGTTAAACTTTAAAACAGGTCTTAAAACAGAACAGCTAGAACCATTTACCTAGCTTGGAAGTGTCCTGGATCAAAACGGTCAAATTATTAAGGACATCTGAAGATCAATTGCATTTGGCAAAGATGCTTTCACATGGAGGAGAGAGAGAATTGATGACAGGGACATTGAGTGAGGATGTTAAGAAAAGGCTTGTTAAAACTTTGACATGGAGCACAGTTATGTAAAGAACGGAAACATGGTCACTGAAGTAGGATGATAGGCATAGATTAGAGGCTTTCAAAATGTGGGTGTGGAGAAGGATGGAGACAGTGAAGTGGACAGTGAGGAAAACAAATGAGGAGGTGCTAGGTATGGGAGGAGTGGAGATCGTTGGGAGAAATCATAAGGAGGCAGGAAAAATGGATGCAAAGCATTTTGATCAACAGTGTGATGCTGAAGACTGATAGAGCTGAGAATGTTAGGCAAGCAAGGAAGTGGCAGGAATAGGATAGGGAAGTTGGATGGAATGAAGGGAAAGGAGAATGTGAAATTAAAGAACAGTTTACTGTAGTGTGGGTTATCAAGTTGTCTTGTTAGTCAAAGATAAGAACTGCAGCGAAGATAATTCTGGGTTCATCCAAAACTTACCATAAATCGTACATAAATAATTAACAACTTGCATTGTCTATCACAGATTTATTTGACTTACAATCATTAAATATTCAGCTGACTCGTTGAAATGCAAATAGTTGCAGAGATCAACACAAATTTGAACTTGAAAAATTTAGGGAATATTGAACAGAAAATATTCCAAATATAAAACAATTATTATTTGAATAAAGAGAACATAACATAATGGTAACACTGTGAGAGAAAATTTAGATACTCTACACTTCAGTTTTCTTAAGAAGGTACAGATGGCAAATTTCAAAACATGAGAACTTATTTTAAATGCAATTCACACAATGAATAAATTTTGGACACAATGATGACATTTGCAATCATTTAGTGCCTGAGGTCAATGGATGGAAAATAAACTGAACGCTTAAAACTAATGTGAAAATTAAAATTGAAAAATCAAACTTATGAAATGAATTAATTCAACAACAGTATCATTGAAATATAATAAACACATTACATATTTACCATTACAATCAATGTAGATTATAAACATTATAATCATTATGTCTTGTAAATATGAAAATTCGTATCCAACAAAAAACTGCCCCTCTTTGGCCAAACACATGTAGCTCACCAACAAGGTACAAAAATATATCCTATGTGATATCATTAAAATTCTCAGTCACAATTAAGATATGTCTCGTCTGAATAGCCGGTGGACATGTGATGTATTGTCAAACAAACTCTTCAGCATAATAACCTGTGAAGCAAAATTAATTATGAAATTACCAGTAAATAAATGAAAATTTGAAATATTTCATTGGCACATCAACTTTTTAGTCAAACTTATCATAAGAAATCAACACATGGTCAACACAATGGACACACATTCACTCAACCAGTTACAATGAAAACTACAGCAACATATTGTCACCAAACATGTACATTCTTAAGAGCAATTATAATGCCAGAAAAAAGAGCAACATTAATATATTTACAGGCATTTAGGTAAACTGATAATTATGTAAGGGCTAAAACATCTCTCTTCTGTACCTGTTTGAAGAATCGTAAGAAATTACTTCTTATGACTTTCTCAGTAAAATGACCTTAACTGTCGATGCACCCTAAATATAATTATTAACTAAAGACCTTTTCAACATGTACATAGTATGTATTGTAAACAACAATATTGCTTCCAAATTTATAAAAATTCCATTAATATTTTTTAAATAATATGAAGAATCAATACTTTTTCATTAGGTAATCTACCGGGTAGATTTTCAGTGGACAAAACTACCAAATAAATATTTTGTTTCTCCTAAGAAAGCACAACCCAACATCCAACTCTACAACAAGTCCCTCTTCATCTCTGTGCACTTCCTTCTTCCCTCCCTTCATCCCATCCAACATCCCTACCCTACTCCTGCCCTTTCCTCATTTGCCTAACATTCTCCCCTCTATTACCCTCTTCAACATTCCATTACCGCTCAATACGCCTTTCATCCATTTTTCCTGCCTCCATAGGATATCTTTCAACAAACCCCTCTCCTCACCCACCATCTCTAGTACTTCCTCATTTGTTTTACTTTCGGTCCATTTCACCTTCTCCATTCCTATCCACACCCACATTTTAGAAGCCTTCAATCTACTTCTATCATCCTGCTTCAATATCCACATTTCCCGGCAATACATAGCTATACTCCATATAAAAGTTTTGACGAGTCTTTTCTTAACATCCTTACTCAATGTCCATGTCATCAACTCCCTCCTTGTGAAAGCCTCTTTGCCTAACATAATTTGTCTCCTTACTACTTACTACTTTGACCATGTTGGTCCAATACACTCCCAAAATACACAAACTGTTCTACCCACCCTACTTTTTCCCCTGCTATTTTAACTTTTAGCTTAGCCATTCTCTTTCTGGAAAATCACATAAACTTTGTTTTATTTACATTGATTCTCATCCCGTATCTATCGTACTGAATTACCAATTCACTCAGCAGTTCTTTTAATCCCTTGGATGACTGACAAACTAAGGCTTGGTTAGCAGCAAACCTAACTGATTTTACGAATTCCCCTCCGACTTTCATTCCTACCTCCAGTTCTTCCCAGGTCTCTTTCATCATTTCCTCCACATATATGTTGAATAGCACTGGTGATAATGGACAACCCTGCCTTACACCTCTTCCTAACACTACCCATCCAGACTCTCCATTCCCCACTCGCACCTGGGCAGTCTGAGGCATGTACAGGTGGCGGATTAGCATCCTGTCCCTCCAATCTATTCCTATTTTCTGCAATATACTCAAGAGTTTTTCCCAATTCACTCTATCAAATGCGTTTTCGAAATCTACAAAACAGGCAAATACGTCCTGATTGTATTCCATACTATATATTCCTCTCAATTAGTGATCTCATTACTGCAATGGCATTGCATGTGCCTCTCCCCTTCTTAAATCCAAACTGATCATCCCCTAAGTAATCATTTGCCCTGTTCTCCATCCTTTTATTGATGATCCTGAGAACCATTTTAGCTTCATGGGAAATCAAACTTATTGTTCTGTAGTCCTCATATGATATGGCATTGACCTTTTTCAGAATTGGAACTAACACTGATCTCACAAAATCTTCCTGGCAGATTCCTTCCTCATAGATACTAGGAATCAGTCCATATACGGTCACCTTCCCACATTTTCCTAAACATTTCAACAGTTCTACAGGAATGTTGTCTACCTCCATGGCCTTTTTTGCTTTCATCTCCCTTAATGCCCTTTCTATTTCATCGTCGAGTATGTCTGTACCTAAGCTATCTTCTTCTTCGTCAAGTTCCTTTTCTATGTCTAACCTTGTCGGCCTAAGTTCCCTACCATACAGTGTTTCTATATATTCCTTTCATCTCCCTTGGATATTTTCTGTTTCAACTATCATCTTACCCGACTTATTACTTCCCGATAGTGTTTTAACTTTCCTGTATAGTGCACCAATTTCACCTTTCCTCTGCAAACTTTCTATATCCGTGCACTGCGTTTTCCACCATGCTACTTTTACTTTATTTGTTACCTGTCAGAATTTACTATTTAACCCTTTATACTTCCTTCTGCCTAACTCTTGCGTTTACATTCTTCCATTTCCTTCTCTTCTCTAACTTTCTAATTATCTCATCTGTGATCAATGGTTTCCTTGTCCTTTTCCCATCAACAGTTCCTATAGTTTCTTTTGCATCTTTCGACATCCCTTTTTGGATACGCTCCCATTTTTCTTCGATAGTATTCAGCTCTTCTCTCTCATTCATGATTTTCTCTCCTGCATCTTGATACTTCTTCCTTGTGAATCCATTTAATGCTTCTACATTCCATTTCCTAACCCGTCGCCCCTGCCTTATATTTTGAAATGGCCGCAACACTTCATAACAACTAAATTGTGATCAGTCTGCATCCGTCCCGGGAAGCTGTGAAAATTGATCACACTGTTCCTAAATCTTTACCTAAACATAATATAATCTAACTAATATATTTCTGAGCCACCTGGCATTTTCTATGTATACCCATGCCTTTTGTGATGTCTACACCAGGTGTTAGTGATGACTAACCCATATCCTGCAGAACTCAATTGCATACTCCCAAGGGTCATTCCTCCTCCCTAAACCGTAGCCCCCACCTCATCACCATCTCTTCCTTTGTCTACCACCGCATTCCAATCCCCCACCAATATCAAATGTTTCCCTGCAGGAACACATGTGATTATGTCCTCTAACTGACCATATATCCGGTCGACTTCTTCCTCCTTATGATTGCTTGGTGGCATGTATACCTGAGTAATGACCAAGTTCATCAGTTCTCCTTTTATCTCTACTAGTAATATTCTATTGCTCTATGTTGACTTTGCTTCTTCCTACCTTTTTATTCAATATTATGGCAACTCCTCTTTGGCTCTATTCCCCTCTGCTGTACAAGGTCTGCCCAATAAATAAGCCAAATGGGGCCTTAAAAACTTTATTTTGCAAAATTTAGTCTACATTGATTTTGTCCCCTTCAAAGTACTCTCCATTCGTTGCTATGCACCTATTCCATCTTCTTTTCTAATGTTTAAAGTACCCTTGGAAGTCCTTGGCAGTTAGGCTTTTAAGTTTCCTCATCCCTTCTTGCTTTATTGTGTCCACATCTTCCCAGTGATGTCCCCTCATCACATTTTTGCATTTTGGGAATAGGAAACAGTTACAGGGGAGGAGATCTGGCAAATAAGAAGGATGATCAAGGATGGTGATTGAATTTTTTACCAGAAACTGGTGAACAATCAATTCTGAGTATGCAAGTGCATTGTCATGGTGCTATATCTCCCATCTCTTCCTTCATATTCTCTAATTTTCCTGTAATCAATATTGTCCTGACATTCCAAGTTCATATTCTAACTATTTCCATCTTCTTCTTCTGCATACTCTGTTCTGCTACTGTCTGTTTTACTTTAAAAGGTTTTTGTGCAATGATGACTGTAGATGCTTTGCCTCTCCCGCTGCTAAGCACGACACATGACTGATTGGGCCGAGTTGAGAATAATAATTGAGGTGGTTTCCCATTGCCTTCCTCAACAGTGTTTTTAACATGACACCATCACTCAATGGCCACCCCACTAGGGTCAGATGCCTTTGCAGCCACCTCCCTGAGGAATAGACGCTGCATGGACTACCTTTCGTCTGGCTCCCAAATTTCGACCTATCTGGCATGGGTGACCCTGCCAGGAGAAATTATCATTGCTACCGCCAGCACAACTCTAGGGGCCATCGGAATGCACAAGTCCTTCCACCATGTCAAGATTTTAGTCCATTGGAGGGAAGTTTATCATGAAATTATTTACCCAGTAATATGTTAATTTCCCTCATAAGTAATGGTTATCATCAGGTTATAGGTTAAGGGAATGGCTGGCTCCGAAAATATCTATTTCACTTATGTTAATTCCTGAAATCTTACCTGCAAAATTCCAATGGAAATCATTAAAATAATTTGAATAAATGACCACATATTGACTCTGGTAAAATTACTCTCAGCAATATTCCGATCTCTTGCTTCAAAAGCCCTTTGCTGATCTTGCAAGTGGCGTATTTTTGTGAGATGGCCCCGAACTCGTTGCATGGTATCCTAGAAAGGCAATGTTTAAATAACTGAATTTGTCTGTTTTAATTCTATACTACCAGTAACGAATAGCTATTTATAGATTAATTCCAAGAAGCAGCCATAAATGCTGCAATAGTTACATTAGTAGCGTCACCTGCTGATGCAAACTCACAAATGCAAACTTCAAAGGGGGAAAAAACCATCTGCCTTTTCAACTAAAAGGGATTCAATCCCAAGCTGCTCAATTTATGGCTGAGCATTTTATAGCCCTTAGAAATTCACAGAGTATAGAGGACACCATGGTAACTTAATTGCGATGAATCACTTGACCGTAAACAGATGGATATGAGTTCACATTCTGGTCATGATGAATGATTTTACAGTGAAATTATCATATTTATTTACAAAAATATAAATAAAATTTAAAAATATGCAAGTGTACCTGTATAATTATTTAAATAATTTGGTTTAAAGTCATGCCTACCATAAAAATGTATTGGTTAATATAAAAAATTCACAACAAATTAACAAATGTGCACAAATATTGTTTTATCCAGTAGCACATTGTAATCCATATTCACAATTGTGTCGTCACAACTCCATACTGAAATAATTGAATCCTTAATCATTACCATTTGCAAATGTAAAATCAATTGCTGGCGACTGTTACCACAACAAAGGATTACTTATCGAAGCATGGTTAAATTAAATTTAACGTGAAGGTATCATCAAATGCATTGAAGCATGCCTAAAGCGAATGGGAAATTAAGGGTGGATAAGGATACAGATGCTGAACAAGAATGTGAAAACCAAGATTGGGGCATAGGTGTGGAGGGGAGCATTAAGAAGAAAGGGAATCAAGCATGCTGCTCAATGGTCTATACAGTATCAGCAAGAGCATATGAGGGATTTGCACAAAAAGCTCTTTACCATGTTATATTATTAAGAACTACAGTTCCACTGAATGCACAAGGAGTTCCCATCATAATTTATTTATTTAACAAAGCAGCCAAAAATGGCTCAAAAGCTTTTACATTGGCTGACAGACACCAAATATACTATACATGAAGAAAAAGAAAGGGTAAAAGCAATAAACAATAATGAAAATTTAACAAAATAAATCATAGCACAAGTATTCATTATGGGAAGGTCAAATACATGATAATACATTAATGTATCTATTTATGTAATTAGGGTTTGGATTACATGATGGTAAAAATACTGCAGACAATAGAATACAAATGTAATTGTTCACTGGAATTAAATATACGAGAAATTTCAACCAGAATGCAGCACTCAATATTCGTTAATCTAAAATTTAAAAGAATGCACCTAACTTTAAAAAGTTCTAAAAATTTCAGGTTTGCATGCACAGGGTATACATTCCTTAGTAAAAATAATTATATTTAGGTGAAATTTGCATTTTTATTGCAAACACATTAAGGCACAAAAATGAACAAAATCATTATCTCTAACCAAAAACACAATAATCAACCTGAAGGTTGGTTTGGTAGGTAATGGTAGAGTTAACCCAGTACTAAGTGCTTATATAGCATGTGAAATTCACATATCAGGGTAGGGAAACCAGTCCCATTTCCTGAGCCTGTTACAGTACCCCAGGAAGATTTGGTGCCCGAAAAATCACAGCTTGGGTGAAGTTGAGGGTGCCCAGGAATCAAACCCGGGACCTCTGGCTATTAGTCCAATGCTCTACCCCTGGACTACCATGACCCATGTTATCTCTTACATTCCTGGGAAAGTATTCATGAGAAGCAATCCTCATTGGTGACAATGACTTTGTTGGAATAGGGCCCAACCATTTGCAGCTCTTTTTTATTATGCAGGTATACAATAATTATATCACAAAAATTAGGTGCATAAAGAATTCATTTGCTACAACTACATACTTCACAATGCCTCTTATTTTAAACTCAGTTCTATTCACTATTTTTTTTTTTTAATGTTCAGAGTGTGTATGGAACGTTTGCGTTCAGAGTGCCCCATGGAACATTCTTTCACATGAGGTAATGTTTCATACAATTTGAATATTCTTCAATCTTGACATTTTGTGCCCCTTGCACTTGTTGCCTCATCATTAGATAATCATGAAGTACTTTGTGACAAATTCTTCTAATGAGCTACTCCATCTACTTTAAATTGTAACTAGTGCCTGACCTGATAGCTCTTCAGATGAACCACTTGAACCTGCCCCTTCTCCTTATTGCAGGACCTAATTTTGGCAAAGATTCATTGGGCAGAATTTGGGAATTAGGTATCCAAGAAATGTCGGTGGGGGCTCCAATGGACTAGTTTCCATCAAAATTAACAAATTTTGGCAGCTGAAGTAGTGAATGCTAATCCTTTGTAATTGCTATATCACAATCGTTTGTAATTAAATAAATGAAAAATAAGATTGTAAGGTAGTTAGAAGGTTTCAATAAGAATCAATAAGGAATACAATATTTTGCCCAAAACCCAACCACATTCTTGTGTACACATGTAGAATTTTGCAGTAAGCATTCTCAACAACTTTAAAAATATGCAAGTTTTAAGGAAATATTGGACACACGCCATCAGAATTAGTATTACCCATACCCATAGTAGCCATTACCTACCACGCTGGCCTTCGGGTTGATTACTGTGTTTATGGTTTTTTAAAATAATATCCTAAAATACAAAACTTAAGAAAATTAGTCATGTGACCTAACACCCTCATTTTAAGAACAGTTCTAAAAAACAATTTAAAAATAAAATTCTTGTTGGCATGAAATATTAACAAAAAAGTTAACTTAAATGATATAGCTTTTTAAATTATTAAATTATTGGCCACACTAAGCAGATTTTTTCTTTTTCAAACTAAATGCTAATGTATATAACCAATGTTTTTTACCATTAACTTTGGAATACCTAATGAAAACCACAGAAAATGTTTTTTGCAAATACATATCTCTCATGAAGTTCTTGTATTCCTATTAAATTTATATTGAAAATTGTAAAATATGGCATCTATTCTTTGAAGTTGAATGACAAAAATAAATTAAATAATAATGAAAATAAAGAATAAGATGATATAATAAGGACTTACCTGCATTGACAAAATCTGAGCTTCATAAGCATCCTCAGAACTGGGAGGGTCAACACTTTGAAAATCAAAGTCCCATGACTCAGCTTCACTGTCTACAATAATTTCAAAAAATACAGTCTTGCTGTTAAACCTGCTAAATGTGTTGTCCCAGCATAATTGGTGGTCACCTTCTTCCTCCACTGTGTAACTGAAACAACATCAATTCACATGGTGGATAAAGCGTGCAGTAAATAAATCCTATTTTCAAATTTATCTTTCTTGGTTTTCCATTGTAAGTGCTGAGTTACAGTATAGACTGTTTTGCTGGGTTTCTTCCGGTACTTTAAGTTTTAAGAAAATCTCCACGAGTTTGAATCATTGGAGATTCTGGCAGAACACAAAGCAGGGTTTTATTCAAAAAAGGGAACACATTTCGTGGAAAATCAACAAAAAATAGAAATGCATTCTTAGCCAAATGCCAAGCTAAAATCTAGCAGAACAAGTATTGATACCTCCCTTTTGTCCATTACACGTCATATATCATCAGTAGTTTTGACTAGAGCAGTAAAAGTTCTGTGTTTATGGCACAATCCAGATTGTGCTAGGTTAAGGATATGATTATTCTTTATAAAATGAGTATTTAGATCGTGGACAAGTTTTTCAGGGTTTTTGGATAAGATTGGATGGAAGGAAAAGGAGCGAAATTCTTTCTACTCTTGAGAATTGATAATTATAGAGTCCCTCAAGTTTCAGGGTAAAGATGGGTGCCTGCACATACATGGGATGCTTGTATAAAGATAGAAAAGTCATCACCTCAGATATTTATTAAAATATAATTAAAAACTGGTCAAATTTACTAACCGATGTGAGCTGTCTGGTTTCTTATTTTCTGCGACAATTATCCTATTACTAGGAGTGTAGAGTTGGAAGTTGATATCTATTTCACCCTGTCCGCCATCAATTACCTGTAAGAAAAAAGGTTTTAGCATGTATTACTCTAAAAAATATGGTTAACATTTGTTAATGACAAAATGCTGCAAAAGTTTTGGAACTGGTCTCCAAAAAGGTTGGCCACCCACAACAATAGTCTCATGATTATGATCCTCTTACTGTCTCAAAATTCTAATGAAATAAATCTCATAGAAGTTTATTTAAGTTTTTGTCATTTTATTCCCAACTAGTCTCACTGACTTCTATTATTTTCTTCTTCACAGAAAAATACCTCTGATACTAAATCAAAGAAAAACATATCCCCTTGATTACCCCTCATTCACTTTCATACCCAAACATAGTAGCTATGACAAGATTTATCAATCGTATAGATTTAAAAAAATTCTTTTGGATGGGGAGGAGGAGAGGCAGTATTCAGCCCGTATTAATTCACAGTGACGTCGCTTTCACTGGTCATGGCAGTGAGGAGAGAGCACTGGCCTACACGAGGGCTCAATTCTACGTGATGCCTCTGTACACCCTCAGCTCTTTACCCTAGCTGTGTGATTTTCCAAGCTACTATATCTCCCTGAGAAACCACAGGGGAAGGAACTGTCCTCTCTACCCTGTTAATGTATGATGTTCACATATCCTGGCTTAGGGAATATTATAGGTGAGCACGACCCGCAGCTGTAAAACCAACCTTTGGAGTGATTGGGGTGCCATTCTGGATTATACTAATTCCCAGTGTCTCCCACGATTAGCAGTAAATCTACACACACCCTATGGGGAACATCCTTTAATTCATAGGCATAGTTTAAGGTATGCTGGGAACTTATCCAATAAATACTTCCTGCCTGTAAATTTTGTTATTCAATTATATACTACAGTTCATAATGATGTACACTTTGAAAATACATGCACAAAATGCTTCATGCAGATGACCAATTACGTTCATAGAAAAATACTGTTAAAATTTCAGGTAAATGGGATATGGTTCTACAATTCATTAGGCATAATAAAAATCCTAAAAATGCACATAATAAATCAAACAGTATTTCTGAAAAAAACATGCACAAGATTTTTCATGCAGCTGACAAAATAAGAGCATGGAGAATGATGTTTAGCAAAAACATTCTTTAAATAATCTCTTGTTGGGCAAGAAAAGGACCTGCTGCAAATCACTGGGCAGAGCAACAAATACATTTAGCAGTGTAGTAGATATAGTAGTATCAGACCAAAATGTTTTCATTGAATTTTAACAATATCACCACCATTTTTAAGGTTCCACTTATCACATGACCATGGCATTTCGATGGCATGGCTGTGCCATCAAAACTCCATATGTGGGTGTCCTTTCTTTGTGTTTCTGTGTTTAAATGCCTTAATCAACATTTTTCATTTGTGTATCACCGAAGAGTGTTTTGTTTCTAAGGTATTTATATATACATAAAATATATATATATATATATATACTCTTACCATGGATCACAGTAGTACCAGCACAGGGAAAGAAACTGGCCCCCTTACCCTGATGTGCGAATTTCACTCGCCGTCGGGCTCAGTACTGGGTGAACTCTACATTCACCTACCAAACCGACTTTTGGGTTGATTACTGTATTTATGGTTTATACCTCTAACCCTCCACTCTAACTCAAAATAATATACCTGGCCCCCTGATTCCTGGAATGAGCTAGGGATCAATATCAGACACTAAATTCCACAATATCCAGATATTTTCATCCCATCTCCACCCCTTAACCTCACATATCAATCCCACACTTACTGAATTTTCCCTCCCAAACCTCTTCCCCTTCCATTCATCATCTTCATCCTCTTAAAACCTCCTCAGTTCCTTCTTCCTCTAGCGCTAAGTGGTTTGGCCACCGAAAATTCGGTACACGGGTGAGTTTCATTTGTATTTGTTTCTCTGCATTTTTGCTTGATAGTGTTCCCTTGCTTTTCTATTGAAATTATTATTCACATCTGTGAGACTTTCCTTCAAGTGATGCACACAAGGGTGGTCTGAAAATTTTCCAACCTAACAAAGAAACAAGACCTTTTTCGGAAATTTTCTGAGTCGGAAACTTTTCAAACCACCCATGTATGTATACATTCAAACACGAAGTTCCGCCATACGGTGAACAAATATTAATTCACATGGAAATAAATATAAGGATAAGGGATAGGAACATACATGAAGGACGAACACAGTAGAGGTGGGGAAGGTGGAATCAGGCATATCATATCAAACGTAAAAATATTTCCTAGACTGGGATTCCAGTCCAGTTTGGTAGGTGATCGTATAGTTCACCTAGTACTAACCCCAAAGGCATATGAAATCCACACATCAGGGTAGGAGGGCTAGTTCCTTTCCCTGTGCCAGTTATGGTTTCCCAAGAAGATCTGGTACCCAAAAAATCACATAGCTTGAGTGGAGCTGCAGGTGCCTGTGAATCGGACCCCAGACCCTCCGGTCAGTAGTCCAACGCTCTACCCCCTGGACTACCATTACCCATATATATGGGTCACGTATGTACGTACATATTAAACAACAAGTTTATAAAGACACACATTCCTCATTTCAATTTTTAAAAATACACATGGAACTAAACATCAAATAACATTTCCATCTAAATTAAAATGGACTATACCTAGTGTTTTAAACATTGTACCTACTTGTTTAAACAAGTAAATTTTCATGTTATTCCAATATATTTGAGAAAAAATACCTATTAGAGAAAACCTAGCACAGAAAATATTCACAACGTAACCCTATAGCTTGCACTATGAAACTAGTCATTGCATTAATAATGTAGGCATCAAAATATGTCACTGTGCACTTTGAAAAAAATAAATTTTCTTTTCTTTCCAATGAATTTTTCTTTCTTTGATGAGCTAATTCTTTTTCTTAGCAGCATAAAAATAATAATATATTAAGTAGCTGCCTTGACTTAGGGGTGAGAAAAGCCAATTATAGTTGCATAAAAATAATTTTATATTTTAAATTATAATGGATCTAATACATCCATAAACATCATAGAGAAGAGTTTTCATCTCCTATCCAATCAAAAAATACATTATTATATTACTGTGTAGCAAATCCATTTATGATTGTAACATGATCATCAAATTCTTGCATTTCAATCAGAATAGAATTTATACTTGAGGTTGCGAGGACTGATATTCTCTATACTGTCCATCATTTAAGTCTTGGGAATAATAATTAAGGTGGTTTCCCATTGCCTTCCTCACCAGTGTTTTTAATATGACACCATCACTCCATGGCCGGCCCCCTAGGGTCAGATGCCTTTGCAGCTGCCTCACTGAGGATTAAACGCTGCGTGGATTACCTTTCGCCTGGCTCCTTACCTTCGACCTATCTGGCATGGGTGACCCTACCAGGAGTAAATTTCATTCCTTTCACCAGCACAGCCCTAGGGGTCATCAGAATGAACAAGCCCTTCAGCTACATCAAGGTTGTAATCCAAAGGAAGGGATTCCTCATGTAATATGAATTAAAATTTGGTTTTCTGATCTAGTCCCCTTTGCATTGGCATGGTTAATGTTATTCAACATGAAAATAATTTGTTTCACATCAACTGTTTCATGATGTAAGATTCACAAACTATAGTTGAAATATTAATACCTAGAAAAAATACTTTATCATAATTATCAATAAAATATATCAGAATATTTATCATGAAGATGTTACATTCAACAGACAAAACTGGTCTCATTTTTGTCCATTCTACACCTGCTTCTTAGGTTTTCAGGAATCCTTAGAATGCCATTCTCTATCAAGTGAGATTATATTTTGGATATTACAGTTGCACATTGTGGCAGTGATGTTGAATTGTTATTAAGAATATTGAGCACTACTTCTTGCTTCAGTAACAGCATAATTTCAGATCAGAAATTCTATTAGGGGATGCTTTCATCGGAAAGTTCCACGGTAATCAATCACTGCGGTTTAACATCTGCACTATATGACACATTAATTAATAGTAGCCACCAATATTCTCACTAATCTGAATGCAGTAATTTTTAAGACATTAGGGTAGATGGTAGGATGGGGTCAAGTGTTGGACTACAGACTGAAAGGTACGGGATCGAGTCCTGAGCAAGCTTGGCCTCACTTGACCCGTGTGATTTTTTGGATACCAGATCTTCATGGGAACTGGCCCCCCTTAATACCCCGCTAATGTGTGCAATTCACACACTATATAGGGCTTATTACTGGGTGAACTCCACTCACCTACCAAACTGACCTTTGGCTTGGCTACTGTGTTTATGGTTTTAGTTTGTCAAACTTCCTATGCCTCGGTAGTAACCATATATTAGTATAATGAGTGGTAAAAGAATCAGCTCCCTTTTTTTCTACAGCTTCCTGTAGTGTCACTTTTTTACATTTCTGGCATGACGTAAAATCAATTGCCACTACAGAATTATCACTCTAATGAATGAAAAAAAATATTTTTACCAAGCAAATGAATCAAATCACATTTTGGTTACCAGTTGGAAAATGAAAGCTTGACATATTCCATCTAATTTTGCTTGTGACATGAAATGTCAGATGCCTGTCACTCAGAGTCGTTTAAAAAAACTAATGCATGAAGTAATTGAAAAACTTAATATTGACCCATTCTTCAATCCAAAATTATTTTTTCCCTTGGTCCAGCACATTGATATGGCAAATAATTATTCAGATAACCAGTTGATGATGAATATTACCATAGTTTAAAACCAAATTCAACCAGTTTTTCCATTGATAAACATGTTTGTTGATTGTTTTCCAAGGTATAGAACCATTTTGTATCACTGTACAATTTGTCAGAAACTAATTCAACCTGAACTATCTCGGTATAAATAGTCTAACTTTGGAAAATATGTTTTATCCAGAATTTTGAATTATCTGAGAAGGGTAAAATTCTTTGAGTTGCATCAAATCTATTTTGAGTCGTACATAACCTTAAAATGGCATGCTCATATACTCCTTTACTAGTTCAATAAAAATTTGCACATGACCTGTGGTACCTATGCAGAATTAGGATAACAATAAATCTCAAAAAATTCTCACAGAGACAAAAACAAATATTATTTTTGTCTTCAGGATGTTTATTTGAAAAGTTGATCATGAGTTCAAATAACTAATCACTGAAATTTTAGTATTAATCTAAGTTGAGCGAACATTCTTCAAATTGTGCTTTTCTTGCATGTATTCTTCAAACTTTTTCTTGCAGAATTAGGGATCCAGGTGATACAAGATACCATTTTCCCCATGGATAAATATTCTTCCATTTATCATTCCTTCTCTCAGGATATATATTTTTCCTATGCATAGTTTTTCATGATGGTATGGAGATTATGTCCGACTTTCCTTGCTGTACGTGGAAATACATTTCAAAAATATCAACTGGCAACATGGCTATACCATTATTTACGAGTCTCTATCAATCATTAATGTTTATTTCAACTGCCAGTTCATTTATTTCCAGGGATTATACTGCCAATTGACAATGTCAGTACTTGATTCAAATTAAATCCATAGTTTCAGCCTCAACTTTGTGGAAGTTCATTTTAATAATTACGGTTTCCCATTGAATCTTGATTTAGTTGACTATAGTCTAGACCAGGGGTGGTCAAACCGTGGTACATGTACCAAACATGGTGCATTGCACCCTCGTGCCTACCTATTTTTTTTAAATATGGGTCATAATCGAATCCATTTTAATACTTTCAACGTGAAAGTGATCTAAGTTCAATTCGTACAGCCTTCAATAGCCTTCTCAGTGCCTGAAACTTAGATTTGAAATGTTACTTTAGGTGGATTCACAAATATTTAAATATTTATAATTGGTGTTGCCACAGCACATTCCTGCTCATACAATCACAAATACCATGCACTAGCAATATATCATGTGGTTGAAGTTATGTGCAAATGAACGACGAGCTTTTGATATGGTTAGTCAGTCATCATGGCGTGGAGTTTGAAGCAGTGCTTTATTGAGTGTGCTAGTGTGGTTTTTGTATTTAGAGCGATTGAAAGATAGATTCAAGATTTTATATATTACGTTTGTCAAAGAGTGCTACTACTTTTTCTTGAGGCAAACATAAGATTTCAAATTCCACATAATTGATATTCTGTATGATACAACGTAAGTACTTTTGATGTACTTATTCTTTTTAACTTTTTTTAGTTTTCAACTCTTCTATGCTTTAATTCTTGTTATCTTTTACACTGCAAAAGGACGCAAGAAAGTGATTCTAAGTGCGAATTCAATGAACAATGGGAAAACGAGTTGCCATTTATGGCAAGTTCATCAGGAAAACTGTTTCCACTGTTTGTGAAAGTACTCTTTCCCATAAAAGAAAACATGATCATAAGAGACACTATATGGCACAGCATCAGACTACCATACAAGAAAAAGTTAAGCTTGCTCTTGTGTCCAAGTTACAGAAAGAATATGTCACTATGGAAAAGGAATAAATCAGAAAACAAAAAAATATATTTGTTAAAGTAAGTAATGAAGACTTGGCGATGACAATAGCGGCATATGAAATCGCTTTAGCATTGGCAAAAAAAAATCTTTTTCTGATGGAGAAAAAATTGTTAAGCCTTGTCTCCAAATATTTGCATGCCATCTTGACAATTAAGTTTTTGAAATGAAAGCAGACAAATTGCTATTTCAAGGCATACAGTTATGAGACACATTGAGGAATTCTCTCAGGATATATCTCACCAACTGGAAGACCTTGCCCATTCTTGTACTTTCTTTTCCTTAGCTTTAAATGACTAAATATGATGTTGCCCAGTTAAACATTTTTATAAGAGAAATTGATAAAAATTAAAATGTCTTTAAAGAATTTGCCAGTCTGAAGTCATTGCATGGTAAAACAAGAGGAGCAGACATATTTGAAAAGCTGAAATCATGCCTAGAAAATCTAAAATTAGAGAATAACAAACTTGTCAGCAAATGTACTGACAGAGTGCTATCAATGATAGGTAAAATCAATGGTGCTACAACTTTTCTTGAATTTTTTTTAAATGTCCTACCCTGAAATATTACTGCATTATACACCAAGAGGCACTGTGTGGGAAAATTTTAAACATGCAGCACGTAATATTGCCAGTTGTGAAATTTGTGAATAAAATTAGAGCAGGAGCGTTAAATAGACAAGAATTTAAGAAATATTGTGAATTGCTAGATTTGGAATATGGTGAACTTATTCTTCATTGTGAAGTGTACTGGTATTCTAGAGGTCAGGTTCTGAGTTGATGTTGGAAATTGAAAAATGCTGTTTCTAATTTTTGGGGAAGGAAAACAAAATGAAATTAAATTTATTTAAAATAGCCACCGTTGTTATGTATCATATTCCAGGACCCCTTCTATCTAATAAACATGTCTTTTGAAATGGTGTAAATTAATCCAATTGTGTGATTGAGTTACTCCTTTTCCTCCCTTAAGGCAAAGTAGAGCTATCTACTATCTACCTATCCCTACTTAACAACCCCAAACGTGAAAGAATGAAGGTAAAAAAAAACTTGCTCAAGTTGTACAGCAAATCTGAACTTGTCCGTGAAAAAGTTACCATATGGTATGCCTAAGGTTGGCCACCACTGGTCTAGACTAACTCTTGAATTCAACTATCTCTAAATTTTTTAAGAAAGAAACCTACTGACATTACATTGTGCTAAATTGTTATGGACAATTTAAAAACTTGGTAAACAACTCAATCACAGTTCTGCCTTCAAATAAGATTTTCACATATGCAGTAAATCCAAATGATGGATTCAAAGTATCATACACTTTATGAACATTTCAAGTTTAACTGAATTGAACTTCATTTCAATCTAGCTATATACTTACTGTCACAGGAGCAGCATTACAAAAATCATACCCATTTTTTTTGTAGAAATCCATGTACTTTGTGGCATTAAACCCTTCGCATATGGATAGTGTCGAGCCTTTTGTGACTTCTACAAATGTCCCCGAGATTGGGATAATCGGTCATGTGATTAGGGGGTAGGAGCATATGAATGCCATAAGCAAATCAGGAAATATCTTAACCAGTTAGGTCCTTAAGAATTGACTTAATCTAAAATATGTTTAGATGTCAACATATGAAAATCACATTAAATGAGAGTAATCCATCTCTTTGACTTAAAGCTTTTGATGAGTGCATAATTTTTCACTTTTCCTCAGTTTCTACTTATATAGCAGCACCATTGTGATCTATTCCTGCTCATGGAAATTTGAGTAAATCAGCAACATAACTTTCCACTCATATTTTTTTTTATTTACTTCAGTGAATGTTTAAATTCTGGCTTTATTGCATTAAGATTATTCTATTTATTATCATATTTTTGGATACTTCAATTTGCTTGGAATTCATGGAGCTCTAAACAAGTGTAAGTATGATAATATTTTTTTGAAAGAGAATTAATTATAAACTTGATATACAATACAGACTCAGGTGCGATGTGGTACAATTGCTCCATAAAAACAGAAACGGAGACAAATGCAGTTTTCCAGTTGTTCAAGCTTATTCATGACTGTTTTCAACAGTTTACTTTATTTTCAAGTGATCCTAGGTGAATAAAGTGAGAATAGGAGGGAAAGCCACCTGCTGTCTCTTTACTTTACTCAGGCTGAACCCTTGGTCCTTAATGGCATCAATTTCCTTATGCTAGGATTTCTCCTTAACTCCAACATGACTCTCTTGGATTGGCCTCTCCTTGCTCCCTGGGCCCTCCTACTCTCACTATATTCACTTGAAAATAATGTAGTAAATTGAAAACAGTCATGAATAAGCTTTAACAACTGGAACACTGCATGTCTCTCCATTTCTATTACATAACTAATACTTGTTTTCCTCGACCCAAATGACAGAAGTTTATGGACACTAACAAGAAGAAGAGAGAAACTAACTGGAGATATTCTGAGGCATGATGGCTTCTTGAGGACAATGCTTTAAGGAAAGAGAAAGGAAGAGTAACGGAGGAAGGAAAACAATGAGCTACGAGAGGCAGGAAATGGAAAACGTCAGTGCAATGAGGGAATGAAGAGACTGAGGAACAGGAAAGACTGGAGGGAACAGCCACAAAACAATCCTCAGATCAATAACCCATGACAATGATGAACCTCAAGACTAAAATGTACACAGAAGTCATCTCAGGCAACTAATATCCCTCTCTCTCTCTCTATCCCTATTGCCTCACGACAACTTCCCATCTATTGTCACAAGAATATTATCTTAAAAGCTTTCTAATAAATGAAGAAAAGAGGAATATAAGAGGAATGAACTTTGTGCAAAACAAGCACACAAAGTGATGCAACAATTTCAGAGAGTAAAAATCATTCGCCTTGACCGGGATTCAAACCCAGATCCCTCGATATCTGGCCGAGTGCTTTAACCAATTAAGCTACCGAGGGGTTCGAATCCCGGTCAAGGCGAATGATTTTTACTCTCTGAAATTGTTACATTATAATGCACACATAGCGGATGACTCCGTTAAAAGTTACTGTTGCGGCATCTCCCGCAGTTTCTTGAAGCACACAAAGATTTACATGAAGCAATTTACATAAGATTGTTTCAATTGAGAAATTTTGTGGGAATTGACACAACTCTACTGCTGTGAACACAATTTTCGATTTTCCTGAGCATCTTTGATAGAAATTTCGAGGAAATTCTCTGAATTTTCAATTGCTATTCATTCAAAAGTTACATATTTATATACAGTAGTTAGAAAGTAGTTTTCATCTTTTATGATGGTGATTACATGAGTGCATTCAAGTTTTGAATTTAATAGGTAATAGTTGATTGAATCCAAGGTCACTGCCACTCGCATTAGTTATATTGCAATTCACATAAACCTGTGCCACTAATTTTGAAACTATGTAGCTGTTTAACATCTGAATAATTTTTTGACTCCTTTCCTTCCGTTACATCCTAGAGTTAACATAAATAGTTTGAAGGTAATCACGTTTCATCATAAAGGATTGAATGCTTAATTATTAACACATACTGAGGTTTGTTTTGATTATAAAGGCGAGAGGTCATGGAGTGAAAGGTTATTGCATACAAGGGAAAGTGCCATTCTTTATCAGAATTAGAAACTCACAAACAGAACATTACCACATATATTAATTAACTAAAAATGGCTAATTTTTAATTAACATTTAAGGCTTTCAAAAATTAGGAAAACCAAAACAAGTTAAAATTTTTAACCCAAAAGCTTACATTCAGTTATTGTTTAATTTTACGTAGACAAAGCAAAGTTTTGATAAAAATAAATAAACAATTATAGATTCAGGAATATTACTGAGGAAAGGTATTGACTCAAAGACTCCTGCTTAGCCTCCATGAGCAGGTGATTAAACATATGCTGACCCTCCACAGCCTCTGTACGCGTGCCGGCCTTCACTGGGATTTCCCCAAACATCATCTCATCCTGAATGGCTCTATCCTTTTATCACAGGTGTGAAACACTCGTCATGACCAAACCCTGCCACCAACTTCACCCTCCTCCTGCATACATTTTCATAGATTTGACCACTTTTGTCTTACATATAACATATCTTTCATTCATTAATTTCCAAGTCTGCTACATTTAATCATTTTAAAGTTAAACCCAGCACTCCCCATGTATTTACACGGCCTGCCTGTTAAAAATGTTAGTGGTCCTATATTAGGCTAATGTCAGATATACTATATTAATAGTTTCTTTATGTCCTTAAAAAGAGGGTAATCCCATAAGTAAGGCCTCCATTTTTTTATAAATCTAAAGAAATATTTATTTTCAATAACTAATCATTTTAAAGCTAGCACATTCCTCTATTTTTCTACGTTATCACCAATTTGGTCAATGCATCTTTGTAGGCTCTTGGTCAGTTTTCATAGCCAATGTCATACCAGCTCACCATCAGGTCGTTGACAAAGTGCTGGACCACATCTTTCACTTCGTCATCATCGCAGAAGCACCTTCTGGACAAATGATATTTTAGCTTAGAAAACAAGTAATAGTCAACTCGTGCCATGTCCAGATTATAGGGTGTGTGAGCAATGATGTCCCATCCAAAAATTGCAAGGGATCAAAAGTTTGATTGAAAATGTGGAGGCGAGTATTTTCGCAGAGAAAACATACATCTTTCTTCAAATTTGAGTTGCTTAAGTGTCTCACAATATCTGTCAGTGACTATTGTGGCCCTGAAGGTTTATGATCATTTATCCAACCAACAATACCCTGTTTCAATCCCAAAACACAGTTGCCATTATTTGGTTGGCGGACTGTGTTTGCTAAAATATTCATGGCTTGAGTGAAGGGGAATGCCACTTCCACTAACATGATTACTGTTTGGTCTCAGGTGTGAAGTGGAACATGGCAAGGTTGCATCACATATAAAAATGAAATCCGAAAAATTATCTTATTCATCCGTGCAGTGTGCAAAGAAATTAAAGGGAAGAGTCAGCATGTTGCTGTTGATAGCCTGCGGTGAGCATTCGCAGGACCATCTTGTGCACACCTTCATTCCAACTTTTCAGATTATCACGAGAGAAGCCTCACCTTGAAGCATGATTCGATAAACCCTGTCTCTTCAGAAGTTGATGGTCTCCCACATCTGTCTTCATCATGAATTTCAGTGCAAACAGCTGTCTAACTTCCTACACCACTTGGGGACATCCTTGAAAGTCATACACTTCTGTCAATTGTTAGCAAATTTCAGCCATTTTTCTTCTTTTTCATCCAAAAACCGAATAACTGCGCTAACTTGGCAGCCAAAGGTAGCGGCAAGTACAAGCTCCATTACAAACAGCTCCCAGTGGGCTGTGAGAAGCCTTGCTTGGGTGTGGACTCAGAAAACCTGAGCCACAGGGCAACGCACAGCACCACACTGAACAGTTCCCCATTCTGGAGAGCTTATAAAGATTATGGTCTCGGCACTTGTTTTGTTTACATTGATTCACGACCGTAGCTACGTTCCTTGTATATTTAAACTGGAGAGCTTACTTTTGGGATTACCTTCATAGCCTAACATCAGGTATGCTAACATATTTTTTATTAATATAATTTTCAAAGCTTTTTAAGTAAAAAATGAACATTCAAATTTCCAAGGCAGAAATGATTTACTGTTTGAAATTTACTTCAACTTGAAAGAAGAAATGGACTTTTGAAAATTGAAGGTAAGTCCTTCCCATTCACCTATATTTAATAATAATTTAAATATTTTATAAAGACCAAAAACCATGAATATTTTATTTTGCATAATAGCATATAATTTTATTCTTAGGCTTATGTGGTAAGGAAAACCCAACTTTATTTCATAATTTCTAATGCATACATTTTCAATACTGACAAGGTTGCTGCTTTATTTTCAGCCCACGTCTTAAATATTGGGAGTCCTGAGTATAGTGCTCGGTGGGCTTCTGGCTAACAGGCACCAGAGTGACACCCCTGGGCATCCTCAGCTTCAGCCAACCAATGTAATTTTTACGGTTCCCAATCTTCCTAACTTGAAATGTGTGAATTTCACACACCACATAGGGGTGAGTTGAGCTCTAACCTCACCTATGAAACCATCCTTCACGTTGTTTACTATGATTTCTTTCTAAATATTTATCACTGCTGACCTTAGCTAATGCCATGAATATACATTTTAGAGAAGTATTAACACTAGAAGTACTGGAATTCCCTCATAACCTAAAGGTGCTACCAGTAGTCATTCTGACCTCTAAGCATTTTATTGTAAGTTTGGTCAATTAATTCATTAATTTAAACATGGTACGTAAAAATAAATGATCAATTTTAATTTTAGCATATGTTAAAAATTTTTATAGGTGATAAAAATAATAGATGCAAATATAGCTATTTTACAATTTGAAGTAATTTTAATAGTGAAATATAAAAATTAATAATTATTGCGATATATCCATACAAAAATATCACTAAATTATAAGGTGATGTTAACCAATATGGTACTGGAATATTTATTCTGCAATAACAGAAATCGATATAAACATATAAATATTGAGGAATTGACAATACTGAGCATGGCAATAGTCTTCAGGTTAATTGAAAACTAATTCCAATATTGCAAATAACTTAGATCAATAATATTGGCATAAAAACTATGGATTCATATTGACGCTATTGCCAATAAGAATCCACAGTTTTTATGGTAAAATGCAAAAACAACTTCCTTTTACATCGTGCGAGCAAAATTTCAAATGTGTTTTTGTGCCTCTCCATCTGCCTGTCTTTCAAATCATGTAGTACCCATTTGCCAGTCTTCTGAATCATTCTCATCTCTAGGTGATGGGAAACAGCTTGTTGACTAACACTCAATTGCTCTGCAAGTTACTTTTGTGTTTGTGAATCATCTTCATCCAACAATGCTAGTGATTCCACATCTTTGTACCTTTTTGTTGGTTTTCTTTGTTCCTTGTCTGCAACATCTAAGTAACAACTTTTGAAATGCCAAAGCCATCTTTCACACATATCTTGTGACAGAGCATGTTCACCATGGGCTTCTCAAAGTAATTGGCATGATTCAGCAGCACTTTTCCTCAAATGAAAACAAAAATTAATGCTGTTTGCAAATGCTCTTTGCTTTATTAATTTAGGCATATTGAACACAGCAACACAACACTATGCAAACAATTTTTCAAATTATTACTATTCTCAATTATCAATTATTAAGCGTCAAATCTTTATACCACAAACTGCATTGGTGCACCATCTGTTGTCTGAAATCTGCATTTCAAACTTTTACACCATGTAATTATTGATGCTCGATAGAATAGTTCCTTCAAATTATTTATATTCCCTGTGGATTTGAAAAATATGGAGCACGTAGACAGTTGACCATATTGCTGTTTGATTCACACATTTTTTGATTTGGCGTACTCCTTGCAATTATCCCTCTACTTTCACAATGATTTCTCCCTGGCTGACTTATTGAATAGTGAACTCTTTTCTGTACCACTATGTGTTTCTCCAAGCTACATCAAGCGCACTATCAAAGGCTTCCTCTGCACACCCATAATGGCATGTGTACACATCCTCTGCATCCTTGCTAATAAGTTCTCTAAGCCCCTCAATGTATTTTGTGGAGACACAAAGCAACTTTCAATCATCACAATTAATCTCATCAACTTCGATGTTCTTTTCTCAATACCTATTTCTATTCACATGTCCCATCTTGTTCTTTTCACTCTCTACTACCTTGTCATTGCCACATTTTCATGCTTCGGTGGGTGCCATAAACAATTTTCATATCTAATAGTTTGACGTGGTAATTGTTTTGGGGACTACATCTCTCCTTCTGTTCATAAAGCAAATGATGAAAATATTTATTTCAGCTTTATTTCCAGAGGCAGACATGAGAAGTATATCCACATAATGTTTTACACAAATTTCAAGGCCAGATTCCACAGACATAATGCACTAATTTCTGGGAAACTTTCATTGGGCAGGCTAAACTCATCATTTTGGATAGATCAAAATCCACTACAAAAGTATTTAAAATAAATACATGCCAGCCATCATTTAGATATGGAATTCATATTTGGCCGCTTCATTAGATATAAGCCACGTGAACCCACTCATGGTTTTGGTCTGGACAAGTTGCTCATCAATGGGTGCAGCATCAACTTCTACCCTCAACTACTTCTTTGGGGAACTCTTCCTTTGTAATAAGTAGTGATATAATTACTGACTGTGCAAGGATGAACAAGAGATGAAGAGTAGAGTAAATACCATGATGCTTGGCATCCCTTGAAATAAAATGGCACCGTGATGTGCTTGGCAGATACTTTTAGAAGTTTGAATGAAAGATTAAACACTGAAACCAATATGAAAAGTTTTCACTGGCCAACCTACGTTTCAGTGCATGGTATTATTTTTAAAGGCTAATTATGATCACAAATTTCCAACACTGTCACAAAAAAATAAAAGTTTATGTGGAAAAGCAAAGTGGTTTGATTTATAAAAACATCAGTAATACTTGAATTGTCTACTCTCAATATTAACACGTAAAACAACAAATTAAAATGACTACTACAGCTTTTAGAAATTTAGAATTAATAAAAAGAGCAATTCTGTGAAATTTTAAGATAGGAACCAAAAATTAACTCTCTCTAGAATATCAACTAATATTTTATCCAGCATTATGCTGGTCAAACTTAATTTTAAATGTGGATTTAAACCTAGAATTAATTGATGCAAAGAAAATCAAATATTTCTATTTGTTAGTAAAGAAGAAAAGATAACTTGAAGGTCAAAAATGGTCAAAATAAACACTCCAGGGCTTCTAGTGTAAATTAAATCACTAACTGAATTTGATTTTTTCAGACAATATTTCTGTTTCTCATTGGAAATACCTGGACCATGAACTAAACACTGGGTATGTTTACAGCATTCAATAATTTTGAAATGGTATATTTTGACTTCCACCAGAGACTGTCTTGGAAAGAAAGTTATCTACTTTATGTTCATAGATGTATCATCAAAGCTTCCACCAATTTATTCCAAGAAGAAGGCTCAAATTCCCACAAATCCTCAGAAAAGGCATGTGGTCTCAAAGCAGTCCACTGCTCATGGCTACTGTGCAGTACCCTACAAGCCATTGTTACAATATCCATAAGAACTTTGAAAAATATACTTTTTGTCAATACACCCACCCAAATCTATATTGGAAATATATTATTAATTGTTTTCTAATACAAAAACCTCAGCGGAACCTTGGCATAATATCTGCCTGATTTTCCCTCATGTTGCATATACATACATATGCATTTTTTTACTTCTGGTCACTACCAATCACTAATAATAGTATTATTTTTATCTTAACAGTATTTTAGGAATTCAACTAACCATAACCATTATCTATGCCAAACCACTAAACTACGAAGGTAGTCTAAACACTTTCCAACCTATCAAATAAAGGAGATACTTTTTCTTTATATTTATTTTTTTAAAAGGTCTCTTCTTAAGTTGACACACTTTTTTCAGCTATGACCTAACTTTTTTAACCTTTCCAAATAGTAGTTGACGTCTTTCTCTGCAAATTAGGCACATATAAAAGCGATAATTTCCTAGTCCACGGAAAATATCTCCCCTCCAAGCAAAAATTTAGGTTAGGAAACGGTTGAGTTGCTGGCGGCCAGTTTGGGTGAATACGAATGGTAAGTGGTCAACCAACTTGAAGTGCCCTTCGTGAATTTTAGCCATAGCGACTACCAAAGTGTAAGCAGGTGCATTGTTCTGATGAGAAGGCAACTTCCTTTCTGTCCTGCAAATGCAATTGTTTATTGCAATTTTTCCCTTCAGCTTGTCAAGTAATGATGTGTAATACTTTCCCATTATTATTTCACCTCTTAGAAGATAATAAATGAACACGATTCTGTGACCATCCCAAGAAACAGTCACCATCACCTTCCTGGTGAATTAAACTGTCTTTGCCTTTCAGAACAGGTTCACCCTTTGCAGTCCACTGCTTTGACTGTTCTTTTATCTCAGGAGTGTGGCGGTGGATCTAAGTTTCATCTGCAGTTATGAATTGATGGAAAAAATCTGACTCACTTTGCTTTAACCGCTCCAACAGGACCTTGGAAATGTTCATTCAATATGCCCATAAGCTCTGCTACCATTCTAACCTCAATCCAACAGTTGCCAAGTATCATATGGTGAACTTTTTTGATGATATCGGTTTTTGTCACAGTTTTTGAACCCGACCACTCATCATCACCCAAACTGGTACAGCCAAGTTTAAATTCAGCGGACCAAAATTCCATTATTATAAATTATGTTCTAGAGCCACTATACACAGCATCCAACATATATTTATATAAAATTACTAACAGCCAAAATATTTTCATCATGCAAGATGTTACGGAAATTGTTAAGCCACTTCCTCAACATGTGTTGCTTGAATGATATCCCGAGCCAGCATAATTGCATAAGTAAGGAAGTATTGCATAAATAACAAGGAAGATTTTTGCATCCACACACCGCCGTATCCATAAGAACACAGGTTGAAGCAAACACTCAAATATAATTTTGCTCCTATGGTAATAAAATGTCTTGATGGACGAGCATGATATTAAATGGGGTTCTGAATACTAGGCTCATATTTAGGCAGGTGAAGATGAGGAATGTGAGAACAGTTGTGTAAAGCACATGGCCTACGATGGACAAGGCAGGAGTTGGCATGAGTGACAGAAATGTATAATACAAGTAATGGAAGTGGATGTATTAGGGAGAGGAGCAAGCATATACAGCCTGGATGAAAGGAAAAATGAAGCCATGAGAAAGATAATGGACCTTGAGGACCCTGTTACAGAAGGATCGAGAAGAAAACTCTTCGGTGGTGGGAAAATGTCATGAGAATGGAAGGAAAAAGATGAGCAAAGGCTCTTCCACCAAAGAGATCACCACCAGGAAGGCCCTGTCAATCAAGGGCAACAAAGAGAGTGGAAATACCTGCACTGATTAAAGATCATTTCCTACAGGATGAAGAGTGACAGGATCAAGAAGTATGGAGGGTGGGAACACAGGGGATATTGCCTTATAAGAAGAAAAGCCCTTAATGTCAAAAAATCTCAGCAAATAATAAAATCCACCATTTCCCTGTGTATTCTAATAACACTAGGGTGGTCTAAAAAGTTTTTAGCCTTGCCCATCACTATTTGCATAACATTTTTCTCTCATGTTGGGAAAACTGAGATATTACAGGCCATTCCATCCAGCAGCTTGCAGCCATTCAAAATTGTTGCAGTGTGTGTGTTGTTAGGAATGGGAAAAAATCAAGTATTTTGCAGTGATAACATTCTTCGTAGAAGAAGGTTTAATGCCGAATGAAACTCATTCAAGGATTGTAAATGTGTGTGGGGACTTTTCTCCTTCAATGCCCACCATAAAGAAATGGGTGGGTGGGGGAAAAAACGTGAAAGCCTCCAAAGATGATCATCCACACATCAGATGTTGGAAAAGTCCAACTACACTGGAAACTTTCAACAAAGTGCACAATATGATTTCGAAGATTGGCTAAAGTGTGTAAAATTGCTAAAACTGAAGGGATATCAAAAGAATGCATTGGGTACTTTTTCACTTGGAATTGCACATTACAAAGTTTGGTACTGCAAGTGATCAATGTGGATCATAAATGCATTCAAACAACACTTTCCAAGCAGTGCTTGGTGCGCTTCATGAAAAACAAGAGCAATTTCCTGCATTGATATGTGACAATGGGTGAAACATGGATTCGCCATTTCACACCAGAATCGATGCAAAAATCCCATCAGTGGGAAAGGTCAGGGTGTCAGGTTTTTGGGATGCAAAAGGAATTCTGTTGATTGACTGTCTTGAAAAAGGTATAACGGTAATTGGGGAATACTATTCCAACCTTCTAACAAAACTGGGTGCAAAAATTCATGAATGGAGATCTGACTTGCAGAGGAAAGAAACAGTTTTCCATCACGACAGTGCATCTGCCCACAAAATTGTCTTGGAAATGGGAAAATTGAGGGATTTGCACAATTAAGTTTTGACCATCCACCCATTTCCCTGAATGATGCTCCTTTGGACTTCCATCTCTTCCAAAAACTCAAAAGTTTCCTCGCTGGTAGAAGTTTTTCATGCAATGAAGGTGGGATTACGGCTGTAAATGAGTACTTCGCAGCACTTCTGGAAGAGCACTACAGAGACAGGATAATGGTACTAGAACACCATTGGATGAAATTTATTAACACTAAAGGCGATTATGTTGAAAAATTAAACTTTTTTGAAAACATAAATAATTTTTTTCATCATCAGTCCGAGAACTTTTCTGATCCATCTTGTAGCACCTCAGAGCCAAATATTTGGGGCATTTGGTAAAAGAAAACGGTGTGGATTTCAGTAGTAATTACATATTCTTGATGGAATAATTAGAACAGCATTAGCTCAACAAGACGAAAAGAAAATCATTGTTCAATTCCCTGTCAAGGAAAATGAATTTCTACTCTTCTCAAAGATATATCTGCTCCAAAAAAGTACAGTACTCTAAAATATAATCAGGAAATCCCAAATGAAGATATCAAAAAGCAACATAGAAAACTAATCATTAAAATCAAACTCTTTTGAAAACAAAATTGTCATTTTCATCATCAGGCCGAGAACTTTGCAGATTTTTTTTGCATGTAAGGAAATTTCAGGTAAATTTACTAAAGCACTTGTGAAAAACTTTTCCATGTATATTTTCATCAGAAAGTTAGTATCCAGTCAGTCTTGCATCTCACACAACTGATGCAATTGAACAAAAAAATTATCGAAAATGTCAATAAGATTTTCTAAAAATATAATTCAAGCACATTGGTATATGGGGTGCAGCATTGAAGTGTTCCATCCTCACATTCATGAGTGTGGCAATTATCTCATATTTTTCTTTATTTAATTCACTGCTACCTAGTGAGTTTAACCTATAACATATCTCAACCTGAAAATTACACAGGCCTACAAAAAAAAATTATTTTGGTGCCGGGAATCTTTGTGATGACTTTAACTATATTTGTAGAGCTGAATCCAAATATGAAATCCGTTTTTATTTAACAGCTCTACTTTTTTAGATATGGCACATCTTACGATTAGTTGTTTTAATATTTGATATATTCCGGAAAATAATTTTCAAAGTTAAATAAATCTATAAGTATACTAATTTATAACCACTCTGCGGTGTTCCTTTTATTTTCAATAAACTGTCAATAAGTTTTATGTATATTTCTATATTGTAGGCCAATGAGATAATTATTAATATAATATTCCCAAATCATCATGTAGAAAATTTTTTTACGTAAGTAACGACATATCTATATCTTGAAAACTATAGCTGATAGGAAAAAACTAGTGTCATAATTGGATTCAGCACCCCAATTGTTCTTTAAATTAACATTAAAAGCTCCGGCACCAAAAACACTGTTGGCCTGTGTTATGAATCATTATATGAGCAGTAAGACTGTATCTAATCTGATAGATCATGAAGTGAAAGACAGGACGTATGAAGTAATGACCCAGTGAGAGGAAAATAGCACCAAAAGAAAAATTGCTGAATCAAGCTGAATTTTAAAGCAGGATTGTTAATATTAACAGCATGAATACATCAAAAGGTTATCACTATACTAACTATAACCTTGACCAATGTTAGTAGTTCGTTTTAGAACAAAATAGGGTCAGTTATACATCAAAATAAATTAATCTCATGCTGGAGAGCTAGCATTCACCATATAGCAGGCAAGTCAGAACACATGACATCAGGATCGCTAATGGGAGATTGACATGAAAATGACTCGAGATTCAGGCGGAGATTACAAAATTATACGAGTAAAACTTTTCTTCAAAATTATCACTTTTCTTTGCAATATAAATGTATCCTTACTCGGAACTTATGATCCCTATGTCAGCGTAAAATTAAAACAATGCCATAGAATTGAAAGAAAAATGAACTTAGTTCTATCAATAAACAAATTACATTATGCAAGAGAGACATTTGGTAACTTTTAAGATTATCAAATAGTTAAAAGGGCAATGGGTTTTCTCAGACATGGGCTGTTAATTTGAACAGTGACGTGGGTATACGTGCTGTCAAATAATAAACTTTTAAGAATTGATTTTATAATATGTTAAGCCTCAGCCATTGATGTATATGGAAATCTAAATTGCAGCAAAAACTATGCATGAACAGCTAACTGGGTGGTGTTCAATGAATGGAAGTATGAAGAAAAGGGAAGGTTATTTCTGAATCAAGGTATCAATAGTCTCCCATTACTGTTTAATATCAGTCTCAAATTCAATTTTGATGAGTTCATGGGAAATGTTATAACTTTCTGACATAAAAAATATTTTCCCACTATCAGCATCATTCTGACCATTAAAATATTTAAATGCCAGTGATATGCCCACTTTGTCTATCTTTTCTATATTGTTTCTATTCTTCTGGAATGACAATAAAAGCTCTTAAAGATCAATACAATCAAACCAACTGCACTAATCTAGAGTTCAACTTAATAAATAAATTACTACACACAATAAAAAACCATTAATGCAGGTACAAAAACTTATAAACTTAATTGAGAGAACGTTTCATTAACGTATTCATTGAGACTTCCAGAAAACATTCATTGATGGACTTATGCTTTCCGAAGGCCATAAATATTAAAGAAAAAATAAAGCTCTGAAAATATGAACTCAAAATGGATTCATGTGGTGGCATTGTACTTGTTTCTACGAGGAACATTGGAATTACATATGGAAATAGAACATTTTACAGTCTCACTCCATCTTATGCTTCGGTATCATGTACAGACCATTGTTTTTCCCCTCAAACTATGTGAATGTTCGACGTAAATTTTCCTAGCCTATTAATCCTATTTCAATGGGCTAAATTTGCTAGTGTATTTTTTTGTGACATAATGATTCTGGACTTAATAAACTTGCTAACTGCTAATAAAACATTCTACAGATACTATCTTAAACTATATGCTAAGTAATTTCTATAGCGCAGCCATTTTACTGAACAAAATATTAAACAATTGTTTTCAGGCTTCATGTAGCACAAGATCACTATCAATATTTTGTCACACTATCTAGGTACTCTTCAGAAAAATCTAAATTTATTATTTTAGGCATCATAGAAATAGGAAAGTCCTTAAATTATACCTGGAACAGTCGCGCATCGAAGATAAAATATTCTCTACACAAAGCCTATAAAAATGCAGGTTTTGAATTGGAATACTCTCTCTTAGGCTTAGAAATAGAAAAATAAAATTCAACAACTAAAGGAGCGTACTGACATAAATTTTTTTCCAATTTCTACGAGCAATCAGAAATCAAGAATGTTCAGGCAACCTCATTCACCGTCAAATTACGTGCAACTCAAATATAAAATACATGCACATGCGAAAAACGTATATACTTCATTCTGAGAACTTCGGCATTGGTTAAATACAAACATGGAAAGAGAATTAAGATTCATTCGTTCAGCAGCCCAGTATACTATGGAGATTGCTGTCGACGGAAAATATTTCTTGTTAACAGAACTGAGTAAAACAGAAAATAATTCGTTCCAAAAATACATACGAATTGGGATGATCGATTAAATCACTATATTTAGACCGACACTCTATAATACATTTCCCGTCTATTTATGTGAAAATGCATTTGTATTTAAATGACTTTAATGAAAAATACCAACTTGATGATATAGAGTAAAACATGTACAGTAATTTGCAGGAAAAAGGGCATTTTAGAAACATACAGGTCAAGTAAACATGCAGGATTCCATGAACAAATAGGTGCAATAAATTCTTCGATACCATAAAATTACACTATTCAAAAGGATGGTCAGACACACTCCACAAACTTTTACAAAATGCCACTATTTTCGTACCTGATATTCCAGATCTAATACTTGTCCGTACTTTAAATTTTGAAAAAAGCATTCCTTGCGACCGGCCTCAATGTTAACTGTCATCTCTTTCTCCAGGCAATTAACAAGACATATCAAACTGAAGAGTACAACTATCCGAACATTGGAACATAATTGGTTAAAATCTATATAACATGGCATTTTGGCACTATTTTGTCCCGGACTATATCTTCTTAGGTGAATTTATATGCCCAAGTTCATTGTGATTGGTTTCCATACACTTCACTAATATTGGCTGATAGCTGCAGCGTTTTCGTGGAAGATGGTACCCAATGTGCCACTGTCAACAATAACGACTCAAGTCAAACTGATGACCATCAAAATCAAGTCAGACTAGTTATGATAAAATTGGAGGTAAAACGAGGAATTTAAATTTAAATAACAATTTATGAAATGCGGGAATGTTACCAAAAAGGCAGAGTACGTCGAAAGTAATTCAATTGATTGATAGGGTAAAAACACGAACGTATATACATAGAATTTATTATGTACTGTGAATATATACACTATATATATATATATATATATATATATATACACTTTTTTGGAAAACCCACAAACGTGTAATGTAAATTCACTGATAGTCATAACAAACACAGAAACCAAAACACAAAAGAGGGAAAACTCACTGGTTCTCGAATTTTCGGTGGTCCAACCACCTTTCTCAAGAGGAATTAGGAACAGAACTATATAACACTATAATATAATAGAACTATATATATATAACACTAATAGAACTATATATATACATGTTGCAAACAAAAAATATATATCTAATACACTCCTAAGAATATTATATATGCTCTCAAAGTATTCATGGGGTACATCTTAATGTTAAGTCCGGTCGGATAAATATTTATTGTGGCTATAACTGAACACTCCCGGTTTTTCTCTATTTCAAATCATTGTAATATTGTCTGAAATTATATAATAATATGCCTCTTTGAAGGAAATTGGGAGTATTGATAGCTTTATAGTAAAACTGACGGACACTCCGCTAAAGATGTTTTATTTGGCAAAAGAATACTTAAGTACTCGTTAGTTAAACCTTTTTGTAAATTTTTGCTTACTTCCGTCTAGAATGATGTAATTTTACATATTTCTGTATAGTCTTGTGTTTTTTACATAGTTCTATGTACTTGGTGACTTTTATACTTGACATCCCTTAAATTACATACAACTGACTTCTTGATTATTGTACCTTGATCACCTGGTGAGAATGAATAATAATAACTTCATGAATTCCAGACTATAGCCTTCCCTAATAACCCAGTTTTTGTTAATTTGTGTGTGTCTATCACTTTTCATACTCGTACATTTCCATGTCATTCCATAAGCACATGAAAATGTTTCACAATTTGGTAGTTTTTTGTGCTTGAATATGTATATGGTCACCTCACGGCTTCTTTTCTTCTTCTGACTATTCCTGCTTTCAAACTCATTGTACCTACCCTTAATGTCATTGTATGATTGTGTTTCTTGCTATATTTACCCCTCTTGTGTTCATTCATTCCTATCGCATTGGGTGAATATTCTCCCGAGTGACATTCCATTGCCACAGAGTTAGGGCCCTTGATTTAAGAGAAAAATTCAGATTTCAGCATTAGTTATTGCTTACTTGATAGCTAAGTATCAGCCTACCAAGTCCCTATTTAGAGAATCCGTCAAGAAAAATGTATTTCTGCTTGAAATCTGCAACCTGCTCAGTGAGAAGGGTGCAGATTCTCAATAATTTTCCTGACTTTTCAGTGAATGTTTGCATAAATTTTCCCATCTTACTTCCTAATATCATTCTCCTTATTATACAATGCATCCATCTCACCCATCATTTGTAAACTTTCCATATTGTCACACTACATCTTCCACCATGCTTCTTTCGCTCTTTTAGTTTCTTGTCTTGATATATTATTCAATTCTTTATACCTCCCTCTACCTCTCTCTGTGTTAACATTCTTCCATTTTATTCTATGATCTATCTTTCTAGTCATCCCCTCAGTAATCAATGGTTTTCTTGTCCTTTTTCTAGAGTTTCATTTGCGACTTTTGACATCCCTTTTTTGATGTGTTCCTATTTTTATTATATTGTACCCAACTCCTCTCTGTATTCACTCAAGATTTTCTGTGCAGTCTGCTGATATTCCTTTCTGCTGGTACTTCTTGTCATTTCAGTTGATGGTTATAATTCCTTTTCCTCAACAGTATCAATTATTTGTCTTTTTGAATGTTATTTTATGCCTTATTTAGGAGTAACATAAACATAGTAATCAACCCGAAGGTCGGTTTGGTAAGTGATGATAGCGTAGTACTAAATTATGATCTGAATCTGCATCTGCTCCCAAGAAACTTTGCAAATTAGACTGCTGGACCATAATCTAGTGTAACTAATATCTTTCTGGATCCACAAGTATTTTGTCATGTAAACATATGCTTATTTTGGTGTTTAAACTAAGTTTTCCTTGTGATTAAACCCTGCCTCCTCCAGATTTTTAATTTTCAGAGCCTCCACACATAGAGGTCAAATGATGGAGGGATGCCAATTCTTGACTATATTAGTATTTTTGGTAAATATTTATCCCAGTTATGAAAAGTCATTCTTGAAACATGCCATCTGTTATTTTTTTGAGTTAAATAGTCAGTTTGCCAAGCTACAGCATCAATTTCAACATGGTAAATCTACAATTAAAGTTTTAGGGTCAATAAAATTACCATAGTCACTATACAAGGATCTGCAATGCCCTGCACCATTGCTCATGGCCTGGAAGCATTGGACTTAACGTTATTCAATAAACTTCCCTATGGGAAGTATCAATATCAAATATGAATCAAAATTGCCAATGTTCAAGAAAAATCTGTTCAACCTTTTAAAAAATAATGTTCTATTGTGTTAATGAATATCCAGAATTGTCACTACACATCAATTCCGGCTTAACCAAATAATATGTAAATAGAGTAGTGTATTGGTATGTGAATGAATATATTTTCATTCACATGGAAATAGATAAAAGGGAAAGGAACACATATAAAGGATAAACATGGGAAAGGTGGGGAAGGCGGAATCGGGCAAGTCACAAGCACAAAAATATTTCCTTGACCAGAACATGAACACCGGATATTTTGACTTGCGAGGCTAATGCTACCAAGGAACAGTATTTTACACTGAGATCTGCAGGTCTTTATGCAACCAAGTGCCCCAATTATTTGATCAAGAGATGGAGTCAGGGGGCTGTTTCACCCACCAAAGGAGAAATATTGATGACAGGTCTTTATGATTAACTTTAATAGCAACCAAAATATGACCTCGATTTCCTCACTACTTTTGGAACAAATTTATAAGGGTCCTTAACCAGTAACTATGTTTTGTTGCAAGAAACTTTTACTAGGATAAACACAGATCCTTGTGGGCTGCATTTTAATCTTGTTAAGCCTGTAAAAATGTTGTGCTTTTCAATATTGTGTCAATAAGGGTAGGTTTGACTGACTTGTTTCCCTGGTTAGAATTTAGTGGTTTGAGTATTTCAACTTACCTTGGTCTATCCTGAAACTTTCTATCTATGCTGCTAGATTTTTGTCCTCCATATCAATAAATTGGCTGACTTTTGAAAGGTCTGCAACTGCTTACATATTCGTGCTGTTAGTATAATGGTTTCCTGGCTGAACAAAAAGATTCAAGCTTTATCAGTATGTAAATTGGAATAAATATATCAGTAACATGTACAAGAGCCATGAATCAATATTAACAAAGTATTCCAATTATAAAAATATCTGATTTTCAGCATTGAGTACATTTGTTTGAGAGTACATTTTAACTGTGTTTAATCCATATTGAATGATGACTAGAGCCTGGTGGACTTCAGTTTTTCTGGCTTTCTAGCTGGCTACTTCAAGTCCAAAGTAATTCTGTCGAGTTTTTGCCCACTGTCTTTTGGGGTGGTTTTTAGGGTGCTCTGATTGGCCATATGTCCTGTTGCACTGTAATTGGTCTTTTTGTGGAAAAATCATTTCCACCTGGAGGAGAGGGGATATTCAACTTCCTTGTTTAAGTATCACGAGGCTATGCCATTCCTAACCCCTAGATTATCTCCATTGGATATCTTTTGAGATGGTTTTCTGGTATTCATTGTCTTTGGAAGCCAAATGTGGTTTTGATTGGCCAGGGTTTTAGGGTAAGGGAATGCGGGAGGGAAGAAGAGTAACTTGAAGTCTCTTGTGCCTTTTGGGTTCAGCTAAGTCATAGGATCATAAGTTTTCAATGAGGGAGTTATCATTTAGTGTTAGTTTGTCTGCAACTTTTTGAAATGACCCTTTGACGGAGTGAAGGATGGCGGTTAGCTTCAAATCTCATCTGATATCTGCATTTTGGGTGAACCATGCTGTGGCAATGATTTTCCAAACTATTTTATTTCCGGATGTTCATATTTTCTAAAGTTGGGTTTTTGCCACATGGAGACAGGCAGGAGAGGTTTATGAGAGGAGAGGGTGGCTCATACTCTTGTATGACAGTATCTTAGTTTTGATAGAGAGTGGGTTGCCAGTACAGAGTATCGGATGTAGGGTCACAGCTGATGCTTTGGCTTTGTCTGTCGGAGATCGGATGTGAACCATCTAAGTAAGCCTCCTGTCCAAGGTCATGGAATGTCAAAGAATTTAACTGTCTGCGATTTGAGGATTAGTGATGTTCCATAGTCGACTTAATGACCTTCTCCAGGCTAGTAGCATTGGAAGAATATGATGTGGTTACACTTTGAGGGATTTACCCTAACTTTCCACTTGTCAGCCCAATCTTTTTCATTTTCAATTCATTAGATCCTGGAACCTGTCAGGTGTCCTCTCAGAGTCTGAGTCCTGGGCCATGATGGTAGTGTTGTCAGCATCGAGGAGACATTGATTTTCCATTGAAAGATTCCAAGACTGTTACCAGGGAGTTATTGCCTGCTATTTAGGAAGAGTGTAATACCTTGCATTGCTGCCTTTACTTGGAAGACATAGCACTACCAGGTGGAGGTATCAGGAGGCTTGGCATGAGGGAAGTGAGCAGAGTTATTTCCTCATTAAGGGTAGAGGATCAGGAGGAGGTAGGTGTAACCCAAGGAGAGGAGGGGAATTGGGGGTGGGGGATGAGCAGGGATAATGGTAAGGTTAGGAAAATCAGTTGGTGATTGCATAGTAAGAAAGGAGCTGGAGAGTTACAAGTCTGTCTGGCTGTGTGGAAGTTTTCCACATGAGACATGTATTGAACACATCCACAATAGTTTGCCAAATGTGCAGCACCACAATTTTTTGCATTTTGCTGGCTCTGGTTTGAAAACTTGTCATGCTTAATGTTGGTGTGGCCTGTCGCATTTGATGCAGTGAGGAGTAAGACTATATTTCTTGCAAGTGTGACCAAGATGCTAAGAATCAATAAAGGCGAAAGACTAACCAGCAGTTTGAAAAGGCCAGTCTATGAAATTACTTCTTTCTAAGTGTTTTCACCAATGTCTCACCAAAATATCTCTGATTGCTTACCAAATCGTACTGGCCAACCAATGGCCAAAATGGAAATTTCATATAATGGAATAGAATGTTTGCTGGAAAATATTAAGCCTAATAAATCCTCTGGGCCCGATGAAATACTGATTCATATGTTTGAGGAACTAGCATCAGAAATTGTGCTGTATCTAGAAATCATATTTAAGAAAGCTGTAGTAGATCACAAGGTTTCCAGAGGTTGGGAAATGGCTCATGTAACACCTATATTTAAAAATAGAAAAAAAGGAGAAACCGAGCAATTTAAGACCTATTTCCCTCACATCCATTTCATGCAAAGTCACAGAACATGTAGTTATTAGTTCGATAGTGAGACATCCACTGTTTGATATCAGAAATCAGAGATTTAACCTGTCTCAGATCTCTGAATAGACTACTTGACATACCTCTTTCTAAAGTAATATTGTTCTTGAACTAAAGACGATAAAAGATATTGCAGTGAGTTATGGGTATAAAGAAGATTTGATAGAAAAAATACTATACACAAAACATTCCCTTAGAACAAACAGTCTATTGTTTAAACCAGTTAATATAGATGTAAAAGATTACAAATGGCGTAGATTCCCATATTATGGATTGATTACACAAAAGATAGCCAACTTCTTCCCTAGAAAACAATTTCAGATTGCTTTTCACAATGCAAACAACTTAAAATCATTCATGAATACTACAAAAGGCAAATTGGAATAACAAAATAAAAGTGGCATTCGTAAATTAACTTGTAAGGGCTGTAGTGCTATCTACATAGGCCAAATGGAGAGATCATTAAAAACATGGGCGGAGGAACATGAATGCTGTTTTAGGAAATGTGGCCATGCTCAATCTCACTTCACCAAGCATCTGTGGGAAGAAAATCATGGGAGCCATTTCACCCAGAACTGATACACCAAATGGACAAAGGAAGGAGAACGGACCAGTGGGAAGAGCTGGAAATCAGAAAGAATTTGAAAAAGCATCATTTGGTCAACGATTTATTGTTTGAATACCTCTCCTCAATCCTGGAAGCATCCCTTTCCTTCAAGGAAAGACTACCCTTCCCTCCCACCTCCAATATGAACCCCACTAATTGCATTTCCTGATGCTTAACATCCCTCTCCTCCCACCCATCAATGTCGACCACAACCCCTCCTCTTCCCCCTCCATCTCCTTCTCCTAGAGGGGGTTCCCCCTCTCTCACCCACTCCTTCCTTCCCCCAGAAGAATTTTATATAAATGGACCTACTAATGAACTTGACTAATTTGTACCTGATGATGACAAGCATTGAAACTAATAGTACCAAAATAAAAAACAGTGGAAAAATGAATTGTGTTCTTCATTTAATAACCACATTTAATTTGGATGTCCAAATTGTACTTGGGGCAAACACATTCTTCTCCACTGCTCAACTGATATTTCCTCCAGTGTTGCTTTCAAAATGTTTTGCCTTCAAACTCTCGACCAAATTGAATGACCTCCCTATGGCAGTCAACAAGACTGAAAATAAAGGTTCCTGCTGTGTTTAACTTCATGTTTCTTGCGATTTGATGAGGAAATCCTTTGCAATGCCCTGAGTACATCTTTTCAATGTTTCCACTCGTCTTCAACCTTCTTTTAAATAGATAGGCCACCTCGGGGCCCCCTCTCTCTTTCGCTCGCTCACTCCCCTCCCCAATCAGCGCTCCCTATCGGCGCTCTCCCCAATCTACCTCAATCATCCTCCCGCTCCGCCCCGCGAACCCCCGCTCCCCCCCCTTCCGCTGCGCCCCTTTCTCCACAAACAACGCCCCACCTCTCCAAACACCCTCTCCCTACTCTCTCTGACCCCTTCTATGCAAATAATACTCACCACTTGCTTTTAACCATTACGAGTACCTCAATTTATCCTTACTTATTGTCGATAACTATACTCCCGAGAAATGCGCTCCCAAGTACACTTTGCTACTCCTGCTCTCGATATAATCTTCCCTTCTTTGCTCCGCACCATTCACCCAAAATAATTCTGCCCCAAGCTACCCTTTCTCCTTTTACTCACATTCCTCCGACTGGCTCAGCACGCCCTTCACACCCCTTTTCCCACGCCCCCCGCCCTTCACCCTCTCCCCCATCGCTCGGCCCTCGCTCTAAGACGATTCCCCCAGTCCCCAAGAACGCAATCTCTCGCAACTCCCAACCATCGCAAACAATCCTCCAACCTAATGCGAACACATTCCCCTGAGTAACCCTCTCTTCCAATAGCTCCTCATCCCTTTCTCAATCAAACACTAGCTTTACAGATTACGTTTCCACTCGTGCCTCAACTACCTCTCCGTTAACCCTCCCCTCCGTCCTCACTCTTTTCCCATAATTACGCTCCCACCGAAGAGCGCGCTCTTGTTCTCAGGTAATGCTCTCTGTTCGCATCGTCTCGGTGAGTCGCCGCCGTCTTTTCAACTTGACAGCTCCAACCCTTCCCCCGCTCCGCCCTCTTCCCCGCTCCGTCCCCTTCCCCCGGCTCGCCGCTCACTCCACCCGCCACTCTCCAGTCACTCTCCCATGCTCATCCCTCCTCCCCAAATGACGCCTTTCCCCTCAACTTACCCCAGCACTCCCTACGCTCACGTCTTCACATCCCGCCAACCCAGGTCTCAACTAACCCTTCTCTCTCTCTCCCACGAGTACCCATCTCCAGTGCTCGCTCCCCGCCTGCTCAACCTTCTCGCAGGCAGTCCCCCGAATGGCTGAGAGCTCTCCTTCTCAAGTGACGCTCACACACGCTGCTCACACTTCTTTCAAATAACTCTCACACTCACTGATTCTTTCCAAAAAACGGTTCCACTCGCTGTTGATCTTTCACTCAAATATTCCAATCATTTTCTGCGGATACTGCTAACAAAATACGCTCCAGACTTCGGCCATCTATCTATGAAGTAGTCCAACTAACTTACTTTGCTCCTTTCTCCCCCAAAACCGCTCCCTCGTGCTGATCAAACTTCTTTCAAATAATACTCTGATAAGTTACGCGAATTTATTTGATAGTTGTGTCCATCCAAAAACCTACCTTAACCGGTAGATTACATAATAAAAAAAGCTACGCGATTTATTCGCAAAAGAACACATCGCAATCTTCCCATCCTTCTGTCAAATAATTCCCCACTCTTTGCCCATCGTTCTCTTCGAAGAACGTCCCCGCATATAGCTGACCATTCTGACAAATTGTTATAGAAATCGCCGGACACTTCTACCTTCGCCGCAGGACGCTGCCACGCACCATCCCAAGTAATCTCTCTCCTCGGTGCGCACCCTCTACCACTAACTCTCTCAATTGATTTCAAATAATTTTCCCAATATTAGGCTCCATTCTCCCCAAATAACATTCCCACTCCTTGTTCCGCCTTCTCTCGATCATCCGACCACTCCCTGCTAGAACTTCTTTCATCGTAGTGCTCTTTTTCTCGCGTGCCCGTCAATTATCCTCACGCACTCTTACTGAGCGTCCTTATTTCCAAATAACGCTCTCATTCGCCTCGCAGCTCTCACCAAAGATAGCGCTCCCATTCGCTCCTACCCACACTCTCCAAAAATCCTTTCTCCAGCTTGCTAGGGATAGCACCATCCCTGGCTGGTGGGAAAGGGATTCAAGAGGGTTGGTGACGAGGTGCTAACTAAGTGGGTGCCTAACCTTTCCGGAGGATTGGAGAAAAATAACCGGAGGAGTGCTCGCCGGAAGCTAAAGGTCTGTCCGAGGATGAACAATGACTATACTCCCTCCGGTTGATCTCGCGAGAACTAGCATGCACGATTTCTTTTCAAATCAAAGGCAAAGATGGCAACTATTATAGAGTTCCAGATAAACAAGATGTCGTGCTTGAGAGAAGATATTCTCTACACGAGAGATATCGTACGTACAGATTGAAATTATCGAGGGGTGTGAAATTGAACTTGTAAAAACTTTCAACAATTTGGTTTCTTTGTTTCAGTTATAGAAATAGAGCTGTTTCTCCATTGATAACCCTTTTCTCACTAATTATAATTGCTGTCAGTTACCTCCATGGCAACAGTTACAACAAATATACAATTCCAAAAAAACAAGATGTCGCGTTTCAAGAATGGAATTTCTACACACGCACCAATGTCTCTCAGATACGATGATGCCTTCCAATCTCTGCACGTCTTCCCTTCCCGATAACCCTCCCACTCCAAATTCGCCTTCTCTCCAATAATCCTGCCACTCACCCTCCTGACCAATCAAAATCATTTTCCTCAACCCTCCTCTTAAATTATCCTCCATTGACCTCAAACAGCCTTCCATTGCTATCAAATAACTCTGTGTTTCTCCCGAAAGAACGCACCCTTAGAACCATTCTCTCAAATATTCCTCCCGCACGCTGAGGACCGTCCTCTCGCTATAACGCTATCATCACTCGTGTCTCACCGCTTGCTTTCTCTCTCTCTCGACTAATCCTGACGATCGCTGCGCACATTTTCCCCTGGTAACGCTCCGTCCTCAACTAATCTCTCTATATACCGTGCTCCACGGATTACGCTCCCGCTCTCAACGCTCTCCAATAACCCGCGCTCTGCTTGCGCCCACTCTGTTCCAAATAAGGCTCTCAACGTTTGCTCATTTCGCTTTCTAAGGATCTGAACACCCTTCGTGCATCTCACCCCACAAGTAATGCTCCCACTTCAGGGTAACACTACAAATTAAAAGAGTACTTATTCACTCGGCGCAACCTTGTCTCTTAAGGAACACTTTACCACTCTCTACTTACTGTTCTCTTGGAACATTCCCACCATTCACATTCTGCCTTTAAAACGGTCTCACTCACTACCTATCCACTCCTTTCTTCTCAATGAATCCTCCCATGAGCCGCGCACTCTGATGTCCTCCCCTCGAATAATCGTCCTCCCACTAACCCTTCCCCCAATTAGACGCTCTCACTCGCAGTTCATCCCTCCTCTGTCCTCTTCCTCCCTTCCACCTCCATCCTCATCTTTAGCCTGAATGCCCCCAAAATAGGGAATAAGTATTTCAATATCTGCGTATGTCTGTATAATGCCCTGCAAGCCACCGGGAAGGTGTGTGGCAGGGGTGTATCCACACCAGGTATGCTCCGCACACGGACAGACAAAGTCACGTACCCACGCATGGGGGACAACTACGGGAAACAATTCCGATATGCAAATAGACTTGTAACTATTTCTCGGACTCAAGAGGAATTCACGTGAGCAACATGGGTAAACCATTACGATTTCTCCGCAAGGTTTAACATTATGTAGTTATTTTTTGCCTTCTTATTTCCAAGAGATTTGGTTATTCCTATTCCTCATTTTTTATTAAACGTCACGGTGTGCACTTTAAAATGAGATTTTAAAATAGGATGATCCCAATAACAGCAATAAAAAAGAATCATCCCCATTCAAAAAGTGTGCTGTGAGTTTAGTACCATTTAAACATGCATACTGTCCAGCGTCGTAATTGTCCACGCATAATTAATCGAAGGAGGAAGCGTCTCCTCGTCGTATTTAGTCCCGTGGTCGCGGTGGCATTTTTATGGTGCATTCAAGGAGAAGGTTCTTGCCCCCGCAACTCAGTCCCCTGTTCTTCTCCCTCTCCTCGAACAAACCCCCCTCCTAGTTCCTCTTCTGCTGCAGCAGAAACATGAGATGACACGCACGTCCAAGGCAGGAAGTTCGCGATACACAAATTCCGCTCTGGAACGATCGTTTCGTTCCGTCATCGTTTTTATCTTGACGAGTGAGCGTAATTCAGTGGACAATTGATGTTGTCTTCTTCCATTTCAATCCGCTACGCCGGTGAACCCAAACTCAAGCAAAAACTTGGAACTCGTAGATTTACAAGTGCATGTGTGTGACGGAAAATACATATTTTGCCACCAAATTTAATGGATTTCTCGGCGAAGAGAGGGACCAAATATTAATTCACTATGATATATTTGTAAATAAAAGTAGCATCAGGTTGGAGAAGATAAGGGGTCAACAAAAATCATTATTCTTCCAGCTCCAATTTAAAACGTGAAATGTTCGGTTATCTAAAGTTAAAATGAAAATGACGATACTGCTGCTGAAAAGTAGTACAGTGAAGCCTCGCTAATCCGGATCATTTGAGACCAATAGTTATTCGGATTAGGCGAAATTATCCGGGGTTTTGAGGCACCCGAACGACTCCATATGATGCATTAGATGCAGAAGCAAGAGAAGATCCCATTTAAATTTGAAATAAAATTATTTACATAAAATATGCCATCGATTTTCTAATAAAATTAAGTGGGTAGTATGTAAGAATTTTAGAAAAAAACAACGGCAAGAGTACGAAATTAATTATCTTATTTATATAATCATTTTCAATAATTAATATAACTAATTGCTCTAAGTGTATTTAAATAAAGGAGAGTTCAGACTTCTGAAAAATGGTACTAGTTTTCCTTTGTAGTTTTCAGTTGTGGTGATGCAACGTATGGTCGTCGCTGTTCTCTGGCATACTTGAATTTTAACATCCGCCGTTGAAATATTATGCTCGCATAATTGGTCGCAGTAGTTAAAATAGTTCAGAGTACTACAGCTTATGTTCTGGGGTGTTGAAATGCTATTTGGATAACAGGATTTGATTGCCAGATTTTAGATTTTAGTGAAGCTTCTACAGATGAATTTTGTTAACGGAGTTAATCAACTGATGATTATTGCTGCTAGAGCATTTGTTTGCATTTTTCCATGATGGAAAATTTTTAATTTGGTTGGAAAAGAATGGCTTGGGGTTTTTACTTGATGCTAGTTATTAGAATAAGATTTTTTTATTTCTTCCATAGGAATTCCCGGGATATCAAGTTGGTATTACATAACTTAGGAGAAGAAATAAATATAGAACAATCTCATTTTGATAATTCCATCAAACCATGCACTTGCTGAATTATTTTTAGGTTGAGAGAGGTTATTATTCTCTTCATTATCCTCTTCAGGGTTCGATGCTACCCATATTGTCTCACAGCAACACTCTTCAAGTTGTGGCTACGATCAGTATTGACGAAGTATGATATGCTTTCTGTAAAGATTCTTCAACCGGGAACCTTGGAGTTACTGCGTAAAGCATTCATATTTTCAATCAAATCTCTTCAGCACTCACCCATGTCATTAGTATCATAAATTTGAGGTATTGTCAAACATATTCAGTCATCAGTGGTCGCAAAAGTTCCGTCAATGGTTCAATGGCGTCACTATAGGAAATCATCACGATTTACACCTTTAATTTAAATGCAAGGGTAAATGCTTGTAGACGGACCTTCTTATTTTTTTAAAATACGATGGAGCGCAATGTGAAACTGAACTCCCAACAAAACCACAGTTATCTACCCGAAGGTTTGTTTGATCCTAACGACGTAGCACTCTATCCTTCTGGACTACCACAATCCCACAATATGCCAAAATCTTTAAATATCTAGGTGCATGGAGACTCACGAAATCGTATGGAGAGAATTACCTATTTTTTTCATGAACGATATGTCAAACATTTTTCACTTCTGCAAAACGTCCGGCGTTTAGAGTAACCAATATTACTTTTGCCAATAGTCATTCATAAAATAAATGTATGGCTGGAATATTATTGAAATATCATAATTATTTTGAACCGTATTTGTAGAAAGTTTCTAGGTAAACTTATATTTCGGCAGAGTACAGTAGTCCTGTGGTCACTTAATAAGCCACCCGCGGAACATGGCTCAACACTCGATGAAACGAGAGTCCCGATCAGTGAGGCACGGATTAGCGAGGGCTTACTACATGTATATCTCAGAAAAGGCTGAAAACCGATGGCAGTTGGCTCCCAGCCTTTGCGGAGTTCGGATCGTTTGTTTGCGAAACCTCTATAACGTGACCTCATTACGTTCCGTCATGAACCAGCTATTGGAACACGCTACGCTTAAATTTTGCGTGAAACTGGGCAAAATCGGAAAAGAGACTCATTAAATGCTCAATGAAGCTTATGGTGACAACGTCATGGGTAGAGCGGGTGTTTTTGAATGGCAAAATTTGTTTCGGGAAGGTAGAGAAGATGTTGAAGATGCCGAACGTTCAGGACGCCCTTCGACCTCAAAAAGTGACGAAAATCTTGCAAGAGTGAGATTATTTTTGAACAGGGATCGCAGATTAAGTGGTTTGAGGTGAACTTGAAATCCATAAAAGTGATATGAATCAACTTTTGGCCGAAAACGTGGGCATGAGAAAGGTGTGTGCGAAGTTGGTGCAGCGAGTACTCTCGGACGAACAAAAGGAAACTTGCATGCGGATTTGCCAAGAGCTTCTCGACCATGTGAGTGAGGATCCAAATTTTTGAGACAGTGCCTCACCAGACCTTTTCCTCTTCCCGCACCTCAAATTCGTGCTGAAAGGACTTCAATCACGGGTCGGTGGAAGCGTTACAACAGGGCGTGACAAGGGAGCTTAGCAGCATTTACGGAACCGCCTTCCAGAAGGCGTATGAATTGTGGAAAACCCGCTGGGAGCGGTGTGTGGACGCACAAGGATACTTCTCCGAAGACTATTGAGTGAATGAATCAATTCTGGCAATGACTTTGTAAAATCGACTCAGTCCTACTAATTTAGGGACAAACCGTGTACAATATACATTGTTACAAAACTTACAACAATATGCATTCATTCACAACTCACTCGTTCACACGTTCTAAAGCCGCACGCCCCTTGGGCCGGGTAGATAATCTCTTGTAGATACTGTAGATACTCGTAATGCCCCTGGGAATTATCCATCCCGCGTAAGTAGAAAGCCACCTGATATTTGATGGCGGCGTTCTTTGCGAGTTGGTCCTTTAAATGGGCTTTCTTACTTGTATTCTTAGTGTAGTCTGTGAAGTAGTTATTAACCGGAGAATATTGGTAATTTGTAAAATGGATGTAGAGGTACTAATGTTACCGGGACTCATTCCTAATACTTTTGGGACAGATCTTTTAGTGTAGTAATTTTAGAATTACTTCAAGCCTTTCAGAATTTTCATCAAGCACAATACTATTGGGTTTTAACAGCATAAAATTAGGTAAATACGTGCACGTTCAGGAGATTCAAACGGAACAGGCATTTTGTCACCCCGTAATTGGATTTCTTGATCCTTGAACCCTCACAAGACAGTGGAATATTAATATTATAAAAGTTATACATGGTTTTTTCAAGCGTAATACATGCATTTTTATTTAATCCAACATAGAGTAAAAACAGACAAATGTAACACTTTTAAACTTGAGTATTCTTAAAATCGTACTACGTCGTATTAAAATCCCTTTGCCTAATATACTCACGGTGCCACAAAGGCTCCTAGAATAGTTTCACGACACCATTTGATATCATTAAGGATTTATCATAAGCACAATAGCCCATCAAATAAGCACAACAGTCCAGACAGAAGTGAAGGACATTATAATTCATTCATGCCCGTAACATATGGCAGGGGGTGTTATTTAACTGTAAGTGTATATTTTTTAAAAATTTCATATTGCTTATGAAGAGATATTCGAATGTTAGAAATTGTGCATTAGAGTTTGTCTGTGATCGCCATTACTTTTTTTTGCGTCCACGTGAAAACTTCACTCGCTTTCTGCTTTTGTCTGCAGTGAGGAAGCCGCAAAATTTTGCAAACGCAAATGCTTCTCTCTCGCGACAAAGTCCGCGCAGGCGCACTTCCTCAGAAGAAATGTAAACCTAAATACTTTTCCTACGAACTACGCCGCAAAATATAAGCACACCTGCCAAATTCGCTTCTCTGGAAAAAATCACGTGTTAGTGGCATCTATAATACCTATGCAAAACCCGGGGAAATATCCTATAGTTTTGAATTTGTGGCCTGACAAATGCTGACTCGAGAGGATCATGACTGAACACATAGGAGCATTCCTCTGTTCCTCCCACATCACGGACCGATGTCTTGTCTGCCTCAGACAAGAATGCCCGCCTCTAAACTAAAACAAGAAGGCACAGAAGATATTTAGTTTAAAAATTGAGCAGTTCAGCCGTGGAGATAGAAACCACAAGATCGGTGATCGCACTTTCGTTTTCCAACCTAAGAGAATTTATGATTTCGAGTATTCATATCTGTGATGCATGCTATACTAGGTATGCATGGTAGACGTATATTGGGTAAGGAGGAAAAGAAAGAAGTCCCGTAAATGTAAGGAATTTACCGAGAAATCACGAGAAAAAGTTGTTTGGGAAGAGAGCGTAATTTAAAATGCGGGTTATTTCAGGGTAACGAATAGCCAATGACTCAAAGGAACAGGATCTCTCCACTAGGGCGTAAATATTTACCATAACCCCAGTTCTATTTGTAGTGTACTTAGGCCCTATCCAAGGAGAGTTGCTTAGACACCAGAGTTTGTCAGTCCTTAAAATCCCCCACTGAATGAATACTCTTCGTAGGAATATATAGTTAAGAAAAGCCGGAATTTCATCACTTGATATCAACAAAATAAAGAATGGCAATTACCTCAAGGCAGGAGAATGAGTCGTAACTATGTATCATTTCATTTACCGAATGATATTGACAGTCATAGTAAAAAACTCCCTTCTTTAAAGTCATAAATCAATTCATCCCTTGATAAACATCCTTTTAATAAATGTCCACTCACAAAACTAAAAATTTCTAATTTTCGGAAGATACGGCACATGACAAAGTGTGTATACGACCATAGTTCGATCATAAATGCATGAACAATTTTTCAATGCAGTAAGATAAACTATTTTGAAACATTTGAAAAGTCATAACAAGCATATGTTATATTACTCTCAAATATAACTTTACCAGGATAAACAACATCGGGTTATCTTCACTCTAAACACTAATGGTCTGTATTTTGTCATGTTCTTTAAAATGAAAAATTATCAATCGTATTTATGCTTGTAATCATTGGGAGAAAAAAAGCCAAACCATTACTTCATTTTTCAACTGCGAACATGGAATTACGAATTTTGAAACATACGAGTTAATCTCGTTGGAGATATTTAAATGAATGAATAAGCAGTATAAGAAGAAGATGGAGAATAAATATCTCTGTAAATGCGATGTCATCATGAAGCGACGGTACAGTAGTGCACTTCGTCACAGGCCAAAATATTTTTGTGAATTTCTTGGGGCATGATTCTTTAAATTGTTCCATTTGCCAAAAAAGTAAATCCTGTGATGCATTATCACAATCGGATGACGAACGAATGGACGTACCACATCGTACTTGAATACTACGTACACTGTTCGATTTTTCCGAGTATATATAGAGTGCTCATTGCTGTTTATGGTAAGTTTTTAAGACTTTGTAAAAATATGCGTCACGAGTGCTATATTTTGAAAAAAAAGTGTTTGGATTTGAGAAAGTCCAATGTCTTCGTTTCACGAGTCACTCTGAGAAGCGACCGGTTTCAAAGAATTCATGCTTCCAAGTGGAAGGAAGCACTCTTTAAATGTGCGACAACAGTGTGTTCCGATTTTCTCCGCGGCTTCATGCAAGGAAAATTCATCTTTTTCGACAGCATAAAGTTTTAGCCATCTGCCCACGCACTGAAAATAACTGCTACTACTGCATTCCGCCACGAGGCGGAATCCCTCTCTGAAAAACGACATCTCAAGGAGTTTCCAGTTGTCCAGTAAAATGTGCACTACGAAGGTGTAATTTCGCCAAGCGCTCTGAATAAGAGTCAATGTTCCCATACTTTGTAAGCACCTGCACATTTGTGTAAATCCCTACACGAATCCATCTCGACACTCCACTGGTGCGCCCATATATATGCGCCAGGATACAAAATAACTAATAAGATACGCATCTCAAAAGAATTACACGAGAAGAGTAAATGTTTTAAAATAATGCACCTCAAAATTAACATCAATCTTCAGACGTAAACATGTTTTCATAACATTTCCAGTTGATTTCACATTAATAAAATAACCTAAATTTAATTATTATCGCTATTTTTCAATTGACCATTTGCTTACAAACTGGGTAAGGGGATGTTTCCAGTGTATTCACTCCTGAGGCTGTCGCAGTGACGTCTTCTGAAAGTACCGACGAAGAAGAAGAAACAGAAAAGCAGAAGGCAAAATGTGCCCCAGGCCATTGGCAGGGAGGGGGTGCGCGCCATCGGCGGTCCTCAAGTGCCCAGATGCTTAGGGAGGAAAGGGTTGGTGTCGTTGCTGCCACGGAACTCGTCGTAGCAACTGACAAATGCAAAGTGAAGTGAGTGAAAGGGCGCAGTTAATATATAGTATTGACAGCAGAAGTGCTCAACGAAAATGTGGACGCTTGAGTATTAATCGATACTCATTCGTAGTGGCCAGAAGCGATAGCGGGTAGAGCATAGCGCTCACTTCCGAGTAGAAGTTTCGTAAACCCATCTGGACCCAGTTACCAGAAACTGGGATATTTGGGAAAATATTGAATCGAACTCTTTGATAGAATGGCGGTTGCTACTGTCGGTAGGGGTAGGTTGATCATTTTCTTTGGTTTCCCAGTACACCTTTTTGGAATGACAGAGATTGATTGCTGGACGCGGTTACCTGGTAGAATTGAAACTTACTGGCGAATATCAATTCTGCTAAGACAAGATTTCATCGACAAAAAGGATGAAGAAGATTTATTTTTCCGGGACATTGTATTCTCCTTAGAAGAAGAGCGGAACATATAAGGGAGTTCGGATGACACCTTCGTTACATTAGGACAGCAATTAGGAAAGGATTTGATGATATTATCACGCAGAAACCACTTGTATGAAATCATTATAGGGACTATCTTTGACGCAGAACTTGAATATCCCCTCGCCCGAATGTTCTCGTATTCACTATGTTTAAGGAGGCATCCAGTTGACATTTTAAAGGGAATATTGTGACTGCTTATACATGCGTGTTTGAGAGGAGCTAAATGGCGCAGCAGGAGGAATTGTCGTAATCCCGCTGCGAAGGGTGCAGGGAAATCACCCCAGAGGATATTATCGCGAACTGCTTGAGCCAGCTGTGGGGGGTGGGGGGCTCGGAACTCCCTCCATCTACGCGCAAGCCAGAATATTAGATGTAAGAAGGCGAAATTCCACTACCACAAGAACATGCAACATAAAACGCTCTCCTCCCCAAGGACACAGGTAGGGAATTTCACCCAACACTGCAGGAAGCGGGAGGGTTCCCCCACGGAGAGGGACGAGGGATGGAAGGGGACATTTAAAAAAAAACAGAAGCAGAGCAAAAAATACTATAAAGGGCGCTACATTATTTAATGGCATTCTAATGCGGTCATACGGGAAGGGTTTTGACAACAACACACTCGAGGTTAGTAAAAGTGGAAGCAATTGAGTAGAAACAAATTATTCCCTATATGCTGGGGGTGGCAAGTGGCTTTTTTGCTATCTGCGAGTATAACCCTACAGTTGCTATCCTGAATTGTCCGTAGGAAGAAGGAGTCCTTGACTCTGCTAGTTCTGGCATCTTCAGGGTTCGTCCTTAAAATAAGTGTACTGAGCTCAGGAAAAAAAAATTATTACACTTTTACATATCTTAAGCTAATATTCCTCAAAATAGGACCCTTGTGAGTCGATACACTTGTTCCAGCGGCGTTCCCATTCCTGGAACGCTCCCGCGAAGGCATCATCGGGAACCTCTCGAAGACACGTCGTCACGGCCTCTTTGACGGCGTCCAAAGTCCCGTATCGCGTTCCTTTCAAACTCCTCTTTATCTTCGGGAACAGAAAGAAGTCCGGGCTGTAGGGCGGGTGCGGCAGCGTTGCCGCGCCGTGCTTGGCCAAGAAGCCCGACACGACAAGCGCGGTGTGAGACGGCGCATTGTCGCTCAGGTTGTCAGTCATACGGTTGATCGCTGGCCGGACGCGGGCGACTCGTTTTCGAAGCCTGTCGAGCACTTGGACGTAAAATGCAGCATTTACAGTTTGTCGTTCAGGTACAAATTCGTAGTGGACGACTCCCCTTTTGTCAAAAATCCGGAAAAAATCAGTACACTTATCTTCCGGACGAACCCTGTATTACCCGAATTTTATATACATGATTCAAGCAACCAATGTAACGAGTGCGAACAATTTGCGAGACTTCGGTGGTGAAACATGCGGATCTGAATTTATTTAGTAAGTTCAATCTAGCATTTAATCGTCTTCCTTCTAATGATTCCCATCCCAACTCCATAAGTATTTCTGTGGCGCTTTTTGTGTTATCGTAACAGTTTTTAACGGAACGGGCTGCCCGCCGTTGAACCGTCTCAATTTCCCGAATGAGGCTTTTTTCACTCGGATCCCATACACCACTTTATGTAATTAAAATTTTCATGGGTACTAAAAACCTAGAGAGAAAATTAGCCGAGAAAACTAAAATAATGTTTGCATAAAAAGTGAAATACATGTACATGTATGCACTTTACAACGCATTTATAAAAATAGTTTGCCTAACTGTGCTATGTCCTCTTTGAATAGAAGTAAACATTAAAATTATTAATATCCTGAATTAGTAAAATGATTCGTTGTAAATGTATTGTCATTATTTAATAATTAAGAGACATTATTCACAGATATTCATAATGCCAATTACGACGTAACATTTTCGGCGTCAAATTCCAAAAATACCAGAAGGAACGATGAGTACTTTCGCGCTTCCAGGGGAACGACTGAATAAAAGAGAAGGGAGTGTCTCCGCACACCTTGGAAGCCCATCTCATCTGGCCTTCCGCAGAGTGGGTGGGGGTCGTTCATGCACTTGCTCACGCGGGCCACCCTGCACTTGAGATGGGAAATGACGAAGGGAAATGAATTGAATCGAATGAGTCCGTTGAAATCGCATACTTGAACCGATCTATCCATAAGATCTATCGTATTCAAGAGAACGATTCAGATTCGGAGATGCATAATATGAGGACGGGTGCACGCGAATCCATCGAAAAAAATGTAGCAAGAAGTGTAGTCAACACAGAGCAAGTAACGGATAGAGTATTACTAGTAGAAGTAAAAGCAGAACCGACGAATATGGTCATTGTTCAGGTGTACACGCCACCAAGCTATCATAAGGAGGAAGGAGTCGACAGGGTATACGGACAGTTAGACGACATAATCGCGTGTGTTCCTGGAAGGAAATATTTGATAGTGATGGAGAATTGAAATGCGACAGTAGGCCAAGGAAGTGATGATGATGAGTTGGGAGACGACGGTTTGGGCACAAGGAATCATCGTGGGGAGAAAGTAATTGAGTTCTGCAGAAGACAGGGGATGCACATCACCAACACCTGGTTTAGGCTCTACAAAATACGTAGGCATACACGGAAAACGGCAGGCGACTCAGAAATGTATCAGGTGGATCATATTATGTTAAGGCCCAGGTTTAGGAACAGTGTGATTAATTCCCACAGCTTCCCGGGAGCGGATGCGGTCTCTGACCACAATTTAGTTGTTATGAAATATGGCGTCCGTTTCATAAAGATAAGGCAGGACCATAATGGAATGTAGAAGAATTAAATGGATTAACAAGGAAGGAGAATCAGCTGGCTGTAGAGAAAAATCAAGAGTGAGGGGAAATACCTGAGTACCATCGAGGAAAAATGGCAATTTATCAAAAAAGGGATATCGATAGCCGCAAAAGAAACCATAGGGACTGTTAAAAGGAAAAGAATAAGGAAACCATGGCTTACGGGAGAATTGTTTAGAAAGATAGATGAGAGAAGGAACATGGGAGAATTTAAATATATAGTTAGGTAGAAGGAAAAACAAGGGGTTTAATTAGGACGACTAACAAATAGAGCAAAAGGAACGTGGTAGAAGAGGCAGTGCAAGGATATGGTAAGTGTGCAGAGGAAATGGGAAATTAGTGCGCTATGCAAGAAGGTTAAAACACAATCAGGAATTAAGAAGGGAAAATCTGCGTTGACAGAGATAAGTCAGGTAAAAAGATAGTTGAAACAGGAAATATCCAAGAGAGATGGAGGGTATATGTAGAAGAACTGTATGATAAAGGACTTAGTCCAAAAGGTTAGACATAGAAAGAGTATATGGCGTAAATGAATATAGCTTAGCTCCAGGCCTGCTAGGCGATGAGATAGAAAGGAGATTAAGGGAACTGAAATCCAATATTGCAGTGGTTGTAGAGAGCTTTCACTGCTTAAAGGGTTAGGAAAATGTGAGAGGAAGAGACTATGGACTAGTTGATAGTATTTATGAGAGATGAATCTGGTCGGAAGACTTTGTGAGATTAGTGTTCGTTCTTATTGCAAAAAAAGGCAAAGGCCATATCATGTGAGGACTACAGAACAATAAGTTTGGTAAGATATATGGTAAGGGTTCTCACGATCATCAACAAAAGAATTGAGGACAGGGCAAATGATTACTAAGGGAATGATCAGCTGGGTCCAGGAAGGGAAAATGTGTGATGCCATTGCATTAATTAAATCACTTATCGAGATTTTTCTTTTGGTGAAATTATAAACTGGAATGCTTTACGATCTTGTCTGATAATAGGAAATTATAAGAGAGAAATAAAGACACGTATGTGAAAAAACTTGTAACTCTCACGTTTGAGAATACCATTCCTATTAACTTTCACCCGTAGTTCAATAGCAAAGAGAAGTACACCGTGTGATAAAAATTGATTTTGATGTTATAGCGTGAAAATGAGTGTTGACGCTCTCTGGCGACGCACAAACACACACACACACGAATACAAAATATTCAACGCACAGAAAAATAAAGGAAGGACACTCACAGTATGTATTGACGTTTCGACGGCCCGGCCGTCGTCATTAGAATGGCGTTGTCGGGGAAGAGCGGAGAGGACATGTGGTAATAAGGGACGTGGAAGGTCTTAGGAGATGGCAGCATTTACAGCGTGGGCGGTTGCATGGTGCGGACAGGGGTGCTCGTAGGTGGTTTTTTTGACTTGAATATTTCTCGCAAGTTTGACGGGCGTTTAAATGAAACGGAGGGACAATGTGGGAATAAAGGTGATATGGATTGACTATTGTTAATAATTGGGAAAAGTTCACGGATTATATGTTTAATTTTGTGGGTTCCGGGGAAGAAAGTGGTGATAAGGTCATTTTGGGCGGTTTGGTTTGGAGAGAGGAGTGCATTGGGTTGACGGTTTGAGAATTTTCCTATTGAGCAGTTTTTCAGGGTACCCACATTCTCTGAGAGAGACGTGTAGCTGGTCCATGTACGAGGCGTGTTCATAAAGTAAGACCCGTTTGGTAACAGGAAAAAATATACTCATATGAAACACATTTTATTGGCACTTTTAGTTAGCTACAAACCTACTTCACTTATCTACATAATCGCCGTTCACTTCTAAGCATTTTTCGTACCGCTGCACCAGCTTCTTTAACCCCTCTGCATAGAAACTCGCCGCCTGAGGGTTGAACCAATCAATCGACAACACCATTCCTGAGTTCCTCTTCGGTTTCGAAACGTTGTCCACCGAGCCACTGTTTCAAGTGCAAGAAGAGGAAGTAGTCGCTGGGTGTAAGGTCAGGACTGTACGGTGGGTGGTTTAAAGAGTTCCCAACGACCCAAAAACTCTCGTCCACTGGACATTCTTTGCTCTTTGTGGTGGTCGGTGAGCATTTTCGGTACCCACCTTGCACGCAAAGTGTGGTATCCGAGGTTTTCCGTAACAATATTGTAGACAGTAGTGCGTCCAAGTTGAGGAAATTGTTCAGCCAGGCCATTAATTGTCAATCGACGATCAAATCGCAGTTTTTGTTCCACTTGCGAAACAATTTCATCGGTCAGAATACTGGGCCTACCACTTCGCTCTTCGTCATGGACATTTGTTCGTCCATTTTTAAAATCACAGCACCATTGTCTAACCTTTCCTTCACTCATAATTGTAGGTTTATAAACTAGGCATAATTCCCGATGAATTTCAGCAGCCGACAATCCTTTTGCATACAAGAATCGTAAGACAGAACGCACTTCACAGCTGGCGGGATCAACGATTGTCGCGGACATTGTTGTTTGCGTGCACGGACAAGCAAACGACTTCTGAAACAAAACAAATGCTGCTATAGCTTCTCAATGAATCAGTAGATGGCGCTGCAGGAGCAAAACTGTGTTCTGAAGCGCCAACATTTAAATATAAGCAAACGGTTCTTACTTTAAGAATACGCCTCGTATGATACACTGATTACCCCGATCTCCAGATATTTCTATCCCCCCTCCGCTCCCAAAAGCTTCCATATCAATTCCAAAATTCCAAATCTTTCCATCCCAACTCTGCACCTCCCAAACCTTCCTTTGCCTTACCCTTATATCCCCCTATCCTCCCTTCCCCTTATATCCTCCTATGTCCTCGTCTTCTCCTCTTATTACCTCTTTCTCAGTTCCTTGTTTTCCCAAAGGAAGGTGGTTTGACACCGAAAATTTGTAATAAGTTTGAGTTCCATTCGTATATGTTTCTCTTGTGTGTTTTATTGGCTAGCGCCATGTCCCTTCCCCGTTTAAATTATTATTCACACTCGTGAGGCGCATAGGCGACAACGTCAGACGTTGTACCTGATGATGTTGCCCCTGCGTCGAAACCGGTAATATTATAATACATTTTTTATTTGTGCAAAAATTTCAAGTTTATTTATTCAGTGTTCATGAATGTCAAAATCTAGCGGTGAATATATATATCATACCTGCTCGGTGACATTAATATCTGAACAATGGCCAAGTTCCTCGGTTCTGCTTTAATCTCTACTAGTAATATTCTATCCGTTGCATGGTATATGTTGACTACGCTTCTTCTTACTTCTTTATTTAATATTACGGCAACCTCTCGTTGGCTCTCGTCCCCGCCGCTGTATATTATTCTATAATTATTACTCCAGTAATCCCCGCTTTCCTTCCATCTCACCTCGCACAGGCCTAAAATATCTATATTACCTCTTTCCACCTCTCGCTTAATATTCTCTAATTTGCCTGTCCTCAACATTGCCCTAACATTCCATGTTCCTATTCAGACTGATTTCGTCTTCTTTATCTGTGTCTTTTGTCCTGCTGCTGTCGGTTTTACCATGCAAGGATTTCGTGGGATGACGACTGCGGGAGCCTTACCTCCCCAGCTGCCGGGCATGACACCAGGCCACTTGGGCCGCAGTTGCCAGGACTCAATTTCTCTCTTTTGTCCATTATTTGGTCTTGGGATGATAATTGAAGTGGTTTCCCGTTGTCTTCCTCAATAGTGTTTTAACGTGACACCATCACTCAATAGCCGCCCCACTGGGGCCTTTGCAGCCGCCTCACTGAGGAACAGACGCTGCGTGGACTATCTTTTGTCTGGCTTCTAACCTTTCGACCGATCTGGCATAGGTGGCCCTACCAGGAGCAATTATTATTACTCCCGCCAGCACAGCTCTAGGGGTCATCGGAACGCACAAGCCCTTCCACTTCGTCAAGGTTGTAGTCCATGGGAGGGATATATATAAAAATGTATATATTTTTGTACATATATATATATATATATATATATATATATATATATATATATATTTCTATGTGTGTATATTTTTTTATTAGGTAATCTACCGGTTAATAATAACTTAACCTTGCTGTATAGAGCACCAATTTCACCCTTCTTCTGTAAACTTTCCATATCCTCGCATTGTGTTTTCCACCATTCTTCTTTTGATTTATTTGTGGCCCTTCTCAATTTATTGTTTAACTCTTTGTACTTCATTTTGCCTAACTCTGTGTTTACATTTTTCCATCTTCTTCTCTCATCCATCTTTGCAATCATATCCTCAGTTACCCATGGTTTCCTTATCCTTTTCCCGTTAACGGTTCCTATAGTGTCTTTGGCGGCTTCCAATATCCCTTTCTTGATACATTCCCATTTTTCTTCGATAGTTCTCAGTTCTTTACCGTCATCCATCATTTTCTCTACAGCCTTCTGATACTCCTTCCTCGTTAATTCATTTACTGCTTCTAAATTCCATTTTTTAACCCGCCGCCCTTGCCTTATCTTCTTGAAACGAACATTACATTTCATAACAACTAAATTGTGGTCAGAGTCCGCATCCGCTCCTGGGAAACTGTGCGAATTTATCACACTATTCCTAAACCTGTGCCTAACCATAATATAATCTAACTGATACCTTTCTGAGTCACCTGGCATTTTCCATGTATACCTACGCCTTTTGTGGTGTCTAAACCATGTGTTAGTGATGACTAACCCCTGTCTCCTGCAGAATTCAATTGCTTTCTCCCCGCATTCATTCCTCGTGCCTAACCCATAGTCCCCCACCTCACCACCATCTCTTCCTTCGCCTACCGTCGCATTCCAATCCCCCATCACTATCAAATGTTTCCCTGCAGGAACACTCGCGATGATATCCTCTAACTCATCATACATCCTATCGACTTCTTCCTCCTTGTGGTTGCTCGGTGGCATGTATACCTGAATAATGACCAAGTTCGTCGGCTCTGCTTTAATCTCTACGATTAAAATTCTATCTGTCGCTTGCTCTATGTTGACTACGCTTCTTCCTACCCCTTTATTTAAAATTACGGCCACCCCTCGTTGGCTCTCGTCCCCGCCGCTGTATATTACTCTATAATTGTCACTCCAGTAATCCCCGCTATCCTTCCATCTCACCTCGCAGAGGCCTAAAACATCTATGTTACCTCTTTCCATCTCTCGCTTAATATTTTCTAATTTGCCTCTCCTCAACATTGTCCTGACGTTCCAAGTTCCTATTCTAACTACTTTCGCCTTCTTCTGAGTCTTCTGTCCTGCTGAAGTTATTTCTTCCCTGCAAGGGTTTCATGGGATGACGACCGCGGAAGCCTTGCCTCTCTCGCTGCCGTGCACGACACACGGCCTCTTGGGCCGAGTCCCGTAGTTGCCAGGACTCATATTATCTATAGTGCCCATCATTATATTCTTGGGAATCATAATTGAGGTGGTTATGTGTGTATATATTCACATATATATATATATATATATATATATATATATATATATATATATATACATGTATATATATTTGTGTAATTATATATATATATATATATATATATTTATATATGTATTTTTACATATATTAGGGTCGCGGTGGTCCAGTGGGTCCAGTGGAAAGCCTCCCTTTGGCAAATGATTCGGAGCCCTTGGGCGTCTTAAAACATCGCAGATCTCAGGGTAAATTCAGTTTCCTTGGTGGTGTAACTGGTAGCACGTCCGCCCGGCAAGTGGAAGGTCCGGTGTTCAAATTCCGGTTAAGGAAATATTTTTACTTTCGTGATCTGCTCAAAAACCGCCTTGCCCACATGTCCTGTGTTCGCCTTTTATGTGTTTTCCTATCCCCTTTCCTTATACCTATTTCTATGTTTGAATGAATATATATATATATATGGTTTATATATATATATATATTATTATTATTAGGTAATCTACCGGTTAAGGTAGGTTTTTGGATGGACACAACTATCAAATAAACATTTTGTGACTCCCCACCTAGCAAACTAATCTATATCAGGTCCCTCTTCATCTCGGTGTACTTCTTTCCTCCCTTCATCCCGTCCAACATCCCTATCCTGTTCCTACCCTTACCTCGCTTGCCCAACATTCTCCCCTCTATTACCCTCTTCAACATTCCACTACCCCTCAATACGCCTTTCATCCATTTTTCCTGCCTCCATAGGATTTCTCTCAACAAACCCCTCTCCTCCCCCACCATTTCCAGTACTTCCTCATTTGTTTTCCTTTCGGTCCATTTCACCTTCTCCATTCTTCTCCACACCCACATTTCAAAAGCCTCCAATCTACGTCTATCCTCCTGCTTCAGCGACCACGTTTCCGCGCCGTACATAGCTACGCTCCATATCAGAGTTTTTACGAGCCTTGTCTTAACATCCCTACTCAACGTCCCCGTCATCAACTCCCTCCTCCTTGAGAAAGCCTCCTTGCCTAGCGCAATTCTTCTCCTTACGTCCCTACCACTTTGACCGTGTTGGTCCAAAACACTTCCGAGATATGTAAACTGTTCTACCTGCTCTATTTTTTCCCCGCCTATTTTAATATTTAGCTTAGCCTTTTTCTTTCTGGAAAATCGCATAACCTTTGTTTTATTAATATTTATTCTCATCCCATATTTATCGCACTGAACCTCCAATTCACTCAACAATGCTTGCAACCCCTTGGCTGACTGAGCAACTAATGCTTGGTCATCAGCAAACCTAACCGATTTTACGAATTCCCCTCCGACTTTCATTCCTACCTCCAGTTCTTCCCATGCCTCTTTAATCATTTCCTCCACATATACGTTGAACAGCACCGGTGATAATGGGCAACCCTGCCTTACACCTCTTCCTAACACTGCCCATCCGGACTCTCCGTTCCCCACTCGCACCTGAGCAGTCTGAGACATGTACAGGTTGCGGATCAGTCTCCTGTCCCTCCAATCCATTCCTATTTTCTGCAATACACGCATTAATTTTTCCCAATTCACTCTATCAAACGCTTTTTCGAAATCTACAAAACAGGCAAAAACGTCCTGATTGTATTCTATATTCCTCTCGACTAGTGATCTCATTACTGCAATGGCATCACGCGTACCTCTTCCTTTTCTGAACCCAAACTGATCATCCCCTAAGTAATCATTTGCCTTACTCTCTATCCTTTTGTTGATGATCCTGAGAATAACTTTAGCTGCGTGGGATATCAAACTTATTGTTCTGTAATCCTCACATGACGAAGCCTTTGCCTTTTTTGGAATAGGAACTAACACCGATCTCACAAAATCTTCCGGCCAGATTCCTTCCTCATAGATACTACGAATCAGTCCATATATGGCCTTTTTCCCACCTTTCCCTAACCATTTCAACATTTCTACAGGAATATTGTCTACCCCCACAGCCTTATTTGCTTTCATCTCCTTTAATGCCCTTTCTATTTCATCGTCGAGTATGCCTGGACCTAAGCTATCTTCTTCTACGTCATGTTCCTTTTCTATGTCTAACCTTGTCGGCCTAAGTTCTTTACCATACAGTGTTTCTATATATTCCTTCCATCTCTCTTGGATTTTTCCTGGTTCAACTATTATCTTACCCCATTTATCTTTAACTGTTAGCACAGCTCTTGCCTTCTTACTTCCCGATAATAACTTAACCTTGCTGTATAGAGCACCAATTTCACCCTTCTTCTGTAAACTTTCCATATCCTCGCATTGCGTTTTCCACCATTCTTCTTTTGCTTTATTTGTGGCCCTTCTCAATTTATTGTTTAACTCTTTGTACTTCATTTTGCCTAACTCTGTGTTTACATTTTTCCATCTTCTTCTCTCATCCATCTTCGCAATCATCTCATCCGTTACCCATGGTTTCCTTATCCTTTTCCCGTTAACGGTTCCTATAGTGTCTTTAGCGGCTTCCAATATCCCTTTCTTGATACATTCCCATTTTTCTTCGATAATACTCAGTTCTTTACCGTCATCCATCATTTTCTCTACAGCCTCCTGATACTCCTTCCTCGTTAATTCATTTACTGCTTCTAAATTCCATTTTTTAACCCGCCGCCCTTGCCTTATCTTCTTGAAACGAACATTACATTTCATAACAACTAAATTGTGGTCAGAGTCCGCATCCGCTCCTGGGAAACTGTGCGAATTTATCACACTGTTCCTAAACCTGTGCCTAACCATAATATAATCTAACTGATACCTTTCTGAGTCACCTGGCATTTTCCATGTATACCTACGCCTTTTGTGGTGTCTAAACCATGTGTTAGTGATGACTAACCCCTGTCTCCTGCAGAATTCAATTGCTTTCTCCCCGCGTTCATTCCTCGTGCCTAACCCATAGTCCCCCACCTCACCACCATCTCTTCCTTCGCCTACCGTCGCATTCCAATCCCCCATCACTATCAAATGTTTCCCTGCAGGAACACTCGCGATGATATCCTCTAACTCATCATACATCCTATCGACTTCTTCCTCCTTGTGGTTGCTCGGTGGCATGTATACCTGAATAATGACCAAGTTCGTCGGCTCTGCTTTTATCTCTACGAGTAAAATTCTATCTGTCGCTTGCTCTATGTTGACTACGCTTCTTCCTACCCCTTTATTTAAAATTACGGCAACCCCTCGTTGGCTCTCATCCCCCCCGCTGTATATTACTCTATAATTGTCACTCCAGTAATCCCCGCTATCCTTCCATCTCACCTCGCAGAGGCCTAAAACATCTATGTTACCTCTTTCCATCTCTCGCTTAATATTTTCTAATTTGCCTCTCCTCAACATTGTCCTGACGTTACAGGTTCCTATTCTAACTACTTTCGCCTTCTTCTGAGTCTTCTGTCCTGCTGAAGTTATTTCTTCCCCGCAAGGGTTTCGTGGGATGACGACCGCGGAAGCCTTGCCTCTCCCGCTGCCGGGCACGACACACGGCCTCTTGGGCCGTGTCCCGTAGTTGCCAGGACTCATATTATCTATAGTGCCCATCATAATATTCTTGGGAATCATAATTGAGGTGGTTTCCCGTTGCCTTCCTCAATAGTGTTTTTAACGTGACACCATCACTTAATGGCCGCCCCACTGGGGTCAGACGCCATTGCAGCCGCCTCACTGAGGAACAGACGCTGCGTGGACTACCTTTCGTCTGGCTCCTAACCTTCGACCTATCTGGCATGGGTGACCCTTCCAGGAGTAATTATTATTACTCCCGCCAGCACAGCTCTAGGGGTCATCGGAACACACAAGCCCTTCCACCACGACAAGGTTGTAGTCCATGGGAGGGATATATATATATATATATACATATATATATATATATATAAACCATGAACACAGTAATCAACACGATGGTCGGTTTAGTACGTGATGGTAGAGCTCAACCATGTACCAAGCCCGACGGCGTGTGAATATTCACACATCAGGGTAGGGGGGGCCAGTTCCTTTCCCTGTGCCGGTTATGGTTTCCCAGGAAGATCTGGTACCCGAAAAATCAACTAGCTTGGGTGGAGCTGCAGATGCCCAGAGTGCCTTGCCCGGGAATCGAACCCGGAACCCTCCGGTCAGTAGTCCAACGCTCTACACACTAGACCACCGCGACCCGCATATATATATAGAGGGTCCCGGGTTCGATTCCGGGGAAAGGCACTTTGGGCACCTGCAGCTCCACCCAAGCTAGTTGATTTTTCGGGTACCAGGTCTTCCTGGGAAACCATAACCGGCACAGGGAAAGGAACTGGCCCCCCTACCCTGATGTGTGAATATTCACACGCCGTCGGGCTTGGTACATGGTTGAGCTCTACCATCACGTACTAAACCGACCTTCGTGTTGATTACTGTGTTCATGGTTTATATATATATATATATATATATATATATATATATATATATATATATATAATTATATATATATATATATATATATATATATATATTATACACACACGATACGATATATATAATAATGTAATATATATAATGTAATATATGATAATGTAATATATATATATATATATATATATATATATATATATATATATATATATATTATACACACACGATACGATACATACGGATGTGAATAATAATGTAGATGGAGTTAACACTATCAGATTAACACAAAAACATTATCGTAGTGCGTGTTTAAAAAAATATATATACATGTATAAACACACACACTACAACTATGTATAAATAATTATATAAATATTTTTTGTATTTATTATTTGGTTGTATTTTATGCACAAATTTATACTCATTATTTCTTTCATTCGCTTCAAGCATACATTTCCCGTCTTCCTCCCTCCTTCCAGAGCAAATCGAGCGAAGACAGTACTCATGCAACTTCGAATGTGCTAACCCAGCAATGCCAATGAAAGCGGGCTTGATATAAAACAGCGCGCGTCAAAGTAACGGATATGGAAGACTGCTGTGTTAGATAATAACTACATGGGCGAAGGTGCAGTCAACAGGAAGAGCGGGTAGGGTTGCTTGAGTGTTGTGTAGACATAATTGTGCTAGGACAGCAAGATAGACAGTCGGCGTTTCCATCAGTTGGAAAGTCCCAGTCGTATGTGAAGTTAGTTGCCGGTTGGAACTTCCGCGAGCGAGACTGACTTCAATGGAAGGTAGGACTTCACGACTTTTAATAAAATTTTTAAACTTCATTTTGATAATATAAGAGACATAACAACAAATGTAATACGTCTAACACTTTCTTCAATAATTTTCATCTTTATGTCATCTTCTACGAACCAGATGGCAAATGCAGCTTACTAATATTTAGCCAAGAGACATCAAATTAAACGTCTGGTCCAATATCCCGAGCTTTTTATTGAGAACCTCTCAATGATACAGCTTTCGGACTAACAGTAGTAAATATAATATTTTTCTGGCGGGGAAACTTATTTCTCATCATTTCATTTGCTGCTTTGAAATACCATGCATTGATTACAGAATATCTAAAAATACGCTCCTATCCAATGGATTTGTTTTGCACCTTTATGAAAAAAGTTTTGCTTCCAGGAGTTTTCACTGGATACTTTTTTAGTTTTCAGCACACCTCACGTGCACAGTCTTTAGGAACACACGAACGACGCAGAGCCCGATGAATACGATTTTGAACCCTGAAGGGCCCTACCCTTGGTGAATGCAATCTGGAAAAGGAAATCATTGCAATAAGGTACTATCTGCGAAGAGAGCACCTTGATTACCGTCCTCCCTCCATACTTCATTATTGGTTAGTCACTCTTTTCCTTTAATTTCCTATGAGACTTACATTTGAACCAAATTTGGGGGGAAGAGCTCATCGAGTTTTCCGGGAAAAATTGGATAGAACATCCTACAAATCTTATTGCAAAATTATCCAACAAATTAATAATTTCACGTTCCTGTCGTAGTCATGCTGTGCTTTGTGAGCGTATTTCATTGGCGTTTAAAAAACAATCATTGAAATAAAAAAAATTTCCACATTTTATTACGTGCGTACTAACTAAGTTAACTAACATGCTGAGCCAATACTATAACGTATTGAAAATCTCTTCAATTTTGAATTGCCGTGGGCTCAGCGCTGCTATTTCGTTCTCACTTCGTTTCCTCGAGGTATACTTCATTCCGTCATTGATGGGAATGTCGGAAAATGAATTAAACTTAATCTCAAGAGCAAATCATTTTACGTGACGCATTTGCATATATATTTTAATTTTATAGCTCTACTTGATGCCTTTTAATTTTAAATTAGCTTTAATTTATTTCTCGTTCTCTTTCATTGATGCAACAAAAATGCGGAAAAATTATTTAATTCAAAACGCGTATATTTTTATGTGCAATATGCTAAATATTTGCTCCATGTTACCATTGAATTCCATGCGATGCATGTGCAGCGGTGGCGGCCGTCACTCGGAGTCAGTTGCGCTCGGCTGCGGCGGGGGAAGTTCATGCTCGTGATGAGTGCGTGGCAAATGATGGCAGAGGTTAGTTGGAGAGGGGAGGATTTAATGGGAGGGAATGGAAACAGTTGCACGAGGAGAATTTCTTTGGAAAATTGGAATATTAAGCAAAATCATGTCCATGTTGGTAGAGTGGTTGATGGAGGGTGACAGACCACGAACGGGGGCGGGGGCCAGAGCCTGCACGATTTGGCTGTGGCAAACAGAGGCACCGCTGCATGTGTGGGTTTTTAATCTGGGCATTGAAAGTGTTTGCAAAGGTACCAAGTTTTTTATTTCAGGAATAAATTGAAATTTCCTGACATCTGCCTGGTGTTACCTACTGATGACACAGGATGAAAAGCTACAAATGATAATTTGCTTCCTCTGATGGGTTGCATAAACAATTATCTCATCATATCAAAGCCTTTTCTGGATGTTGTGATGTGCATGTGGGCTTTCTGTATTATTTGACTGGTGGCCCACACTCACATTACTAGCAGCCAGAATATATCAAATCACCACTGCCTCAAAGATGGAGTTGAAGCGATTGACTGATGGCTTCCATGGAATTATATTTTTAAGCTACTCTAAGCAGTCGGTCCCAGTGATAGGACCAGATTCGGTGTGCCGTAAATATTGATTCTCCTCCATCCACAGGAAATATTTCATTGAATTGTAAATTATTTTAATATAATTTTGAAATATTGCACAATATAATTGAAACTAAATCACTTCAATTAACTCAATCAAATCACTTGATTTAATCCATTCAGATATTGTTTAAAATGTCCATTTAACTATCGGAATTGAAATTATCTTTTAGAAATGTGAAAAATATTAAGTATTTCAAATAATCTAACTTTATCTTCAAAATTCAATTGAAAGACATGCAGTAAGAGGGTTTGAAATTAAATTAATCCTCAACTTCATTGACCACATTTCTTTCGCAGCAGCATATGAGAGTGAATCATGATATAAAAATGTAGACAAGTGCTCGGTGTAAGTATTTAATTTAACAAACCTATAAAATAATAAAAAATTAAGAAAACTAAAGCAAAGAGGTATTCAACTAACTGAACATGACTGAAGATTTGCCCCAATACAGTAATATTTCATTCATAATAAATTTTCTCCATGAGCTCGTGTTCCCTTTAGTGTGTGGATGGAAGTTCAGAAAGTAGCGTTTTATCTGCGGTAATAACATATAACAGTTAAATCGTAGGCAGTTTTCGTTAAATACATAATGATGATAGCCAATCCATTCACCTTCCCCACAAACATGAGGTGTAATATGGAAAAAATATGATCATATTAAAATGCCGCAGTATAAAAATGAAATGAAATGACAGACATTCATAGGAATGAAAGCGAGGTTTTCCCGGAAGGCTTTATCATTAGACAAGATTGAAAGTGGGATATTTTTGGAGGAGTGCTCATGAATGAGTATTTATTGCAGTTAACTCACAACTCATCAGCTACCGTTATGAACAGCGATTTTAGAAGCCATTTACCGGTCCTAGTGGCGGCGGAGTAACATCTTCGCCTGCCAACCGTAAGGCCGCGGGTTCGATTTCCGCTTATATGGTTTTCCCTCCACCTAGGGCTTGGGTGATTGCAATTACATCTGTTATTACATATATCATTGATAAAATTCCAACTTTTAGGGCAAAAAAGTGCTGTTTTTGTATTAATACTAGATAAATAAAGTGTTTGGTGAAATGTGAAGGTTTATAATTACAGACGATCTTATTTATATGTTCATTCTACTCCAGACCCCCCTGACTCTAGCACTCCTGGCTCCAGGCTCCCCCCTTGTCCAACACAGATGTTCTCTTCAAGCTCGATGATGTATCAACCAGCTACACCAAGCATAGCAGCAGCATACACATATTTGCAATCGTCGGCAACTTTAATCTGCCGTCAGGTAATTGAAGCAAATATCGCTCATAGGTAAAATTGGTAAACAATCGTTATTCATATCATGCACTTCTGGAAGTATTCACCAAGTAGCCGTTTGAACAAACAGTTGAATCGCAAACTCGAGGTAACAGAACACTCGACATATTTTCGAATAAAAATCCAAAGATCATGACAGACATGGGACATAACTGATGATATTTGCGACCACAAAGCTATATTTGCAGACGATAAACCAAATGCACCATAGTGACCAAAGGAAAGCGTTAAATATTTATATTCAATAAAGGGAAATTTAGTGGGCTTAGGATGAAATTAACACTCGAGTTTCAAATATTAAGGTTGAATACCTAAAGAGTTGACCCTGGATACACTTGGAGACAGCTCTTTAATGCTACCGCTTCTACTGAACCTACTTGTGTACATGGCGCCCCAAATTCCTCCGAAAGGGAACGGGGGCGACCGACATCATTAATGCAGCATCCGTTAAACACAGGTTATAATATTTAACTGCAGGCACTACTTTACTGACTACACTGAGAAGACAAACAAGAAAACCCATTGAAAAGGTTGGACTCACATGCAACGCAGTCATTAGTTATCAAGGTACACTCTACTCATACATGACGGACAATTCACAAAGACATCAGCTGTACAACTTGATTTGCAAGGCCCCTCGACCCAAGGGCACATTTCTGGGGGTGTCCTTTAGGAGGCCAGCCATGAGATGAGTTGAAAGGGAATGTTGCCTGGCAGATGTTACTCTCTATTTTCGCCTGTGCCGAACAATGTTTATCTTGTTGTTTCCAACCCAAAGTAAAAATGACTAATTTGCTACTGGGAGTAGGAAAAGGCCAAGAGTCCAAATATATTTTTCAGAACGTCTACACCGAAAGTATTAGTGAAAATAATGGAGCCACTGACAAACCAGATGAGTATAAACCGGTATTGCGGAGACGTGGACGTACTGTCCTCGATAAACATAGACGACCTAACTTTCCACGTAACAGAAAACATATATGCTTTTGTATATACATCAAAAGTCATTGACAGAAAAGTAGGGACCCTAGAAGGGAAGATAGCGGCCTCTGAAGCTATTCGCACGGAATCTCGGATCGCTGTAAGGAAGGAATGGGCATTTAATTAAAAATAATTATATATTCAAAAAGTTCACAGTTATTATTTTGGAATAAAAGGGAAGAGGAAGAAGACGTAAATTATAAAACAGATGGAATGGAATTAAGTTGCTTAGGGCAGGTCTAATACTCGGGTGTTTCACTTGCATCGAACCCTTTCATGGAGCACACACATGAGAAGAACATGCAAGTCAGTTCCTTAAGAAATAAGGTTTGATTAGTCCAATAATAGGAAAAATAATGAAATAGTAAGAAAGAAGTGTTACTTCGCTTTAGTTAAGCTACTTTTGGAAGACGCGGAAAGTATTTGGGATACATAGAATAAAAATTATGGATTTACAAATGGTAGCTAATGGTACCTAGTAAGCGTAGCGAGTATGTTGGACTAATCAGGTCGGGAGTCGCTTGATTCACCAAGAGAGAGGCAAAAAGACTTGAGACTTTTAGGGCGGTAAAGGGAACCTGAGTTTTTTTTTGCAACCCTGAGGGAATAATTATGACCCCAACTTTGATTGGTGGATTCAATCCCCGGAATAAAATAGGAGAGGAAGAGAGAAACCGTCATAAACAGATTCAAGTACTCGTTCTTCCCTCGAGAGATACACAGATATGAGAAAATGAAACCAAAGATCCGTATTGTTCTATTTGAATAGAAAGCAGGCCTACTATTGCACGGTGTATTTAATTAGATATATCTACGTACTTTTATATATGAGCAGATTCATATGCGCGTATGAACTCATACTTTTGTCATGTAACGCTACCCACCACACCCCCTCGTGGCGGCTTGCGAGGCACTGTGTAGATGTAGGTGAAGTTGGTCCATAGGTCTAGGGACAGCGAGTTTCATTTATCTCCGGACTTGTCGAAGCGAACTTCGCACCTTCAACGAGGCAAATAGGAAAACTTATCGTACAGCAAGATCGATCCCAAGCTCCAGAATACTTTTCAATTTAGAGCAAAACTTTTTGATCTTGTCGGACTCACTCATTATCGCATTGTGTTTACAGGCATTCATGTATGCATTATGTCCGTGTGCTTACGCAGATTAGCTAATATATAATCGTATGTCTGCATATGAACTCATGGTTTGCGTGAATGGCTGGTGCCCTAAAACTCCTCACCGCACGCTCTTTCGGCGTCTTGCGGGGTGTATGGAGTCTACGTTAGTATCGATTGAATTGATCTATATGTACATTAATTTTGAGAATTTGTCGATCGGCCTTTTCGTCGATGCAGCAGGTTTCGGTATATGATGATTTCTTACAAAGGTAAGTAAAGAAATGATCATAATCCACAGCTTCTCAGATATTGACGTAGAGTTCCCAAACGTTCTTGAAGGTTTGATATTAATTACAAACTATGATAAGTATTAATATGACAGAAATTATGTATCCACCACGGTGTGTCAGCAGTCGAGGTAAGGAATAAAGCCTGTAGAGGTCTTTTCTGCTCAAGTATCTCGGAGTATCCCATACAACGAAAATTGACTCCGTAATTCCCCAAAACAGGGGTTTCCAAGAGTATGCTCTACGGAACATTGGTGTTCCGCTGGACTTAAATAGGTGTTCCGCGTCAATTTGGAAAGATTTTACACTCTCCAATACATTTAGAGGTCTGATACTATCTACTACATGTAACAAATGAAAAGAAATTTAAAAGTTCCTGCTTTTTGCGTGTGTGGATATTTTAAGCAAAAGTGGCGCCGCTAAAATAATTCTATTTCCCACTACCAATGTAAGGACCTTCGTGCTAAACACTCGAGTGTTCCCACGAGTAATGCTACTTTTGTTAGTCATTTCGGCTCTCCCTAGACTTCTCGTTGAACTAATAAAAACATCCAATCTTGCACACTTTAATAAAACTGAAGAGCACTTTCCATCTTTGTGCATTTGAAAATTTGTTAAAAATGCAATCACAGCTCTCCTCCATACTTAATCATAAGACAGTCTTCGGCATTAGTGCAGTTTTTCGGGAGGGAAAGGCCTACAGGGAACTTCATAAGTAAGTTAGTTTTGTTTTCTAACTTTCAAATTTGGTTGCTTTGAACTGAAAATTTTTATTGATAAAGTTATCTTAATTACAGAATTTAAATATTATTTGAAAACTACCCATGGATTTTTGGTTAAAAACTAGAATATCGGAAAAAAGGAAGGCCAAGCAATTCTACTGATACGTCCAATACGTCCATCATTGAAGAAGAGCATGATCGAAAACCCGTGCTTTCTTCAAAATCTAATTAAAGAACAAGTGTCATCTATGAACAGGCCAAAACGGAAGTACGATGAAAGTTATTTAAACTTGGGATTTAGGTGCATTGGCAATTCGCATGCTCTCGATCCAATGTGTGTTTTATGTCATGAAATACTCCCAAACAGTTCTTTGGCTCCAGGAAAACTCCGTAGGTACTTTGAAACGATACACAGTGATTATAAAGAAAAAGGCATGGAATTTTTTAAGAGACAACGTGAATCAAAAGAAAATCAAAAGATAAATCAAATCTTCAAATTGTCACAAGGAAAGAAGAAAATCCTTTAGCCAATAAAAAATGCAGAAGAACTCCAATACCGGTATTTCGGTCACCAGGTGGCCATCTACGGGGAGAGAAATCGATAGGGAACTTGACAAATGAAAGAAGACTATGCACCAGGCACTGTCCAAAGTCAAAAAAATTGCATTTTGACTTTGGACAGTGCCTGGTGCATAGTCTTCTTTCATTTGTCAAGTTCCCTATCGATTTCTCTCCCCGTAGATGGCCACCTGGTGACCGAAATACCGGTATTGGAGTTCTTCTGCATTTTTTATTGGCAAGAGGATTTTCTTCTTTCCTTGTGACAATTGTTCAAGTGCCAATAGCTCCACATCCTTTAAATCTTCAGATGATTACAATGGCTAAATCTGAAAGCGAAAATGCAACAGAGGCATGTTATCGCGTGAGTTATCGTATTGCACCCAATGGTGATGCTCGTAAGATTGGGGTAACACTCATTAAACCATGTGCGAAGTACATGGTTTCGCTTATTATTAACGAAAAGCCTGGTGAAAAAATAATTGCAATACTATTGTCAAATAACACTGTTTCACGAAAATGGAAGATCATTCTACTAGTACTGAGAAAGAGTTAATTCGTCGTCTTGGACTTTGCCGTGAATATGCGCTTTTAAGACTTAACGCACTAAGAGTCCTAAAGACACAGAATAATTCAGTACAAGTACAAAAATTTGTTTAAGTTTTAACAAATCCATCATGGTTGATAAAAATTGCATATCTGGTAGACGAGGGTCGCGGTGGTCTAGTGGGTAGAGCGTTGAACTACTGACCGGAGGGTCCCGGGTTCGATTCCGGGGAAAGGCACTTTGGGCACCTTCAGCTCCACCCAAGCTAGTTGATTTTTCGGGTACCAGATCTTCCCGGGAAACCATATCCGGCACAGGGAAAGGAACTGGCCCCCCTACCCTGATGTGTGATTATTCACACACCGTCGGGCTTGGTACATGGGTGAGCTCTACCATCACCTACTAAACCGACCTTCGAGTTGATTACCGTGTTTATGGTTAGACGTTTTTACCAAATATAATGAATTTAACTTATCATAACAAGTAAAAAATATTACAATACAAGAGATAAAACTATATCTGTATCTTTGATAAAGGATTTCAATTTCGGATTTCATCAGTTGAATCTAATAATTTTGATTGTTTTCCTGTCCTTACATGAATGTTAGAATGAATTAAATTTTAAAGCTGATAATGAAATTTCCAAAGCATTTTTAGAAGACCTACACAACTTAAAATCAGCTCTTTTACAATATTTTCCAAAAAATACTAAGGACGAGTCCCGGGTTCGAAATCTATATTCCGTGACAGCTATACCAGTAGGCTTAAAACTAAGTGACTATGAAAATCTACTTGATTTAATCAGTGACTCTGATTTGAAAAAAAAATACAAAGATCAGTCTTAAAATGATTTCTGGGCGAGTTTGTCGGGAGAGTATCCAATTTATTAAAACAAGCTACTATTGTTTTACTTCCATTTTCTACAACATACTCATGCGAAGCAAAATTTTCTGATTGTGCTACAACGAAGTGAAAGTACAGGAATGGGCTCCACGCAAGACTAGATTTTAGAATATAACTTATCAATATTGTGCCTGATATCAAGAATATGGCTAATTCAAAATTATAATTGTCATTTAATACTTCATTTGTTCACATTTTTACGTTTCTACGTAATTATTATAGTTTTATATTTTCAAATAATTACTAAATAAATAATATGTTTTAATAAAATATTTATAAAATTTTAACAAGTATAATTATCCCACCTAAAAAAATAAGCTTAGTGTTAAAACAAAATTTCCAGGTTTGCGAAGTGCTACATAGCAGAAAAAGTTTGGTAAATCCTGCTCCAAAGCAATTGTTAAAAAACTATGACAGATCAAGTTTTTATATTTAGGGCTACTTCTAACATCACGCCTGCTATGGGGAGCATATATATGTTTATTAGGTAATCTTCCGGTTAAGGTAGGTCTCTGGATGGACATAACTATCAAATAAATATTTTTTGTAACTCCAAACAAAACCCAATCCAGCAATCTACTCTACATCAGGTCCCTCTTCATCTCTGTGTACTTCTTTCTCAATACGCCATTCATCCATTTTTCCTGCCTCCATAGGATTTCTCTCAACAAACCCCTCTCCTCACGTACCATCTCCAGTACTTCCTCGTCTGGGGAGCATATATTAGGACAATATTTTTAGTTATTTTAGTGCCCTGCAGGTCACCGCTATGAGTTGTGGAAGGGAGTGAATTTACACCAGTTAATTTTGACCCGAAATTGAGCCTACTATGGTCGGACAATGTTAATCTGATCCCTTAATGCTCGTGGAAAAAATGACATCTTCAATCTCTCTCTTATACACTTAATTTCTTTAGTTTTATTGCCATAATCTCTCCTACCATAGTACGATCGGGGTAATAATATATTTTCAACATCACTACTAAAAATACATCCTTCCAAAGAGGTTTAACCTGTAATTTTAACTTTCGCTTCGTGAGTGATTCCCAGGCAAGCTGCTCTAATATTTTGGATTCGCAACTAATTTTATCATAACAACGATATAAAAATCTAGTTCTTCTACCCTACAGGCGATCCAATTCGGCAATCAATCCAACTTCATAAGGGTCACGTATACTAGTAGCATATTCAAAATGAGGCCTAATCGGCGAAAGATAACATTTCTCTTTAACTTTTTCGTCACATTTACCCAGTACTCTTCAAATAAATGCTAATTTTTTGTTAGCTTGTCCACTTTTCCCGGCATGTGTTTCACCCAGGAGAGGTCGTGAGTGAGGGTAACGCCTAGATATTCAATCGAGTCTACACATTCCATTTCGGTGTTTCCGATGCAGTAAGCATTCGGGAGGGAGCATCTCTTTTTCCAAAAATTCATCACTACGCACTTTTTTTAAACTTGAATTCCAAGTGCCAAGTGTCGCACCAGCATTTTACAGTATCAAGGTCATCTAATAAAGCTACTATGTCCTCAGGATCACGGTAAACCACGACATCGTCGGCAAATAAACGTATCTTATTATTGACTACGGAGTGAATGTCGTTATCGTAGAAGAGGAATAAAAGAGGTCCGATAATACTTCCCTGGGGAACACCTGGATTAACTTCTGCTGCATTGAGCTAACTCGATCAATAAATACTCTTCGTACTCCATCATTGTAGAAGTATTTAATCCAACCTCGGATATTTATATCTTTGTCATATGCTTCTAGCTCTGTGAGTAGTTCACCATGAGATACTTCGTCGAAGCTTTCCTGAAATCCAGAAAAATTGCGTTCACTGGAGCATTGCTCTTGGCGAAATAAGAATAAAACACAGTAATCAACCCGAAGGTCGGTTTAGTGGGTGATGGTAGAGCTCACCCATGTACCAAGCCCGACGGCGTGTGAATATTCACACATCAGGGTAGGGGGGCCAGTTCCTTTCCCTGTGCCGGTTATGGTTTTCTAGGAAGATCTGGTACCTGAAAAATCAACTAGCTTGGGTGGAGCTGCAGGTGCCCAAAGTGCCTTGCCCGAGAATCGAACCCGGGACCCTCCGGTCAGTAGTCCAACGCTCTACCCACTAGACCACTGCGACCCGCATAAAATAAGAATATTATGAACAAAAAGCGAAGGCTGTATCTTGCAGGATCTACCCTTTCGGAAACTCCGATTATTTTTCATTAATAAATCCTGATTGTTGAGGAGCCTCACGATGGAACTATCAATTATATGTCCCATAACCATGCGTAAAATATATGTGATGGAAGTAGATCTGTAATTACTCGGTTCCTACTTGTCTCCGTTTTTTAATATTGATTTTACGTTAGCCGATTTCCATTCTCTGGGAACCTTGTGATCTACCAGCGACTTCTTAAATATTATATTAAATAAACGTTCTATTCCATTATAGTACATTTCAATTTTGTGCATCGTTTGACTGGCACGATTTGGTAAGCTATCGGAGACATTCAGTGAAACAATGTTGAAGACACTTGGAAAGAATAAATTCATTAAGTTAGCCTTTTCCAAACTGCTGGTTTCTCTTTCACCTTCATCATTTTTAAGTAAATTAACAGTTGATGTATTTCCCTGAACGTCTCTGACGTACGACCAAAATACTTTCGGATTCTCTTTCAAATTTTCCACTAATCTTTTCCTTTCCAATTCGTTAAAAGCTTGCCGTGATTCCTTGTTGGTATTCGCCCTAGATATCTTGTAACCTTAGGTGATCTCATTCTTTTTGTCGATAGAGATATCATCCTTAATACTTTGGATATTGGCGTAACACAATCTTTAACGTCGCAATGCTTTTCTAACATCCGCGTTGTACCATCTAGGTTACGTTTTATTTATTGAATTAAATAATCCACCAATTAAGGTAGGTTTTTTATGGAAAAACCTACCAAAAAATATTTTGTGGCTCCTAACAAGAGACAACCTAACATCCAACTCTACAACAAGTCCCTCTTCATCTCTGTGTAATTCCTCCCTTCATACCATCCAAATACCTATCCTATTCCTACCCTTTCATCGTTTGCCTAACATTCCCCCCCTCTATTGCAGTCTTCAAGATCAATTCGCCCATCATCGATTTTCCTGCCTCCTTATGATCTCTCCCAACAAACCTCTCTCCTCGCCCACCATACCTAGCACTTCCTCATTTGTATCCGTAACAAAACACATTCGAGCAACCTAATCTACATCAGGCCCTCTTCATCTCTGTGTACTTCCTTTTTCCCTTCATCCCGTCCAACATCCCTATACTGTTCCTGCCCTTTCCTCATGTGCCTAACATTATCCCCTCTATTATTATCTTCAACATCCCACTGCCACTCAATACGCCTTTCATCCATTTTTCCTGCCTCCATAGGATTTCTCTCAACAAACCCCTCTCCTCGCCCACCATACCTAGTAATTCCCCATTTGTATCCCTTTCGGTCCATTTCCTCTTCTCAATCCCTCTCCACGCCCACATTTCAAAAGTCTTCAATCTAATTCTATCATTCTGCTTCAATGGCCATGTTTCCGCGCCGTACATACTGTAGCTACGCTCCATATCACAGTTTTAGCGAGCATTTTCTTATCATCCTTGCTCAACGTCCCTGTCATCAATTCCCTCCTCCTTGTGAACGCCTCTTTGCCTAGTGCAATTCTTCTCCTTAAGTCCCAACTATTTTGACCATGTTGGTTCAAAACACTTCCGAGATACGTAGACTGTTTCATCAGCTCTAGTTTTTGCCCTCCCACAGGGCATATATTTGATCAATTTTTATTTATGTATTTAAATGTTTAGTTTAGTCTTTTTCTTTCTGGAAAATCACAGAACCTTTGTTTAATTAATATTGATTTTCATCCTATTTTTATCTCAATGAATTTACGATTCAGTCAGCTATACATGCAACTCCTTGGCTGACTGACAAACTAGAGCTTGGTCATCAGCCACCCTAAATGATTTTACGAATTCCCCACCAATTTCCATTCTTACCTCCAGTTCTTCCCATGCCTCTTTTATCATTTTCTCCACATATACGTTGAATAGCACCGGTGATAATGGGCGACCCTGCCTTACACGTCTTCTTAACACTGCCCATCGAGACTCACCGTACCCCATTCGCACCTGAGCAGTCTGAGACATGTACAGGTTGCAGATTATCCTCCTATTCATCCAATCTATTCCTTTTTTCTGTAATTAATTCATTAGTTTTTCCCAATTTACTTTATCAAACGCATTTCTGAAATCTACCAGCCAGGCAGATACTTCCTAATTGTATTCCATATTCCTCTTGATTGGTGATCTCATTACTGCAATGGCATCGCACGTGCCTCTCCCCTTTCTGAACCTAAACTGACCATCCCCTAAGTAATAATTTGCCTTGCCCCCCATCGTTTTGTTGCTGATCTTGAGAAACACTTAAGCTGTATGGTAAATCAAACTTATGTTTCTGTAGTTCTCAAATGATTTAGCCTTTATCTTTTTCGGAATAGGAACTAACACTACTCTCACTAAGTCTTCCGGCCAGATTCCTTCCTTAGAGGTGCTACGAATCAGTGTATATAGACTCTTGTTCCCACATTATGCTAAACCTTTAAACAGTGAACTTCCTTTACAACCAGTACCATATTGGATTTCAGTTCTCTTAATCTTCTTCCTATCTCATCGTCGTGTAAGCCTTGACCTAAGCTATCTTCATCTACGTCATATACTCTTTCTTTACTGGACTAAGTTCTTTGCCCTACAGTTCTTCTTCATATTCCGTCCATCTCTCTTGTATCTTTCCTTTTTCAACTATTATTTCCCTTCTTACTTCCTAATTGTGTTTTAGCATTCTTGCAGAGCGCACCAATTTCACACTTCCTCCGCAAACTTACCATATCCTTGCACTGCCTCTTCAACCACGTTCCTTTTGATCTATTTGTTAGCAGTCCTAATTAAACCCCTTGTTTTTCCTTCTACATAACTCTATATTTAAATTCTCCCATGTTCCTTCTGTCATCTATCTTTCTAAACAATTCTCCCGTAAGCCATGGTTTCCTTATTCTTTTCCTATTAACAGTCCCTATGGTTTCTTTTGCGGCTATCGATATCCCTTTTTTGATAAATTGCCGTTTTTCCTCGATAGTACTCAGGTCTTTGCCCCCACTCTTGATTTTTCTCAACAGTCAGCTGATTCTCCTTCCTTGTTAATCCATTTAATTCTTCTACATTCCATTATGGCTCTGCCTTATCTTTATGAAACGGACGCCATATTTCAAAACAACTAAATTGTGGTCGGAGTCCGCATCCGCTCCCGGGAAGCTGTGGGAATTAATCACACTGTTCCTAAACCTGGGCCTTAACATAATATGATCCACCTGATACATTTCTGAGTCGCCTGCCGTTTTCCGTGTATGCCTACGTATTTTGTAGAGCCTGAACCAGGTGTTGGTGATGTGTCTCCCCTGTCTTCTGCAGAGCTCAATTACTTTCTCCCCGCGGTGATTCCTTGTGCCTAAACCGTCGTCTCCCAGTTCATCATCATCATCATCACTTCCTTTGCCTACTGTCACATTCCAATCTTCCATCAATTTCGAATATGTCCCCACAGAAACACACCCAATTATGTCCTCTTTAACTGCTCTGATACCCTTCCTCCTTATGATTGCTTGGCGGCATGTAGATAGATGCTCGTAGATTGTCGTCCTTATTTTGGGGCGAGTATTACACAATGGAGTCTCTTCCATCACATTACCCCTCATTACATATTTACAATATTAAAATTACAAATACGCTACACACATTTTACATGATTAGCAATCAAATTAATGCATATAATATCTTAAGACTAATACACATCAACACAATACATTAATAGTTAGTATTAGTTGCCTAGTTAATTAATATCTATAGCACAAAATATACAGCATACACACATGCAATATATGCAAATACTATACATACGCATACCAATGAATGCAAAATAAACATGTTCAAATAATATGCCTTTTTATATTTACAATTGCCAATACAAAGCATGATGCTCGTGCGAAAGAAAAAGGAAGGATCTTGTAGCCTGTTTAGAACTCTACAGCTGTATTTTCACTGGTTGGTTTCCTGGGAAATTAGTGATTTATGAAGTTCACGCTTGAATGATAGGAGACATGGTGCATTAGTTATAACGAATGATAGCTCATGCCAATGATGACATGCTCTGACTGCAAATGACTGGTTGTATGTAGTTGTTCTGTGATGAGGGATAACGAGTTTATGATTACCTCTGGTAATTAGTTTATGTATTCAATCAAGGCTGTTGAAGTAATCGGTAAAATACTGAGGTGTTTTAAAGGTTTTATTATTTAGTATTTGGTATATTAACGACAGCATGTGAAGTTTCCTACGAAAATCCAGAAATAACCTGTTAAGTTTGTTAAAACATTCTGTAACGTGATCAGTAATTTTCAAATTGTAAATGAAGCGTACGCATGAGTTAAATGCCCTTTGTAGTTTTACCGATAGCTCGTTTGAAAGGTCTTGATACGCTATGTCGCCGTAATCAAGGTAAGGAATGATGAGAGAAGAAACTATCTCCTTTTTCAATGAGATGGGCACACCATACTGATATTTCCTAAGGGGAGTGGAGGGATTGATTGACAATTCAGCAAGTTTTGAAACTTGTGAAGACCATGAGAAATTTCCATTACAACATTCTTAAATGGAATAAGTGTGCCTTGGAAGTATGAGTTGAGTGGCTTAAATACAGCGATAGATTTTAGCAGTTTGGGATACCCAATCAGTAAAGCTTGCGTCTTATGTGAATTTAGGTTAATGAAGTTTTGCGCGCTCCATCTTTTTACATTATTGAGGTCAGTATTAATTTGTTGTATAACGAGAGGAAGGTTATTGATTGTGGCACTTGAATATATCTGGAGGTTGTCTGCATACAAGTGATATTTTGAGTATGGAGAAGATGAAGAAATGTCATTAATGTAAAACGAGAGTAGTAGTGCCACAGGATTGAGCTCTGTGGAACACCGCGCGATATATCGAGCCATTAAGAGTAAGTGTCACCAGCCACCACCACTATTTGTCGGCAACCTGATAGGTGAGAAGAAATGCATGTAGTGATGACGGTTCTCGAAAATCCTTGGCAATTTAATCAAGTTAATTTAGCCAGTAGTATATCTTTGTCAATGGAATCAAATGTTTTACTAAAGTCAAGTAGGACAAGAAATGTGACCATCTTTTGATCCATGGCTCGTTGAAGGTCATCGATTATTCTGACCAGATCTGAAGAACTGTAAGCCTTGCGGAAGCCAGATTGGAATACATCTAGAATAATATGCCAAGATATAAGTTCTGTTATTTGTTCGTGAACAAGTTTCTCCAGCGCCTTGAATACGATAGATAGATTGCTAATTTGGTCGGCAATCTGGAATTGTGGTTTTTGATTTATTTTGGGATTGGACAAATTATTGCATTTTTCCACAAAGGAGGACATTTTTCCTGAGATAGCGAGTAGTTGAAAATATATGTGATGCATGGAAGTATGAGAGGAGTTCATACATGCAGAAGCAGAATAGGAATTCAATCCGAACCTTGTGCTGTGGATTTAATTTTTCGTAATGAGTTTCGAACTTCTAATTATGTTACCGGGACATATTGAAATGTATTAACAGGTGATAGATTGCTATTTAGTTTATCGTGGAGTGCTTGCAGAGTTTTTAATTGTTGGAAAGTATCCACTGCGTTTGGCAACAAGGTGAATTAACGTTCAATATGTCGAGCGACTGCGAAGAAGGTAGAGGTGAATCTTTGTTTTTACCTATTCGGACACATTTAAGTTTATTTTAGAGGTTATTTGGCTATTCCCTTTTGCTAATAAGTGAGTAAAAATGTCTCATTTTTAAATTTTTTATTTCCTGCTTAGCATTATTCCTAAGTTTCTTATATTTATCAAATAATGTTATGTTTTTTCATCTCTTAAAAGTGCGGAAAACTGTATCGCATGCAATCATGAATTTTCTTACGTCTATGCAGAACCGGGCAATGTCAAACATATTGTAAAACTCTTCCATGAACCTCCAGATAATCTTAATAGTCGTGGAATTTGTTGCCCATTAGAGGGTCCTTGGAAAAAAGCTAACATACAAATATTTTGAACATTTTAATAATTTCTGAGATTTCTTGCAAATTAAATGCTCTATTGAACGGTTTGATGTTCTTAATTTCTCAAATATACGGGAAATAATTTCAATTTGTGGGTTAATTGTCGATGGAGTGTGATTCCAAAGCTGTTGCTATTAGTTTTTTCGGTGTACTTGTCATGGAAAATTACTGCAGTTTTTGTTGCAGGCTACCAAACATAGTCAGCACATTTGTTCGTCGACTGATTTAAAGAGCCGTCTTACTCTGCCCGTACACAATTAAAAAAAGATTTCCCAGGAGCCCCAATGGCCTCCAATGTACTAATGGCAAACCACACGTCCTTGTCGCAATGGAAACACAAAGACGTCAGTAGCTTTTTCGACAGCTAAGTGGAATTCATCTGAAAGAGCAAAACACTTTCAGGCAGCATAAAGCTTAAACCATCCACCCAGTATGGTACAACACACCGGGAACGCGGAATTACAGTCCTCGAGAGGAAGGGAGCCGCCCGCCCCGCCGCAGCAGGTTCAAGCTCTCTGGGGTGATTTCCCTGCACCCTTTGCAGCGCGAATACGACATTTCCTCCTACTTTACCATTTAGCTCCTCTCAAACACGCATGCAAAAGCAGTCACAATATTCCCTTTAAAATGTCAACTGGATGCCTCCTTAAACATAGTGAATACGAGAACATTCGGGCGAGGGGATATTCAAGTTCTGCGTCAAAGATAGTCCCTATAATGATTTCATACAAGTGGTTTCTGCATGATAATATCATCAAATCCTTTCCTAATTACTGTCCTAATGTAACGAAGGTGTCACCCGAACTCCCTTATACGTTCCCCTCTTCTTCCAAGGAGACTACACTGTTCCGGAAAAATAAATCTTCTTCATCCTTAGCCGAATTGATATTCGCCAGTAATTTTCCATTTTACCAGGTAACCGCGTCCAGCAATAGAATTATCTCTGTCATTCCAAAAAGATGTACTGGGAAACCAAAGAAAATGATCAACCTACCCCTACCGACATCTGCAACCGCCATTCAATCAAAGAGTTTGCTTAAGTGATTTCCCATATCCCGATTTCTGGTAGCTGGGTCCAGATGGGTTTGCGAAACTGCTACTCGGAAGTGAGTGGCATGCTCTTCTCGTGGCCACTATGAAAGAGTATCGACTAATACTCAAGCATCGGCATTTTCGTTGAGCACTTTTGCTGTCAACACATTAACTGCGCTCTGACACACACTTCACTTTGCCTTTGTCAGTCGCTGCGACACCCCTTTCCTCCCTACACATCTGGGCACTTGAGGACCGCCGATGGCGGGTACCCCCTCCCCGCCAATGGCCTGGGGCACATTGCGACTTCTGCTCATTCTGTTTCTTCTTCCTCACCGGTACTTTCAAAAGACGTCACTGTAACAACCTCAGGAGTGAATACTGGAGAAATTCCCATTCTCCATCTTCTTCTACTGCTTATTCATTCATTTAAATATCTCCAACGAGATTAACTCATATGTTTCGTAGTTCCATGCTCGCAGTTGAAAACAGAATGAATGGCTTAATTAATGATGGACATGTATAAACACGATTGATAATTTTTCATTTTAAAGAGCATGACAAAATACCGACCATTAGTGCTTATAAAACCCGATGTTGTTTATCCTGGTAAAGTTATATTTTATAGCAACATAACACATGCTTGTTGCATAACTTTACAAATGTTTCAAAGTTGTTTCTCTAACTGCACTGAAAAATTGTTCATGCATTTATGATCGAAATATGGTCGTATACGCACTCTGCTATGTGCCGTATCTTCCGAAAATTAGAAATTTTTAGTTTTGTGGGTGATCATTTATTAAAAGGATGTTTATCAAGGGATGAATTGAATGGCTTTAAAGAAGGGAATTTCTTACTTTGGCCGTCAATATCATTCGGTAAATGAAATGATACTTAGTTACGACTCATTCGCCTGCCTTGAGGTAATTGTCATTCTTTATTTTGTTGATATCAAGTGATGAAGTGGTGTATATTCTTAACTATATATTCCCACGAAAATATTTATTCGGTGATGTATCGAGGGATTTTACGGAAAAATAGCCTCTGGTGTCTGAGCAACTTTACTGGATATGTCTGAATAATTCTGTGCATTTCTCACTCAAAAAATGCAACTAAATCGATGTGACATCGCTTATTCCCTACAGTGTTAAAGAAATCCATCTCTGGAAGCCATCTGACTTCTGAGAGTCCTGGGCTGAGAACGGCTTTAATGAGACTAAGGCAAAGTACTGGCAAATGAGAAAGCCTTGTAATCCCATTCAGCGCCTTAGGAGAATTGAATCAGAATTCGCAGAAGTTCCGGAGAGATTCCCACTTCTTTGAGTCACCCAGCGTCAATCTCATTTTGGTTCTCCAGGAAATATTTTGCTTTACCTTGAAAGACAGTGATGCCGGTCATGGGAATTCCAGCTATCTGACGTCACGCGTTCCTATGAAGTTCATTTCACGTCAAGGTCAACACAGCACTAAGACATCTGACCTTTGATAAGTGAAGATGAGAACAACCATTTTTTAAACGGAAGGAAGAAGGAACGGCTGAGTGACTTCCACGACGTTCAGAAAATATTACTACAGCATTAAGTGCAGAAGATAACATTACCAACCATCGCAATCTTCTGTTGCAAACGCAACAACATATATTATTTGCCTACAGCGATATTTTGAGGGCGAGCACTTTTGTAAAATTCATATTTTCACAAATTATTATGTTTCATTGTCCCAAATATGATTCCAATTACATACATGCACATTTCCTATTTCCATTTATCAAAGTTAATATCTATGAATTCGCTAGCATATCATCTGTAGCAATGTATTCGTTTATACCAATAAATATTCAGTTTCCGATTATTGCACATGAAAAAGAGATAGAGCAAGACTGTTGAGTTCATGAGTTTACCATGTACTTCTGCAGGTCCTGAAGGCATAAACGCGTCAATCGAGTATAAATACGTAGCTAATGACCTTCGGTGACCTACATCGTCTTTCATCGGATAAGCATGGTTGAGCCAGGGTCGAGGAAATGAGTCATTTTCCGTTCGTGGCGGTAGACGGGGCAGACGTGTCGCAACAAGTGGTTGTAAATTCGGTTTGTCTGCCTCTGCCTGTTGCGGTGCTTTAAAGAGAGGCACAGTTATAAATCTCGCGCAGTAGAAAAGAAGCATTCCGGACCAACAGTTCATTTGGAGAGGACATTTGCTCGGGAAAACGTCGATTCTGACACAAGGTAATATAGCTCTTAGACATCGGACTTACTATTCACAGCTTCAATGCCCAAAACGATTACGAACGATAATTGATTAAAGATGCAGAGCAATCGGAATTTGCACTTTGAGGATGGTTTATGCATTTTGCGGTATATTTCGGCCCTATACTTAAAGTATTACGCACGAAGGTGGTTCATTATTATATAATCATGCCTATTTTAATCTAATGAAAACGGTGACTCCGTTGTATTTGTCAAGAGTGTATCGCTTTCGAGGGATCTTTCTGTAATGACTCATATTATTGTCTAATTAATCGGATGTCATGCACCGCAAGGTGGCGAGCGCGGAAGGCTATTGAGCGAGAGTCCCGTTGAGTCTTCCGCTTGACGGCATATATGCTCAATGTATTGGTGCTAAGCCAGTCATATGGTCTGCTAAGCTAAGGAATTTAAAACCAAGCCTACGCGGGGGGAAGATAAAAATTAAACTGGCAAAAACGCATTGGAAAAACAAAATATTTAATTGACAAAGAGGTTAAATACCGAGCTAAATATTTAAAGATGATAGACTGTAAGATAAATAACGTTTCATATTAATGGTTTCAGTCGCAATTATATTCCTCTATAGGTTCCAATTTCGTTCAATTAGTGACTAAATATATGAAGCATGATTTAAAATGGCACCTAGTAATAATCAATTGATTTAATGCCAGTTAAATGAGTTAACGCATGGCACATTTTTAATCGGTTTAGTGTAATCGACGCTTTTAATACATACACACAAACATATTATATTAGAGAGCTGAAATCAGATAAGGCAGTGTTTGTAGACAAATTTCATTACTTAAAGGTTTAGGAAAGTGTAGGAGGAAGTGTTTATGGACTAATTCATAGCTTTTAGGAGAAAAGAAACTGACTGGAAAACTTTGTGAGATCAGTACCAGTTCCTATTTAAAAAAAAGGTAAAGGCTACATCATGTGAGGACTACAGAACAATAAGTTTGATTTCCCATGCAGCTAAAGTGGTTCTCAAGATAATCAACAAAAATATGGAGAGCAGGGCAAATGATTACTTAGAGTTGGGTTCAGTTGGGGTTTAGGAAGTGCAGAGGCATGCGTAATGCAATTGCAGTAATGAGATCACCGAGGGGAGAGGAATATATAATACAATCAAGAAATATTTGCCTGTTTTGTGCATTTTGAAGCAGCGTTTGATAGAGTGAATTGGAGAAAACTAATGAGTATAATGCAGAAGGTAAAAAGAGGTTGGAGGGACAGGAAACAAATCCACAACCTGTAAATACCTCAGACTGCTCAGGTGTGAGTGGGGGACAGAGGGTCCAGTTGGACAATGTTAGGAAGAGGAGTAAGGCAGGGCAGGGTGTAAATTATCACCTGTGTTGTTCAGCATATATGTGAAGGCAATGATTAAAGAGTCATGGAAAGATGAGATGGGAATGAAAGTTGGTGAGGAATTCATAAAGTCAGGTTTTCTGAAGGCTAAGATTCAGTTTGTCAGTCAGCCAAGGGGTTGCAAGCATTGATGAGTGATTTGGAAACTCAGTGCAAAGGTATGGGAAGAGAATACATATAAATAAAATAATAATAAAGTTATGCAGTTTTTCAGAAAGTTAAAGGCTAAGTTAAACTTGGCTTTTAGCTAATTTAAAATATGAGGGCAAAAACTAGAGAAGGAACAGAGAAGGGCAGAAGTCACACAAGAGGTGGTATGTGACGTTTTTGAGGCACAAGTTGCCTTTTAGATTTGCTTGGATGAAGAAACTGTGAAGTGAAAAAGAGTGTTGCTTTACATTTTATATCTTGGTGGATAAGGAACTCGTATGAGGGGACTGAAGTGGGGATCTTGTGAATTTGAGAATAGCACACAAATTTGCAGTAGTAGTAATAGTTATTTGGGGGGGGCAACCAACAGCAGAGGTTATTTGTGCCAGAAGGGATAGGTGGGTAATCTATTAGGGGTGGGATATTATGGAAATGGAGGAATGGGGATGCTAGCGAAAGGTACTAAGGCGTCCTGAGTTTAATGCTCTCTCCAACAGACCTCCATACCCAGACCGAGATCCAACACTCGTTAAAAGTGTTCTCAACATAGCACCCCAAGCAGGGATCAGGACACCATTAAAAGTTCTTGCCCCAACCAGGATTTAAACTCGTGACCTCAGGGTATAAAACCAGTACATTAGCCGCAACACCATGGTAGTGTGGGGTAAGATTTTGCTTTTTGGTGATTTGTTAGAGTACCCATTTGCTAAGGGAGTGGTAGTGACTTGTTTTATGATGCTGTAAGGTGGTTGCATTATTGCTTCTGTGGTAACCATGAATGGTGAAGAAAAATGGTATGAGATGGATGACAAGTAAGGGGTTGTTGTTGGTGGTTTATTGGTTTTTTAAGGGAAGTGATAAATATATGATTTTGAAGGAAAATGTTTATGTCTAAATAGGGGAAAAAATTGAGATTTGTAGTAAAAGAGGATTGATATAAATGCCTATTTGGCCAAAGATGGAAGATATCATCAATTTATCTGTAAATAAATAATGAACAGAAAATGAAATATGAAAGAATTAGTTTAAAGAGAGATAGAACAATGAAAAAAGTAGCTGTGACTTATGGCACATTGACTGAAGGCACAGCTCAAAGACCGGTTGCAATAGAAGTTGTGAAGCAAAGAAAAATTGTTCAAAGAAAGTAGATCATTTTGTGAAATGCACATAAAATTGTCACACAAATATAAAACACTTAAGTGAAAAATATAATAAATGAATGTAATAACAAAAACATGCTCAATTAAGATAATATTTTGGTGGTCCCAGGCATCTCTATCAAAGTATGAGGAGTGCAAAATGGGAAGATTGGGAGAAGAGGGGATATTGTTGGGATGGGTAAGGATAAAAAGAAGGGCATGCATTTTGGATAATTGGTTGTTAAGAGAACAGGAGAGGAAGATGGGAAGGATTAATCTCGGGATTGGCAGGATTTAAAAAGCCAGGTGCAAGCTAATTCTAGGGTCCTTAATTGGATGGATGCAGCAGTTGATGGGAAGGACAAAATAATGGATACTTCTTAACAATAATCACAATTTTTAATGTGGGTAGCTGCATGTCGGGGAACTAGGAGGGTGGCAGATGGATTACAGGATGCTCTTTGATTGTTAATTCTAATATTGAGGGATATGGTGATTTGACCAATATAAAAGGCTGAACAGTGTTTACCTTTTAGGAGATACCTTTGATATCCATATATTTCTGCTTCTAGTGTCACAGTTCTTCCTGCATCACCATTTTATGCTGCAAAAATGAAATTAATAATAACAAAAAGTTAGGTCATGCTGAATTACATTTAATGCCATAAATAAGCACTTATTGATTCCCACTTTCACGATTTCGATTAGATTGACTGCTGGGAAGAGGTATCAACCTCCTCACAGCAGTAAAGATATTTTCTGCCACTGTGTCATTGCCAGGGGTTTGGAGTGTTGTCTGCTATTATCAATAATTACAGACATTTTCTTTCATTTTCAGGCCACAATGATTTCAAAGATGATAATGCTTGTAGCACTATTTACTGTATTCCATTCAGCTTGGGGTCACACATATCACCTAGGATCTTGTCCTCAAGCTGAGGCCATGCAGAACTTTCAGATGAATAAGGTAAATATTTAAGTTCATGCATTCTTCCAGCCTTCTTTATTTTAGTAAATTTTACCCTTTAAAATAATAATGAAAAAGAAGCAATGCATTCTTTCATAAATATATAAGGTATGGCTGGAAATTCGACATATGGAGGAAAAATTATTTTATGTCTACTTTAGCTGTTCCTACCAGAGAAATGCGTGAATTTCATTGGGCTTCAATCATTCACATTGGCCAAGATTCAAAACATTCACTTGATTTCTGACCAAGTGCTTTAACCAATTAGTTTTAATAGTGCTTATTTCCCTATATATGCATTATGCAATAATTGTATATATACAAATGCATAGCAAGTTCTATTATTTGATGATCCTACTGTAAAAAAAGAAAAATATGCATGAAAAATCAAACAAGGCATAACAATATCCCTTCAATTTCAATGCCTGGTTGGTTTCATCATATTGTAACACATTTAGTATTCATCTGTCATAGCTGTCATTGTTTCTAAGCCTCAACTTCAAAAAGTCCTTGACTATGATTAAAATAACGTCATTCTAATCCTTTGAGTAGGGCTTGAAATTTAAGGTTCAAAGGTTTTCACTTCCTACTATACACCCTCTGAAAAAGTTCAATTTTCTGTGTATTTTTAATGACCTCCCATTCTTAGTTTTCAAACTAAGAATGCACTTTCTCTTCTAACCCAAACACATAATGTTACATTCTTTTCTGCAGAAATTACAAAGAGGTGAATGGGTCAGTTTGAAACAATGTTTGACTTTTTCATATCATACCTCCCGCAATTCTTATACCCGACTTTTAGCTCTAGAGCCATTAATTTCCACCTCCCAATTTCACCACCTCTTTTGCACTGTTTTGTGTGAATTTCTGGTTTTCTTGGGGTTCAAAGTCTTTTCAAGAGACCCACTATTTGTTTGGTTGATTTAACCGCATGATGAAAATCCACATTTTGGGTGGTCATACATCCTTCAGTAAGACTTCCCTCCAAATCTTGTCTCATTTCCATGTTATTAGCGCATACTTTGCATAAAAATTAATGACAAATATGACATGACATGACCTTTATTTTGAGGTTACTGACTTTTCCTTGCCATTATATATTCACTTAAGTACCATGCGGATTCTCAAACCCCCTTACATCATAGTTTGTCATATATACCCATTACAATGAATAATTATCATCCAACTTCCGTGAGGCTTAAATTGCATATATATACAGCTATAAAACCTGTACTGCTGCACAATCCTAGTATCTTTATGCAACTGTATCCTCCATGCATGTGTATTGTTTATGTTGGCCAATATTGGTGTGATATCTGAGACCAATGAAATGTTTATTGAACCTCCTAGTGAATTGAAATCTTGGTTGACAATTTTCATTTGAAATTAAATGACCTCTCCACCTTGAGTAGAGCATTCTGAATGTGTATCAATAGCAGTAAGTGGGCAAGGCAGGGTCCCTTAGTCACTGTTCTGTGGGGGCACTGCTCTCTCCCTTGCTACTTCTGGAAACCACTGAAAAAGTGAACCATGGAGTTGTAAATACAAAACTGCCAAACCATCTTGCATTCATACCAGGTCTTTGTACTGTGGGTTCTCAGGCATGGCATGATCAATGAGGGATAATTAACAAAAGGTCATCCCTGGTCAGGATGAACGATTACTACAATTTGAAATTGCTGCATTGTGACAAGTATTATTTATGCATATAAAATATTATCATTGTATCTTCAAAGTCATTTTAACTTTGAAAAATTATTTTTTTATGTTTGTACATGTTTTCTTGATTAGTAAATTATTTAAATGTACTGATTTAGTTTTTAGGAAAATGGTATGTAATTCAAAAAACTTCAACCGCAAGTAAATGTATATTTTATAACTTCACACTTGGGGAAGAACCTGGAGAATATCGCATCGTCCAAGCAAGTGAACACTTTCTACTTGGATTGACAAATGTTGACCATGCATATGTTTATACTGGTGCTCTTCGCATGAAGAATCATAGTAATCCAGCTGATATGATTGTGAGGTTCCCATTGAGTAAGTTTGGTATTTTACTGAAATTCTATTATTATTCCAATTACTACATTGAGTAGTATAAATCTTTATATTTTAAATTTCAGGTGTAGCTGGGACTGCATCATACAAAGTGGTTGTCACAGATTATGATAATTTTGCTACAATTTTTACTTGCCAAAAACTGGCTTTTGCTAATCGACAGTCTGCTTCCATTTTGTCTAGAACACCAACCCTAGATAAAATGTACATTGACAAGGTGAGTTTGTAAATACATTAATTTAGTACATACTATAAAATTAGAATTTAAAAAAGATGTAAGCATTTGACAAATTCTTCTGCCTTTCATGTGATATTGAAATATTATGACATTCAGACAAAACCTGCAGCATTCTTATTACATAGTAAATAATGAATGGGTTCACTTAAATACAGTGTCAAAGGAAAGTACTGAGGTTCTCATGTTTTCCAGAAAATTTTTATAAAATTCACACACAATGCACCTTTTAAATTCAATAATGGTAGAAGTTCATGTTTTTGTGCCTCCTGAGTAAGATAAAAGGAAAATTTTCTTTATTCTTCACAGTAAATGCAACTGTAAGAATTACCTGCTTGAGCTCTTTTCAATATTAAAAAATCACCATTCTGGACATGAGTGTTATAATAAAAATTTCTTCGCAATAGAATGAATTTGATCCTGAAGCTGGAGGTCAAAAACCTGAGCTAGTAGTCATTATTTAATCTTAGAATTTTTATTCTTCAGATTTTAACATGCATATTGGATTCTTGGATTTAGGACCATATATGCATTTGCTCATTGAATTGAAAGCTTTTGAGATATAGGGTTGGAGAAGGATGGCAGAAGTAAAATGGATGAAAAGGAAATAAAGGTACCAGGAAAGGATAACTAGGTACTAGGAATGCAGGGAGAGAAGAGAGGGCGGTTGAGAGAAATCAAAGGAGACAGAAATGGATGCAGAGCATTTTGATTGGTTGTTTATGAATGGGATAGGTGGGAGGACGTTATGCAAACTAGTTAGGGAGAGGAAAAGGACTGGCATATTGGATGGAATGGAGGGAGGAAGCACATGAAATTGAAGAAGGGTTTATTTTGTGTGGGATCAGGTTTTAGCATAGGTGAGGCTAAGAAATGCATGGTTGATAAGTTTGTACCGAAACAAAACCTACCTTAGATGGTATATTACCAATAAAAATCAAATTTGCTGCGCAATATACTATAGATGGTGCATAAAAGATTGGTCCTATGGAATTCTGTCAAAACTTTCAAGCCTCTTCCACTTCACTGATCTACCAAACTATATGGTACATCATAAACAATTCGCATAGCTGTATGTCCATCCTAAACGACTACACTGTCAGCTTTCAGGTGATACAAACAATAAATGGATGGTCAAAAAATGACACGCATCCTGGGTAGAAGGTAAACATTATGAGCCAACAAGCAACAATTAACAGTATAAAAATATAATGCATAAAAGTGGACTTCCAAATGAAAAGAGTGCTTGCATTTGAAAAACAATGTTATTATCATGTAGCATATCCTATCAAGAACAAAATAATATATCATTCCCATTCTTCCTGGTTGTCATTCAGCCAGAATACACATTCATTCAATGGATCCTCTCACATTTCTGTAAGATTATGTTAATCAAAAAGTATACTTCAGTAGTAACTTTTGATTTGAGCAATTCCACTTTAATGTACAAATCTTTTCTTGTTACTTTTTCACAGTTATTAATATCAACAAAATGTGTAATTAATGTGTCTGTAGAATAAGTTATCTTATCCTTGAAACATTCTTTCAGGCACGCTCTCGCCTTAACACCATTGGGGTGGACCCTCATGACTTGAGTATCATAGACCAAACTAACTGCAGAGTCAATACCACTGGGGATGGAGTTAAAATTAACATTGATGAAGACACTTTGACTCCTGGTAGTGTCGCAGGAGTTATACGTAGAGCTGGAGATGCCATTGGGGATGGTGTTGAAGCAGCAGCACATGGAGCCAAGAAGGTTTATCACACACTAGCAAGTTCAACAAGTGACCAAACTAGAAATTCACCAGATGCTGATGCTGAATGGTTGCCATAAACTTAAAAAATTCTTTATATTTTCTGTTTGGGTAAAACATTTCAAAGAACACTTCCATAAAACTCATTGCAGGGGGTGAATTCTCACTGTGGTTCATAATTACCATAGAAAAGAGACCCACACCACAGAGCAAGAATCGCCACATTATGGAAGCATTGTGGGTGGTTTCCACTGTATAGCATGACATAAAAAAGTTAAATGCAAATTGTAATTAGTAGGGAGTTTAAAATTAATGGTGCCTCTGAAATGCTTTATTTGCATATATAACTGGCAAAAAAGTGATAATAAATGCTGTATATTCCAGCTATTTAAGTTATCAACCACAAAAATAAAATGCCACCAATAGAATTGAAGCTAGTTAGCACAGTTTGCAGTTGCACATTCTGAGTCTCAAGCTTCTATAGCAGTAACTGTTACTTCAAATTACTGGTTATGCACGGTCATGAAATTTTAGATTGCCATTCTTCTGATTGTTTAATCATCAATGGAATATTTGTGATGTCATTCATAAAAAGTTCCTATATTCATGTGATTTTTTTCTTTTATTTATCTACGTCTTTTGTACAAGTAAACATTTGAAGGAGTTAAACTCCTCAAGCATACAAAGGGGTATTTGAAAGCATGCATATAAATATCGCTCGAATCATTCTTGACAACTGTATAAAGGATTTTTAAGTGATTTCAAAAGCATTATTGTTGCCATCACTTATTTTCCATTTCAATGAAAAATAAACTTTAAAAATATACAAGAGGATGTACTTCCTTTTCCTTGTTTATTTTTGAGTTTTTACAGTTTATACCAATAATATCAAAGTCACATGAGTTTATGAATAGCTACTTAATAAGTATTTAATCACTGATCCCAAACCTTAAGTTTGATTCTGAAAGAATTTGGACTTTTTCCAATCAAAGCACGAAATAATAGCCATTTCTAATCTCATGAGTAGATATTATTGGAATAGAATTCTATGCTTTAGTATAGTTTACACACATTTTTGTATAAGTCTGCAAGTAAGTGGTGTCGGTGTGCTTAGTCACATTCTTACTGCAGATACCAAATGTGAATTAATTCACAGTAGAAAGGTATTTTGTACGTGGAGCATGACTAATTAGAACAGGGTATTCACTAAGAGATATTCCAAATGAAAAGTCTCCACTCTTCCCACCGCCCATCATTGCTAATTTCTCTAACAGGTCAGTTTAGTTATAAATATTTAATTCGTCATTCTTGATAATATTCTATAATACTTCCTTCTTTATTGATTCTTGCTTTCCGTCATAATCCAACAATTAGAACACATGTCAGGCTTTATGCAAAAAAATATGCAACTTTATTGTTTTTGCAAATGTCTATGGTTTTCCTCATTTATGGTTCCATAGCACAAACACCCTCAGAGAAGTATCGATTGCATACATGCATAAGAAATTCTTTGTATCCACACATACAATGTCAACCATGCTCAATTAAAATAAGGGAGAGACAGCCCTTCCCAGGACAATCACTCATTGCCTCAATTACAGCTTAAGTTCATTTTCTCTTTCCTCCATGTACAGTTCACTCTACTCTTGCCAAATACTTTTGAAAGATGTGAAATAAAACAGGATCACTCACAAAGACAAAGGAAGGTAATATTGTCATTTGCATTCAGCTGATACCAAATCTCAGAATTTTTGGGTCAAAGTGGTGAAAAATGAGAAATCTAACTGGTATAATGAGAAATTAACTGTCAAATGTTGAAATCATCAGCACAGGTTATGAATCCAAGGATTTCTTTAGAGCAAACCAATTCAAAATATCCTGTGCCCTGTCAATTTCTTCATTCCTTTATGCCTCGCCCAAAATTTCTCATTACTTGCTTCTACATAGTTCATCCTACGTGATGAATTCCCCCCTGTTTCCTTCAACTAAGCCTTCATTTAAATATCTGGTCGTAGGAAATGCCCACCAATTTACCTCTTCTTCCTGCTAATGTTCTCCATAGACTTCTCCCTCCCGACTCCTTGAAGTACTTGTTCATTTGTTACTTTCATTTGTCCATTTCATTCCCATCACAATTCTGTAGCACTACACTTGCATCAACTCAAATCTTCCTTTCTATGCATCGAAGTCTCACATTCATAAAAAAAGTACCCTACACATTACTCTTAATGCATTGTTTCCCTATGTCTATGCTAGTACTATTTGTAGTTAGTAGATGATCCTTAGGGATATAGGTTATCAAATAAAGCAAATTAATTGTGATACAGGTATAAATAATCCTATTTTTTCTAGGGATCACTTAAATCACCCTCCACACCCCTAAGAAATATAAAAAAAATAAAATTTACCCACTTCATGACATAAATAATATTGAAAAATTTCTGCTTATATATTTTATTAGCACCACTCTTAATTCATTGTAAAATATATTACTTTTATAATTGCTTCGTTATTCATTCATATTTTGCCTAGAAAATATTATGTCAATTGCATCTGAAACATCTTTGGCTTGAATATCTGGCTTCAGCATATATTCTTCAACAGGCAGGAAATCACGTGACATATGATTCACTAAGGTATTATCTTGATTTGGTGAGAACACTCCTGTCTGAAGAAGAAAAAAATCATGCATGTAAATTAAATGAATAGCAACCAAGGAAGAGCCAATACTGATAAATTATATCAATATCAGCTATCATGTTAGAGTACCAGAATCAGTTGGAAGAAGTTACCAATAACAGTAACTAGCACTCTAATTTCTTTTTTCAAATTTTTTCTCCATGATTTTTGTCCTCATAAATTTCTAGTGAAGCATGTGATGGTGGAAAATTAGTTCCCAATATTGCGGTCATGAGTGAATGCATGTGCATATTTGGCTCCAAATGAGAGAGGAAATAATTTTGAGGTTATAATTTGCTCAGTAGGTGATTGCTTTGAAGAAGATACCATTATGGGAGATGTTTGGAATCACATTTAAAAAAGAACCCACACAACTCTATTTATGCTTCTGACCAAATATGTGGCAAACTTGCTTGTGCTTGGTGGTAGGACCAGTTCTTCACATTTAACAGCTAATTTAAGCAGTCATCTTATCAATTTTCATTCCAAAGATCTTGAGGAACTTAGGATCAGTCAATCCAATCTTTGAGACCTAATATCAAAATTTAGATTACTATAACCACCATCTATTTCCTTGTATTTAATGAAGAACTATTAGCTAACCTTCAACCCTCCTCATCAACTTTGGGCAGCAATACCACAGAATCAATGACTATATCATTTCCTAACATGGAGGCAAAAAAGTAAAGACTTTAAACGACCCTCAGCAAATGCTGAAGAAAACCACTGACCAAAAATTACTTCACAATGAGATATTGAAGCTGATTGGTCTGATGTACATTGAAAATATTCAGCTATTCAAAGTCATTGAAAGTAAGGATGAGCAGGTGCAATGGTTTCTTTCTAAACTTTGGTTTTTCATACTTTGATGGATCACCATCAGTGAGGTGTTGCCTTCTAGCAGGGTATGTGAGAGGTAAAACATCATCTTGCTCGGGATTCTATCTCAACTTGAGTCCTCACAACAGCGACTCTTGTCTGAGCTTGTACAAAATTGCTGTAGTGGATGAACATTCACATCAACAAACGACATCCAAGTCAACAGTGCGAATGATTTAGTGCATGCAAACCATAGGTTAACTGTCAGGGAGATTGCCAATGAAGTTGACATAAGGGTTGGATTGTGTTACACCCATTTGAACAAAAATTTTGGGCATGCAGCACATCCAAATTTGTGCCGTGAGTGTTAATGGATGAACAGAAGCAAAAACGTCTGGGCATCAGCCAGGAACTGCTCCATCGTTCATACGATGACTAAAACTTCTTAAAAACAATTGTCACAGGCGACAAAACCTGGGTGTATAGTTATGATATAGAAATTAAAGCTCAGTCTTCACAGTGGAAAGTCTTTAAAGTGGAAATGGATCTTCCCCATGACCCAAAAAAGCTTGGATGTCGCGATTGAAGGTGAAGGTAATGCTGATCATTTCCTTTGATTGGGAAGGAATTCTTCATTAGAAACATGTCCCAAAAAGAACAAACAATGAATGAGCAGCACTATTAGAGGCTATGAGAAGGTTAGGACAGAAATTGTTGTGGAAGAGACCACAAATGTGGAAAAACAAGTTTCATAACGACAACACACAGGTGCATCATTGACTGTTACAGTTTCTGACCATAAACAGCACTTTGGTGATCCCCCAGTCCCCCTATTCCTATTTCATATGGTGGTATTCGAAAGCTGGAAAAAACATGGGGAGCATTTTATTGGCAGTCAAGGGCTGTGTTTTGAAGGCGATCAGCATTATTATCGGGCAAATAATAAAATCAAGTATTTATTCAGTCTCATCTTTTTTGGAACAGACCTAGTATTTACCAGAACAAATTGTGAAGTTCCAAGCGTAAGGTGTGTAATTCACACCCTTTAGCTGGCCACTTGGGAATCAATCTTTGCTGCTCGATCAAACTTAGATTGAAAACGTTTATTAAAAAGTTAGTGAATGGTGGGTCATTTTAAACACTCATTTGAGCTTTCTAAGTTTTACCAAGAAAATAATCACATCCCTGAACAGTAACTAATGCAAGACAACAATTTAAGGTGGAACAGCACATTCATCATGGTTGAAAGATAGTGGCATGGTTGAGCAAAAGAAATTGATAAATGGTCTAGGGTTCTAAATGATTTCAATATTACATACCTACCAAACTCTTGATAATGGTACCAATTGGACAACCCTGTTCTGCCCTGAGGCTCTTTCAATGTACAATTTGTGATTTCTTTCAATGTACACTTGTAATTGGAGATGAAAATTCTAAAATTTCTGCAGCTAATACAATCCTCTTGATTTGCAATTTAAATATGAGTCAAGTCAATGAATAAAATATAGTATCACTTAATTCCTTCCGTCAGTATTTGCTATTTAATTTGCACAAAAGATTCCATGGACTGAGACTTCACCAGATTATCCAATTGGCACTCTTTTGGAACCTTGTTCTAAAAACATGCTTTTTCATTCCTCGAATCTTTAAAAAAAAATCTGATATGATGTCATGACAAGCTAATGAGTCTTCAGCATGAAAGTAGCTCCGTCAAAGAAGTGAAAAATATTAGACCTGATAGAGAAGCATCTCCCATTTCTACAGAGTCATCAGATTATCACCTTTTATATTGCCATCCTCCCTCAAGGAAAACAGCCCATAAAAACATCAGAGGATGAATCCAGAGTTTTCTAATAATAATAGAAAATGTGGAAGGAAGAGTTTATATGGACTAATTTGTAGCATCTGTGAGGAAGGAATCTGGGCAAAAGATTTTGTGAGATCAATATTAGTTCCTATTCCGAAAAAAGTAAAGGCTACATCATGTGAGGATTACAGAACAATAAGTCTGATATCCCATGCAGCTAAAGTGGCTCTTAAGATCATCAAAAAAGGATAGAGAGTAGGGAAAATGATTACTTAGGGGATTAGTTTGGGTTTAGAAAGGGGAGAGGCACATGCGATGCCATTGCAGTAATGAGATCACTGATCGAGAGGAATATAGAATACGATCAGGACGTATTTGCCTGTTTTGTAGATTTCGAAAAGGCATTTGATAGAGTGAATTGGGAAAAACTAATGAATAAATTGCAGAAAATAGGAATAGATTGGAGGGACAGGAGGTAAATCTGCAACCTGTTTATGTCTCAGACTGCTCAGGTGCAAGTGGGGAACGGAGAGTTCGGATGGGCAGTGTTAGAGGCGCAAGAGGTAGCAGAGGTGTAAGTCAGGGTTGCCCATTACCACTGGTGCTGTTCAACACATATGTGGAGTAAATGATTTAAAAGGCATGGGAAAAGTTGGAGATAGAAATGAAAGTCGGCAGGAAATTCATAAAATCAATTAGGTTTCTTGATGACCAAGGTTTAGTTTGTCAGTTAGCCAAGGGATTGCAAGCATTGCTGAGTGAATTGAAAATATAGTGTAATAGATATAGGACGAGAATCAATATAAATAAAACACAGGCTATGCAGTTTTCCAGAAAGAGAAAGGCTATGTTAAACATTAAAATAGGAGAGCAAAAACTAGAACAGATGGAACAGTTTACATATCTCAGAAGTGTATGGACCAAACTGGTCAAAGTAGTAGGGACACAAGGAGAACTCTTGCACTATTTCACAAGGAAGAGGGAATTGGTTACAGAGATAATACGTAAGTATGTTAAGAAAAGGCTTGTTAAAACTTTGATATGGAGCACAGTTATGTACGGCGTGGAAAAGTGGCCACTGACGCAGGAGGATAAATGTAGATTGGAGAAGTTTGAAATGTGGGTGTGGAGAAGGATCGAGTAGGTAAAGTGGACAGAAAGGAAAAAATGAGAAGGACTGGATACGGTGAGAGAGGAGAGGGGAATGGTGGGTGAAATCATAAGACAGGAAAAATTGATGCAAAGCATATTGATTGGCAATGTGATGTTGAACAATGTGATAGAAGGGAGAATGTTAGGCAAACAATGAAGGGTTGGGAAAATAAGATAGGGATGGTGGGGGAAATGAAGGAGGAAGGAAGCGTACGGAGATGAAGATGGACTTGTAGTAGAATAGAATGTTGGGTTGTGTTTTGTTAGGAGAGACAAGATATTTATTTGGTAGCTGTGTCCATCCAAAACCTACCTTAACCGGTAGATTACATATAAAAATAAGACATATTATTCACTTCCATTGTATTTTATATCCTGATTACTTAAGAAGTGATTAAATAATACATAAATCACAACTAAAAACAATAACAAAATTATTTAATAAAAATGAATTCTGGTGTGATCCTGCACTGAAGCATCATCAAAATTCTCACAGGGTAATAACTTGGAATTGAAGACTAACATTACCATATTTTCAACCTATACACACCTGGATTTCTAGAAGGGAGGGGGAAAGATGAGGTGGCCCACACACCACCCCAAGAAACTTTACATGGAAAATGAGTCAGTCTCTTCTCTCCCAGATGTATCACCATGCACCAAACTGAAGAGGCTAAGTGCTGCCACACAACACTGTCATTCATGGAAGTAACTGCACCAAACAATGAGTCCAAAAGAAACCAAGAGGCTGTTTTCAGAAAAGATTGAAACTGAAGACAACTGCAAAAGTTCTTTATATGAAGAATATGATGATTTAATTGAAATACTAATAAAAATGTGAATTAACAGAAATTAATGTTTAAAGGACAGAATCATCAGTTTTTTTCCATCTCTTGGCCAAGAAAAAAGATCACTGGTGATTTAGGGGTTTCCGGTTGTTTGACTATAGGGACTAGGAACCTAATGAAAGAAAAAATACTTCCCCCATATTTGAGGAAGAGAAGAGATGTAAAATTGAATGACAAATTAGTCAAGGCTGTGATAAAATTGTATGAGCTTAATGAAAACTGTAGTACATTAGGTGAAAAGAACTACCTGTCTATAAATATTGATGGGATAAAAGAATCAATACAAAAATGTCAGTTCTTATATAATCTGAAGGAGTTGTATGGCCCATTAAAATATATAAGAATTATGACTTAAAGATTGAATTTTTCAAATTTATTTATTATTTATCATTCACCCAAGATAAAAATACAACCAAAGGGTGAACAGAGCATAAATAAGAATATTAGTAAAAATATTTTTACTGATTTACATTTTCAGTTAAATATAATGCTGAAAAATTTCCCCATTCTTCTTTATTAAAAAAAATTTAGACACCGTCTCGCAATAACTGATAATTACATTTTACATTCATTATATTTAAAAAACCTAAATGATCTCCAATTAATTCTGGTGACTAGTATGTCAATTCTACTTATTAATTGACAGTTCTCCCCATTCAACAATTTCACGTAACATCTTCTAACCCTCTGTAATGTCTCACTGTATGAACAATGATTAATTTTAACAGGTCCTGTCAACAACATAGTTTTCATACAGTGATTAGGAATAACAACATACAAAGCACTATAGGAAATTATTTTCCACTTTCTAAATCAAAACAGTAATGCATGGAAGCCAAAAGACTTAATAATATTCTAACTTACTTTTAAGAAATGAAAAATACAAGATTTTTAACACCAATTAGCCAGTAAAATAGATGTAAAATTTCATTATAAAACCATAATATTACAAGAACCAGATATTCCAAGTGGCAACTCATTATGCACTAAAGATATCAGCAGACTTACATTTAAGCCCTGTGTTGCACTGGTTAATGTTATATAAATTATTAGCAGCTGTTTCGGTGGACCAATGTTTCACAAAAATGAACAATTAATTACACAAGTAATCTATAAGAGAATTACCTTTATTTTTTCTTATTAAAATACAGCTATTTAGAGTATTAACGACTTTATAAAAATATAAATAAGCATATTTTCCTGAGAACCACAGCTGAAGAAAGGCACGTTAACATCTACTGATCCCTTTGCCCTCCCTTCATTTCACCCAACATGAATCTCCTATTCCTACTCCTCTAAAACTTCTTTATATACTTTCCATAATTCTTGGATCTTTCTTGGGTGAATTAAAGATATTTCTCCCTTATCTTTGATTGCTTGCTTGCATGCATTCTCCCTTCTTGCTTCTTGACAGTTCTTTCCCATCCCTGCACAGCACAACTACTTCACCCTTCCTTTGTTTCATTTCCCATTTTCTCACGCTGTCTTTCACCACACTCCCCTTGAACCCACCTCAGTTTATTATTCAACTCTTTGCAGATTTTTTTCGCCTAATTCCACATTTATATCCAACTATTTCCTTCCATCATCCATCTTCTTTTACATCATGTCCATAGCATAGCCACTCTTGATATCCACTTGTTCATCGGTTGCCCTTTCTCTCCCAGTGTACCGACATCTGGATTTCCTCTCTCATAATTTTCCCTACAGCTAGCTGACACTCCTTTCATATTGTCCTGGTTAATGCTTCTTGATTCCATTTCTCCTCTCTTTTTTCACATTTTATCCTCTTGAATCTGCCGATGCACTTCAATTGGACTAAATTATGATTTGAACACAGACTCAGGAGGCTTGCAAAATAATCATGCTCTTCCTAAATCTTTTATGCAGAGAAAACTTGAAGTATGACATGGTGTTTTACTGGCGAATCAGCATCACGAAGTTTTCTGGGGTGTTCTACCATGTTGGCCAATGTTTTGATGCTTAACCCGAGCATCGTCCTTGAGCAGCACACAGTTTAGGTTAACCTCAACCATTTGAGGCAAAAATCTTAAAATAGGGGGTGTCATTTATTAAATGCTTCTATTAAATTATATAAATTAAATTAAATGATTAACTTTATGATGTCTCATAAGTACTCTTAATCCCAATTTACCCAAATACTTAAGAGTTCTCAAACTTAATGAGCCCAAGTATTAAGAGTTCTCAAACCATAAGTTACAATCTCCCATTGGCCTTTGAAATCCTGCATTAGGCAACAACCTAAACCATAAGACCAAGCATCAGGATTGAAAATAAATGGATTTTTGGGTTTACATAAGTTAAGAGTAGGAGACATTGGCTATCCATAATTTTGGTGAAACATTCAATTGGAGCATTTCCCCACACAAAGGATGCTTCTTGTTGAGACTTCTCCAGTTACTGCTCACATATATAATTTAATATACCTTATATAACTAAAAAATTTGTTCAACAAGGAAAAAAATCCCACCAAGAAACCGCCTTAGGTATTTAATTTCTTACTATGTGGACCCATAAATATATCAGTGTATGGAATAAAATGATTCCTAAGTTATATTGGTACTTCTCAAAAAGGTAGGAAATCAATAACAGCACCAATATCAATCAAAAATGGAAATGGTATTCTTCCATTCTGGTAAGATTTCTAGGAGCTGTGCAGTAAAATACTGTCACAAATTTTACCCAAATAACTCAGCAGCTCATACTGACCCACCAATTGAAAATTTGAACTATTTGGTGCATTACAAATATTTTCACACACCACACTGACTATCCTCTGGAGTTCCTCGACAAACTGAAAAATTAGAGCATTCAATGATTTCCTTTTTAAATATATTGAAGAAATGGCCCAATATACAACACTTACGACACTTGGCCCAAGTTATATAATGTCTTGTTGAACTGAAGGTTAACTTTACCCTCTGGTTCGGACCACTCAGGTTTGTGACCACAATTTAAGTTCAAAAATGAACTTCAAACAGCTAAGAACAACAGAAAGACAATGTTCATATAAAATAATAAGCCATCTCTTTCGTAAACAAAATCAGATTTTTCAGTAATCTCTAAGGTAGTTTTCCCATTAATTAACGACTGGATTCAACGAGACATTATAAAACTGGGCCTTAAACTTCTAAGCTGCAAATGTGGCCTCAGATGTGACTGTTGCCCACATTAGGTACATCTGTGTATTTAATGGCTGGACTTGTGAGGGTTTTATACTCAGTACTGTATTGACAGTGATGGGTGCAAGGGCCCTTCCTTGGAGACACCATGCCCACCACCACTGCTTCTGCTTCACCTTCTTCCATCCTGGATGATGTTCCCTGGACTCAGGATGTAGCACTTGGGACAGCTGACTCTGCATTCCTTTTGTATGGCCATTAGGCCAGTATCGCATACAGTATGGGAGGAAGGCAGCTAGATCTGTTTTCACTTGTATTTACATATTGCAATCCTGTTGTAATTGTGTTGCATACCAAATCATCTTTCAAAGTCCCATAGCCACATGAATCAGTTATCGTGGGTAATGTGTTGATGAGCTCATCTGAGGATCCACCCTGAGATGATGAACCCCCTAGTGGAGAGTAAAATGTTCAAAAATCACATTTTCCCATGGAACTAAGTGATCCTCAAAAGAATTCAACCCATATTTTGCATCACCAGCTTGGTATGGAACTGTTACTAAATATTCTCTGCTTAATTGACTACAATGCATAACAGAATGTCTATTTTCGCCCCGTATATTTTGCGAAATAATGCCCCATATCTCTTTCCATGGTTCCAAATCTGAAGGATGTGAAACGTCAAAATGTTCAGGCAGTTAAATAATGGTTATCCACACACTCATCACCTGAAACTTGCTGAAGTTGACATTTGATGCACCAAAATCCAACAATGATACCTTCGATCATGCAACAAGACTATTCCCCCACGCTCATCATTCATGGTTATTTCATGATTACCATTGTTAATATCTTAGCCAAAGAGAGTCTCAGGGCAGATGTTCCGTAAGCCCAGTTTTATCACTGGTTCCCCCAGTGCTGCCAATCTTTGGACGATTGAAAAAATATATTTCACAATTATATTAAAATTTTATTGAGGGCCCTTCACTATTGGTGACTACAAAAGATAAAAGATCACTGTATGTGTGCTTTGAAGGTTGACTCGGGTAACGCAACACTTTCTGAACACCAAGTGTGAATTCATTTTTAGTATTTATATAAATAAACTACAGACTTCCTATCACTAACATTTATCTTAAATAAGTGGGAATATTCACTCAATTATGATGTTATCAACTATACCAATAGACCTTAAAAATGATGGGTGAAGATTGTGCTCCAATACAGAGCAACTGTTTCCAAATGTACATCATTACCCCCATTGAGGCAAAATTACAGAGATAAATGTAGGTTGTCATTAACCCAATGTCTGCAAGTTATCATTAAATGCTTGCAGCTTACCAGAGGGTTAAACAATAGTCTGCCAATGATGAAGATACCACCATCCAAAGGGAGCAAAAAATGGTTTGGGATCAATATTTCAGGCCGTGTGAAAGTACAGTAATCACTGCAATAGCCTAGTGACTTGTAAAAATCATAAGTGCATGCATAATTTGTAAAAATCACATTATAAATTCATGTTGATACAATTGCACATAAATTCACTCATGCACATTTTATAAAACACCTTTTTAATAATGTATGAACATCATCACTTATTATGTTATATGCATTTTCTCGACAAAAATCCAAAAAAAAAAACACCTGATAAAAACTACACACACAAGCATTTCCTGTACAAGATTCCAAAACTATATAGTCAGAATGGACCTACTTTGATTCTTTATTTATTCTAAGCCTTTTTCCTTATTTATGACTGCATATATGCATATATACACATACGATTGTGTACACCCGTATGTGGGTTGTTCAATAACTGCTTAAACAGATCAAAGATATGACGCTTCTAGTGTTGGAAAAGGTTTGCTCTTAGTAAGCCTTACCTCTCACAATATTGCTGTTTAAGTTTTTGCTAATCTGATCACGTGGTTTCATTTTCATTGACTACTGAAGCAACATGCTTTTGTTCATTTAGAAAATTGAAAAAAAAAATGAATTATGGGGGAATTATTAAACACTTCTATTAAAAAATCTTAACACCCAAAATGATGACAGCTATGCTCAATGAAGTTCATCGCACATCCACTCCTGTGGTTGTGATTATTTATAATTTGGTAAATGAGTTTGAACGTTGTCGTAAATCCACAAGTTATGAACATCATTCATTATGTCCACTGGAAGGGGCTTCTTCCGAAAAGACTGACCAAATCCACAATATGGTTTTGAGTTATCAACAAATCAAAGTTTGTGATAAATATTTGAGGCAACTGGCATTTCACAAGGTGCATATGGTGTTTTCAATTTTGCATGAAAGATTGGATGTGAAAAACATCTCGGTAAAAGGGGTGACATGTTTCCTCTCAGTGGGGAATACAGGCTATCGTACCTTTGATTTGGAGGTGGGTTTGGAACTTTTCCATTTAAATCCTTATGAGTTTCTGTGTTGGAACATAACTGTGGACAAAGCATGGATTTACCATGAGATAAATAAACGGTTGTCTAGCAGCATTCTAAAGGCAATCCGGCTGAGAAGACAGTGAAATTGGCCGACAAGGTAAACACAATTGTTTTTTTTGGATGCATGTGGAATCTTCCACATCAACTACTTGTAAAATAGAAAATCAATAAATGGACACTATTATGCTTCATTGTTGCATGGGAGGAGCAAAAAAATCAAGCATAAATGTATTCATCTGGCTAAGAAAAAAAATTCTCTTCAATCAACACATTGCCCGGGACCTACATAGTTTAATTGGCGAAAAGTATTGAATTAAATTTCAAATTACCACAAAAGCCACCGTATTCACCAGCTTTTGTCCTCATTAACTTCTTTAAATTTCTAAACTTGAATAAACGACTTGGTGGAAAATGATTCTCAAACAAAGAGGTCATCACTAACAAAGATGCTTATTTTGGGGACCGTCCAAAATGATATTCTTTGCCTGGCTTAAAAAAGTTAGAAAACATGTGTTGAGCTAAAAAGAGAATTTATTGATAAATTAAAAAAATCTATCAACATAATTTACTCCTCCATTTCTTCCCAAGAGCTTATTGAACGACCCACATATGATTGTGATAACCATAATCCTAGGAGAAATGGTATTAGTATATAAAACTTACCTCAACAAGGACACTTACACAGGCTCTTGCTCCATGCTTTAAATCATGCATATCATCACCTTTCAAAAATTCATCAACACTGCAATTGACTCGTGGAAAATATATGTCACCATTCATTGGTTTTCTTGCCAAGTACTGATTATATAAATTTGCACCAAAGATGTCTGTACAAATATTGTCACTAAAAATTAAAGAGAGTAAAAAGTTTGATTGAACATCAAAAAGAATCCATATTCTAGACACTCATTAATACAGTGGAACCTCATAATATGAGCCTAATTGGTTCTGCGATCTTTCTTGTAAAGTGAAACACTCATTTAGTGAAGCAACTTTTCACCTAAAAATTGATGTAAAATATAATAATGCATTTTAAACCTGAAAAAAATAAATTATGTACAAGATTTATCCTAAGAAAATTATTTATACATCATTTAAGATTTGAGGATCACATTCAACTTTTCTTCTATCACTGAATGAAGCAACTTCTCTCTCAATTGAACTCAAGTTGTAAAGGAAAAAAATCGAAATAAATTGTTAAATATTAATGATACATACCTAATTGCTTTTTCCTAGAAAGCTATCTAGAGACATTTGTTTTTGCCAGCGTCTCAAAATTTGGTAAAAATGGGACTCAGAATAATCTTCAAATAAATTCATGGCACGCATCGCCACTGCCTTATTAGGGTAATGCCTCATGCTCATGGTATGATGCAAAAGTTTCCCGTGATCTTCCTAACTCATTTAGCCAACTGTTTTGAACTTAAAACTTCTTGAAAGTTCATGGAGTTTCTGAATGATTAACAAGAAGGGGTTTGATTTTTAAGTCGCCACTCATATTTTTTCAAAAAAGCAGTGTGAGATGGCCTATAATTGCCTTATGGTCGGGTAATGCATTCTCTTTTTCTGCTACGTGCACAAATATAGGTTCACTTACATATCTTTTTCCCAAAGAGAACTGTCTTGTTACAATGAAAAACAGGTCGTGGTAGGAACTGTTAGAATCTTCAAGTTTTTTGAGTCACTGATTAATTTCTCCACTGCCTTGGACTCAGAGCTTGTTGCTTCACCATTCCTCACAACGCCGCGGACAACGGTTCTTCTTTTTAACTTCTCGAACCATGCACGGCTCCCCTTAATTATTTGTTTGACCGGTTATGATCCTGACATGTTATTAACCAGTTTGGTGAAAATTATTTTCACTTCCCCTTTCCTAGTAGATGCAGAATTATTCAAAGAATAGGGAACCTTGGAATGATAATATGTTTTAAGGTACAAGTCATACCACTCTTCCATGGCTGAGTCATCAGCATGCAGAGAAAATAAGAAATTCAGAATTATTATAATTTATATTAGGCTTCAATGAACTCCTCAGATCTTAGCCCCAACTTTTAAAACTTATGGTTTACTATCAAGATAAGGGTAAACATTGCATTATCTCAGAAGAGTAGTCTAAAAAGTCAACTTGGTTCCAGTTGATATTAGTATTACATTTTGTGTGAACTCCTCAATTTCTATGAAAGTTTACACTTTCTGGCCATTAGATGTGATATAACTTATCCATTTTTGGCACTTTATGCAATATTTAAAACATTTAAGGAGAATTTGACCATAAGGTACCATGCAATCATTTTTATTCTGGGGTAGCATATTAACATAAAATTTTGTGAGAAAATGCCAAATAGTGCTATTTGGCAATGCTATTACAATAGGCTTGAAATTTAATGAAATTCAATTTCAATTCTAGGATTGATTCACTGCAGCCCTCCATTCTACTCTATTTAATGTCAATTCCTTCAATCCTTGATACCTTCTCTGTTTTACGTCCTTCTTAATTTGTCCATGTACATGTCTCTTGGTCTTCCTTGTGGAATTTTCCCTTCTATTTTTTCCTTCTATTATATTCCTAAGTAATTTATTGTGCCTCAATGTGTGTCCAATCCATCTATTTCTTCTTTGCTGTAGAGTTCTCCATATGGTCCTATTCTCTTCTGCTCTTCTATATACTTCCTTCTTCCTTACTTTGTCAGTCCACTCAATCTTCAGCATCCTCCTCCAGCACCATGCTTCAAAGGCTGTCAATTCTCCACTGGTCCACTCCAATGTTCCAAGTCTTGGAACCATACAGCACCATGCTCCATACAGAAATCTTGATGAATTAATTACTTGTTTCTAGCCTTAGGCTCTTTGAACATAGTAATTACCTCTTCTTCATGAATGTGTTCTTAGCTTGGGCTATTCTTCGCTTGATGTCGGTCAAACTTCTTCCATCCCATGTTATGCTGCTGCCCAGGTAGATGAAGGTTTCCACTTGCCCTAGTTTCACCCCTCAAATTGTGATATCTGCATTCAGTTTCTCTCTTCCACAGACAAGGATTTTCATTTTCTTCTTGTTGATGTTCATATTATATTCCCCCCAGTACTTGATCGACAGCACTTAAAGAATCACTTGCAGGTCCTCTCAAGTTTCCGCCACTACTGCGATGTCATCTGCAAACTGGAGTGAGTTCATTTCTTCTCCATTTACCTTAACTCCTATGCTACCCAATTCCTATGTTTCTTTTATTGCCTCTTCCAGGTATACGTTGGATATTGCTGGCAAGAGGTTGCATCCTTGTCTTACTGCTTTGTCTATTTTAGCTTCTATTTTTCTTCCATTTTTTGTTTGCATTGTCATAACTTAATTCTTGTAGAGGTTATGGGTAATTCTTCTGTCACTGTACTTCAATTCAAGCACTTCTAGTATCTTGAATATCTTGTTCCCTTTGATGTTGTCAAAGGCCTTGTCTAAGTCCATGAATGCCATATAATGGCTTATTGTGTCTCATTTTTTCGGCCATAATTCTCAAGCTGAGAATTGCCTCTCTTACTCCTCGGTTTTTCCTGGATCTGAATTGGTTTTCTGAGAGGCTTCCTTCTATTCTTTGGCTATTTATCTGAGCAAGGATTTTTGATGCTTGAGTCTCCAGGCTCAATATTCTGTGTTCTTGCATTTATCTGTTTTCAGTTTCTTTGGAATTGCAATCATTATACTTTTCTCAAAGTCTTCTGGTATCTTTCCACTGTTGTAGCTATCTTTGATTATTCTACAGAGGGCATCCTTCGCTTTGACCCTGAGTGCCTTGATTATTTCTCCGTTTATTTTGTCAACTCCTGGTACCTTTTTGTTTCTCAGGTCTGCCACGGCTCTCACCAATTCGCTTCTTAATATCTGCGGACCCCGATCATCTTTACCTATCATGCTTTCATCTTTAATTAAGCCATATTCTAGTGGTTTGGGAGCTTGATCGAGTACTTCAATGTATTCTGTATTGAGTCGAATCCACACTTTTGTGAATTTAAGAAATACACAAAAGGGTGGATCCAAAAATGTTAACTAGGTGCAAACCTCAATCTTTAACTAGCAAGCATGTCACTCTGACACAAAAAATGTTTCCCTCAATTTCCAAGCAGGTTTGCATCACTCAATGAGCCATGTCATTGGATTCAAAGCCACAGCAGTAGTTATGCTCACTGACAATTGGAAGGAGAAGCATATTGCAAAAAAATTACTTACCCTATTGCATATAATTTGTCTATATTTTCCTGTATGCCTATCTCCTTGGCTTGCCTCATTATCATCATATGAGCATGATGATAAGTAATTTCACTAGGTTTGCCAATAATAGCAGTATATATTAAGTCTCTATTACAAGTTTTCTTATACAAACTTTCCAGGCATTTAAGGAATGCTCCATGGGCCAACCTGAAATCAAAAAGTAAAAAACACGGTATGCAATATAAACTAACATTACACAAAACTGATTCTATATGCCAATATGTGACAAATAGATATGTCTGGTCAATTGTAATGGGTCTGTTGAGAGCAACCAGTTGCAATCAGCTTCACAACTGGTTAGCACCCTTAGATGCTCAGTTTTATTGAGGATTGTTATGATAACGAGTAGTTACTGATTTAAAAACAATTATTTATGATGGCTGGGACTTTAAAGAAACCAACTGGCATGAAACAAGATGGCTGAAGCATTATACTGTCCAATTCATTGCCAAACCAAAAGGAATTAGGGAGCTTGCCAATCCTGACCACGAGGTTTGGGAGTCATTAATCTTAGCCATAACACCACAGGTTGGGGTAATAGTAGAAATAAAGTTCTCTGGCCACATGTATAAATTTCATGTCGACACCGGTAGAGCAATTACTACTTTTTCATAGTTAGAATTTTGCACCAACCAATGTTACAATGAAGATGTTTAATCTTCCATTTTAAACTCCTATTAAAAGTGCTTCAGGACAAACTCTCCAATCCTCTTTCACAAATACTAGACAATATTGATACCCCCTATGATGGAATTCTTGGACTAGACTTCATGCAAACTTATAGCTGCACGATACATGTAGGCCATTCAACATTAATTGCTAACGGTGCCCACCATATACCATTCAATTCCAGCATCACTAAACCAGTCAACATCGACTTGATTTAATTTGATGATAATTGCATCAATATTAACTTCAATATTAATTCCTCAGGGAATACAGTGCCCTTCAGAATAAACAATTTAGAGCATTAGCTAAGCTGCTTAGATTATTTGTCACTGAAAGATAAAGAGTAGGTATATGAATTGCAATAGTATGGATTAGAATATCAAGGAATATAGTGAGATTCAAGGAGATTGGAAAACTAGACAAGAACATTATAGCTCAAGATAACAAAGGTGAGATGAGACACACTCAGAAAAGAAAGTGAAAAGAGGTTGAGGAGAGGCAATAATAACTATAGCTATGCTACTCTTGATAGCTGAGAGTTGTCCATCTAATGCATTTGTCATAAGGCAAGAAAGTGTGGATGGGGCATTTGCCAGCCCAAAGCTCATGAGATTACATTGGAAATACCATATGTGCAGAAGGCAGTGTACTCCCTACTCTGCTTGTCCATTTCTATTTTGCTGTAACCACCACATTAATCAAGAATAGAAAATTATCGTGCACCTCCTAAATGGTCAAAAATTTCTTCGAAGTTTGACAGTGGGAATACTTTTTTAGTTTTTGGACCAACGCAGTTAAAGTAGTAGGGACGTAAGGAGAAGAATTGTGCTAGGCAAAGAGGCTTTCACAAGGAGGGAGCTGATGACAGGGACGCTGTGTAGGGATGTTAAGAAAAGACTTGTAAAAACTTTGATATGGAGCATAGCTATGTACGGCGCAGAGACATCGTCACTAAAGCAGGAGGATAGATGTAGATTGGAGGCTTTTGAAATGTGGGTGTGTAGAAGAATGGAGAAGGTGAAATGGACCGAAAGAAAAACAAATGAGGAAGTACTAGGTATGGTGGGCGAGGAGAGGGGTTTGTTGAGAGAAATCCTATGGAGGCAGGAAAAATGGATGAAAGGCGTATTGAGTGGCAGTGGGATGTTGAAGATGATAATAGAGGGGATAATGTTAGGCAAATGAAGAAAGGGCAGGAACAGGATAGGGATGTTGGACGGGATGAAGGGAGAAAGGAAGTACACAGATATGAAGAGGGCCTGATGTAGATTAGGTTGCTCGATTGTGTTTTGTTTGGAGTCGCAAGTTAATTATGTGATAGTTGTGTCCATCCAAAAACCTACCTTCACCTTCAGATTCCCTTATAAAAATTTTAGCACGCAATAATCTATTCACGAACGATATTAGATGGTTTCCTAAGGCGGTGACTTCTTTTTCACTAAAATAATTGGAGACGATCAAGGGCTCGTTGACAGTGAAATTGATTTCTGAAATTCAGTTATTCAGAGTAGTTTGCAGATAATGCAGAATGCAGTATAGTTGTTTCTACATCACTCTAAAATTCAGTTAACTCTCAATTACCTGTAATAATGGATGCATGATGAACCACAGATAATTGAAATACACAGAGTACCAAAATATGCAGAAAATATGGCCATGATATATAAATGGATATCAACGGACACACTCCTTTTTCATTCCTTGTGATTAATTTGTATTTTGTTAGCAAAAGAAATTATAATTTTTTCCATGTTTCAGTCATCTGTGTGAGGGTGACGTTATAGCTTAACAAGGATGCAGAACTATCTGATCAAGTGAACGGCAAAATGTGTTTTCCTTAGAAGCAGAAACAACCACGGAGCCAGGAAAAAACAAATGACTGGCAAAGAATGACCGATGAATATTGAGAAAGGATTACTGATAAGAATTCATATTTGTCACATGATATACAGAATAAAATAATGCACTGTTAAATAGTTAATAACTTATCTATTTCAGAGTGAAACTGAAATTTTTAAAACAAAACATTAAAGACTACAGACAACTTTTTAATTTGGTGAAATTAAAATCTTTTAAAAAAGCCAAGGTCCCATGCTTATGCAAAAAAAAATTATAGCGATCTCCATAGCATTTAATAATCTTTATGAATGTAATTTAATTAAAATTTTGAGGTGCTGTGATGTGAGAATAGCACAAATATACCACAAAACGGAAAACTAAGAGTTTAATGTATGTGACCTCATTGACTTTGGAGCACAGAAAACTGGACTGAGGCCCATGGTTTTCATATTCAACACATTTGTTGCAGAAAAAATTAAGATTGTTCCGACACGAAAGAGCGTCAAGAGACTTGAGCACTGGGCAATTGGCTTGTTCCTTTTACTATGTTCCAAATTATATCAGAGATTTGTTCATCACGGGAATTCTTATAAGGGCATCACTGTGAGAAATGTCTTTTCCATGGTGATACTTAATATCCAAGAAATACTCGCTTCTTGGTATGGCCTATTTTGCAAGGCACAGCTTTAATTCCTTAAGCAACAATAACCATTCAGAAGCTTATGACCTCTGCAAAGGGTAAAAATGCTGACCCAACAAGTGAACTCTAATTTTTTTTATTATTATGATACAGCCAAGCATTCTAATTTCACACTCGAATAAGATTTTTTGGCTTGATGCAATAGGCAGCTAGCATATGCAACAGGATGTTTTCCTTATTGCAAGTACAGAGGTCGGGACAAAGAGAGTGGTTTGAATCCATGATAGATCTATTTCTTTATTAAAATACACTTATAACTAACTGAATATAATGCATGAGAATTATCACACAACACAGCAGGAAAGATTCCAGCAGATGGAAACCTATCATTTCATTATTTCAAAATTATAATAATGAAATTGAGAGCTAGCGCCCAAGGTATCCATGCGCTAACTTCCCCTCCCCCTGATGCCAAGTTCTAAGTTTCAGTGAAGCTTACACCGTTTTCATTAAAAGCAAACTCAACTCAATCCTCCTTTCTCTTATCCTGGGGCAGTATGGAATGCAGATGGCAAGGAAATCCAGAGAGCAAGTGAATGCAGAGCATAGCACATTGCCTTGCCTTGAGTCTCTTGAGACAACATACATACACATATTCACAGAGCCGGAATTCAGATGCCCAAGAAAGACAATCATGTAATAAGCAAGATCCCTCCTAATACAAGAGGTAATCTCAGTTTTCATAACTTCATTGAATGACCAGCTTCTCTGCCATGAAGACTGGCAGGATTGGAGTGGAGCAGGAGACAGAAGATTTATACAGTTGCCAAACGGAAAGCATTCAAGCCAAAACAGGAAAATATCGAGAACAAAGGTAAATGACCATGCAGGGTAAGAAATTTGGCATCAAGGATGATACTTCATTCAAAACATGGAAAGGTAGCAGCACGTTGTACCCATATGCTATTTTTTAATCTTCACTGCAGATGAGAGAAAATATAAGGGCATGCCCCAACATGGCCATGCTCTCTTGTATGGCCTCCGACAGAAATGGTCCCTCATCTCTTTCCCCATGAACACTCAACATATTCATTAATCTTGCTTATTATAGCAATGCCACAAGTGAAAACCATCATAAATCAAGGTAAGAAATTTCCTTTCATACCTCTTCAACTCCTTCCTTACATGTTTCAGGATAAAAATAAATAGCTAATAAAAAACACCTCAAATAAATGCAAGTACATCGGTCCTGCCAATTTTCCCAAGGTATATGAAAGACAATGAAAAATGTGAGAAAAGCAATGTCTTTCCATGCTGAAACAGAGCCTGTATTCTGTTACATCACTGAAAACAGTCACAATACAAATACCCAAATTCTCAGATCTGAGCTCAAATATATTCTAATCCTTGGAATTACTGAATGTCATTCAAAACACAAATTGCTATAATGTTCGAATAATGGTGCCCTTGCTATATTATTGTGACTTCTGGGTGCTATTTCATATCTGAGAGTAGTGTAAATAGTGGAATGGTCATAATAATCCTGAAAATCGTGACCCAGGGTTGCTATCACTAGGGGCAGTGTGGAGCTTCTCCTTTCAGAATACCAGTCCACTTTCACCAACATCCACTACTCTGTTTGAGTCAGGAGTTATTTATGAAATTATCCTGGTAAAACTTTATTGCTGTCTCCCAGCAGTCATTCCTCATTCTTAGGTTGTACTCTTGCATCTCATTCCCATCCCTCACTCCTCTTTAAGTGCCATCACATCCCAATCACGATCAAGGGAAAAGACACAGGCGAGCACTCTCCTACGGTCACCCTCTTTCAAGACATTGTCCAGTTTAACATCTACATATACAGGACAGTTTCCCAGACATCACTCTCTAATTTCAATTACGATAAAAGAAACAAACACTAATATTGACATATTGTCTTAGAAACATAGTCACTTTTCTAAATTAAGTGTGAAATCAACATCTCTTTTATCATTTTGCAAACTGGGTAGAGAGATGAGAAACTTGGATCCACCACTATACTCCTGAGATGAGAGAACCGTTAAAGCAGTGGACTGCAAAAGGTGAACCCAAAAAAGGCAAAGACAATTCCATAACCCGGGAAGGGGATGGCGACTGTTTTATGAAATAGTCATGGAATTGTGTTCATCAATTATCTTCTAAAAGGTGAAATAATAATAGGAGAGTATCACTTGACAAGCTGAAGGCAGAAATTGCAAAAAAACAAACGCATTTGAAGAAGCAAAAGAAAAAAGTGATTTTCCATCAAGACAATGCCCTTGCTCACACTTTGGTGGTGACCATGACCAAAATTCACGAATTGGACTTTGGTTTGGTTGACCACTAACCGTTAGCATTCACCTGACCAGGCCCCCAGAGAGTTTTCCTGTTTCCTAGCCTTAAAGTTTTGCTTGGTGGAGAGCAATTTTCATCAGACAAGGAGGTTATCACATTCATGATAAATTTTGCAATTCATTCAAAGACCTTGGTTGTGGCCACTAAATTTATGCAAAATTTTGACTTTTCCCCTGGACACAAACGCATGTGTTGATGGTTGAGTGGTTTCCAAATATTCCAATCCTTAAACATCATGCGTGAGGTAAATACTCTCTGTGAATTGCAGACAACTTTCGGTAAACAAGCAATTACTTTGGAACCTCACACAAATATTTTAAGGCCATCAAATATTAAAAGGCCAATCACAAACAAACAAAACTAAAGGTTCATTCATTTAATTAAACAAACCACACTGCAAAAATATGGACAAGGAAGAATTCAAGCTTTCAAGAATGGCAAGATATCCCAAGAAACTATGATCTATTCTATTAAAGCAATTTACACAAGGAAAAACAGGGAAATTCATGATAGTTACATCTTCAGAATACAAATATAGAATATTTGCCATAAAAAAAACAAAACTTCTGCTAATCTTGGACGATACAAAAGCAAAACTATATCAATGCTTCCACTCTACCTGGGCATGCAAGCTTCAGCCATCCACTGGAAGTCCATATTACAGGCGAGGATAGGGATATGTGGATGTATTACCACATTAGGTGGGTTACGTGGATCACCGTTTGTCACAAGGACATCAAGAAGCAATTGAAGAGACCTTTCCCACCTCACAGGCTCACCAAAAAGAACCACTACTTCCACTGGCTTAAAGGAATAGTTGGAATTATAGTGCTGCCAAAAAAATTAAGAGAGACATATTTACTTTGGATACCATTAACTCTGTGCCAACCAAAATTGTATTATATAGAACTATGAAACTACATATACACTTAGTAGTTTGCAGGTTTTCACAGCGATTGAATAGTGTAGGGGCGGTTCTTGGCATTGGCTGTGCATGAAGTATTTCTGGGCTCGATGCTTCTTCTTGCATTGCAGTGAGCATTTTTAGGAGCAAAGGTGCTCCCTGCAATGCAAGAAGAAATATTGATCCCAAACCTGCGTGACTTGACACACAGCCAATCCCAAGGACCACCCCCACATACATATACATTGTTAGTTTAGTAAACCCCATAGGCTAATGAACCAGAAATTTAGCATCACCTTAGCCACTTAAATTAATCAAATTTCAAATAACCAAGTTAAAAGAATATACTTTGTGTAGAGAAAAGTAAAAAATGATTGATTCTAGCATGTTACACAGAAGTAAAAGTAGTTTAGTTTTTAGCGTGCTTCAACAGCTATGATCATTTTGCATCATTATCAAAAGGTTTACAACCATAATAATACCCTAGTAATAAATAGATAAATACATAAATAAACAAATTCAAAAATAAATACTTAAATATTAAAACCAAAAGCCTAAAAAATAGGATATCACAATTATAGTTCTGAGTGTGTGTCCTCAACTGTCCTATCCTCAAGTGCATGATGGCAACCTCTTCCCTATGATTTTTCCAAATGGATGAGGGCCATGACCCACTTTATTGCCCTCAGTTGGTTGTTATCCACACACCGCCAAGCTTTCTTCCACTGGTTTAAAACCAAGTTTCGAAAGGTGGCCTTCAGGAAACCTCCACAGGAAACAACGTGGAATTAGTCTCAAGCTTTCCTAGGGCTTCCTTTGCTGTTTTGCCAGCTTTCTCATTGCCAGTAATTCCTACATTGCCAGGTTCCATATGAAGAATGTCCAGTTCCCTTTTTTATGAAGGGATAGGAGGGTGGAATGGATCTCTTGGACTATCAGGTACATTGATGAGAATATCGATACAGATTTTAACATGCTCAAAGAGCTCTAGCAAATTAAGAAAGAGCCTTTATTATATTATTTCATTTTTATTTCACTTCAAGCTATCCCAAGTGCTATCGGTTTGACTGTAAAAACACTGCAAAAAGTATTAAGTTTTCCCTCACGACTCCATGGTAGTGCAAGACCACTGTACAGGCACATGCAGATTCTGAATTTGCTCCATCGGTATAAACAAAAACAAAGTAAGAGTATGATCCAAGGAAGGCACTAGAGTCGCTGGTATTCTGACTCAGTTGTGAACACTTTAGGGTGCATATGTGACATGGTCATCACATCAGGCTTCGGTATTAACCAAAGCAGAGATTTAGCATTGAAAATAGGGTGTACTTTGGGAAAGGTAAAATTGAGTTTGTGAATAAAATCATTGAAACGAATGGCAAGGGGCCTGGTGGCCCTTCTCCGCCTGTTGAATAAGTGAATAAGTCTAAAAACCATGAATTAAAAAAGGAAGTTAAAACATGGGTGGTTAGTCATGGATAAAACTTCACAAGCATAATTGCCCACCAGCTAGTTCCTGCGGGTTGCCAACAGAGGCTCCCCTGAGTCAGCATATAGGCTTTGGACTGAGCTGGTCCTAAATACCCCAATGGCCGCCTGAAGCATTGTGAACACCTGTACAAGGTCTCAAATAAGACTCTCTTCCTGTAGAATATATTATAAAACCGTAATCCAATTTTGAATGGACCAAGCCTTGTAGGGTAGTAAAAAATACTAAAAAAAATACATAGAACTGAACCAGTAAAAATATGGGCTCTGAACGTTAGGGTGATGTTGAGGCCAAGGATATCAGCAAATATACAGCATGAGATGGAGAGAGGAAATATAGATATTTTATGGTCGAGTGAGGTAAGATGGAAGAATAGCAGGGACTACTGGAGCGATACTTACAGTGTTAAAAACAACAGAGGAGAGAGAGTCTGCAAGGGGTGGCAATAATGTTGAACAAAAAGGTAGGAAGCAGTGTAGTATAAATAGAACAAGCAATTGTTATATTATTATTAGTTCAAATAAAAGCTCAACAAACAGACTTGGTCATTGTCAGGTCTAAATGCAACTAAGCAATCATAGTGAGAAAGAAGTCAACAGGGTATACATTTGGGGAGAAGACATAATTGCAGGTGATCCTAAATGAAAACTATTGATAATAATTTGGGATTGTAATGCAGCCTAGGTAAAGGAAGAGATGGTAGTGAGGAAGGGATTAGTGCTTAAGAACCAGGAATGACCACAGGTAAAAAGCAAAAATAGTTCTGCAGGAGATAAGGATTAATCATGATAAATACTAGGTTTAAGCACCACAATAGGCATATGTATTCACAGATAATGCCCAGGGATCCAGAAAGATTATACTAAGCTCAGCCACAGATTATGGAACAGCACAAGATGAAGTGGACAGAAAGGAAATGAGGAAGTGCTGAGTGTGGTGGGGAAAGAGAGGAAATTGTTGGGAGAAATCATAAGGAGGCAGGTAAGATGGATTCAGAGCATATTGAATGGCAGTGGGATGTTGAAGACTGTGATAGAGTGGAGGACGTTAGGCAAATGAAAAAGGGGCAAGAATTGGATATGGATGTTGGATGGAATGAAGGAAGTATGTGAATAAAGCAAAAGGGAACGTACTACGGCCGAATGAATGCAATGAATACAAATTTAACCAAGAGTACGGCTTTGGGTAACTTGTATTCATTGAAGTATGTGAAATTGAAGAAAGTCTTATCATAGTGTTGGATGTTAGGTTGTGTTTAGCTAGGAAGGGTGAAAGCATTTTCATTGTGCTGTTGCATAGCTAGTCTCCATCCAAAACCTACATTAACTGGTAGATTTTATGCTACAATAAATCGATGCTGACACTAGCCAAGGGTCCACACCACGCAATGTGTTGAGACATAGTCTTTTCACAATATTTTTTATGCCTCAATACACTGCAAGAAGAGGGCAATTTTACTTATCTGATGAATCCTATAAAGATATGTGAAGTGCTTTACAATGAGATAGATATGACCATCAAAAGTGGGTGCCATTATCATTCAGAAATTAATGATTACAAAATCTCCATAAGTGAATTACTGGAATGTAGCATCATTTAATAACTATCAAAGAATAAAATCACATTAAACTATACCCATATCAAACGATGCAACATCAATAAAAAATTCTACTACATGTGAACTGAGGAATTTTCAGCTGCCATTTAACCTTGGCAATACTAGTCTATGTAGACATAATCATACTTACTACTTGACTGTAATTTCCGTGATCAGAAGCATCCAAAGCAGGAAAAGTATCGGACAATCTTTCTACAGTTGTTACACTCTTAAACCCCAAATTTTTGGCGATATCTACTAGCGGCCCCTGACCAGATAATAATACATGTTTGTGATGGAAATTTTTAAACAGCGTCAACGGTGTATGGGCCATCACTACTTGATATTCCTTTACCTGACAACGAAATTTCAGCAAATAATTAGATCGCACAAATACACTTGGTAATTCACATTAAAACTAATACTGCCAAACGGCTAGATGAGATCGGATATTTGAGGCACATATGAGGTATGTTACCTGAACACCTAACCAATTAGTGAGCTGAGCTGCCTTTTCCCGTCTAAGTGTATTTCCAGCATTTGTAACAAACACTGTTGGTACACGAAAGTTCCCCTCAGAGTCCACGAGCCTTGCAAATGCCTCTTGAACTGAAGGCAAAACGCGGCTGGACCGAACAAGTACGCCGTCTATATCAAAGAGTAATCCAAAAGGATTTACTTGCCTCCGAATCTGAAATGACAGAAAATCTATTTGATGGTGACAGAGAAACCAGGAATTTTACTGCTAACAACTTCTTTTAGTTTTTCAGCTTCATAAATAGGATTTTACATACTGCAGTAGAAACAAAGCGAGAAAATTGTGTAGTACTGAACGCTTTTATGAGCATGGCTGGAATTTTATTGAAGTTGATTAATCTCATTAAAAATTGAAGAGAACGCTTCAGCCTTTTGACAAAAATATTCTCAACAATTTCTCAATTAAACATAGGTTCACCAAATTTCCACTCGGGGTGCGCTACTCGATTTTTGAGTTATTTGTCGGATCATTCATGACCAATTCGCTCAAAACGATTGCTTTCTTGTTCAATGGTACTATTATTAGGATTATATCTGCGTCCAGGCTCATTGGGTATTGGGAGCATGAATTTTGGTACCTAAAAGTTACGCGCCTTGCGAAGAATCAGCTGGAGTTGGGGTTTGGACACCGTACTAGGTATCACTGCCATCTATGTAGCTAAGGAAAAAAAACAGATGAAGTCCGAAAGCGTGAAAGGTGTTAATCGTTTTAAAACAGGAGTACGCCATCCTTGTCCGAAAGTAACTCACTTGATGTTGCGTGTGCAGACTTATGCGTGTAATAATTTATTAATCAACCTTTTTTATTCAAAGAGAAGCATTTGCCACCATGGGTGTTTTCAAAAAGAAAATAGAAATATATACAATCATTACCATGCCGAAGAGATACAATAGTATAATCATTTCAATCCTGAAGACTCAAGTTCAAAATATTCACTTTAAGAATACAAGGGGTTATGAAATCAACCAATCCTGAACTACGTTTTTGAACTTTTTTTATAGCTAGTCTGCCTTGCAGCATGAGGAAGTTTGTTATAGAATTAAAGGTAAGGTTATCCGACTGGTTGAAGGTTTTGGACAATCTGCATTGGGTAATGCCTTACGTATTTCTTGACCTTGAATAATGGCTATATTTGTTGCCTCTTAATACATAGTTATTTACATTGTCTTTTACATGAATTAAGCCCTGGTAAATGTATATATATGTTTGAAGACCCTCATCCCTCTTAGCCTGACAAATGGTGGCCAACAGTGATAATCATAGCTAGAGTTGGTTATAACCATAACTGCTTTCTTTTGTAACACAAGCAAAGTTTTTGTGTCACTTTCATGTTTCAAAAGCCTTGAGCCATGGATTTGATGACATTGGAAAAAAGCAAAGTAGGGAAGTCTCAAATGTTCCCCAGAAACAAAGTTTTTAAGTCTCCTGATTAGGAAGAGTCTTGGAAAGTTTTTAGAGATTGCAGTTATAATACTTCCCAGGAAAAATTAGTCAATATAAAACCCTAGGAGCTTGACAGAGCTTTGAGCTTTACCAGCACTTCGACAGAAGAAATTGTTTTTTTCAAATTTAAAAATAGTTGATTTCCTGAGAACCAGTCGCTAATTTGTTTTTGCATGTCTTTCAGCTTTTCATGTACCTATTCAGGATCTTTACATTTATTTATGAAAGTGTCATTAGGGTACAGGATACAATCAGCGGGCATGTGACTAGGTTAGTCATTGCCCATAAGCAGAAATAACAGGACCAAACCCCAGAGAGACACACATTTTTTACTTACAGCCATTTACTTCTACCATTTGTTTAAGGTTTTTAAAAATATGAGGTCATGAATTTCAGTTCAGATGCCGTGTATGCCATAATTCTGCAGTTTTTGAATAAGGATAGTCAAATGCTGAGGAGTGGTCAAACAAAGAGATAAGCTCAGCTGATATTCAAAAACACAAATTGTTTGTTATAAGACATTGTGAGGAGCTGAGTGAGTTCTTTCTAGATACACAAGTATTTGGGCACTACCAATAACCTAAATGACTTTGCCAATCACAGGAATGATCGATTGGTAATGTTTTATCACCCCACTTATAAAGTGGTATTAGTTTAGAGTATTTTAGGACCTGGTTTCTAAACCTCGTACTTCTGAGTTCACTTAGCAATTCACTCAGTGGTCTTTTGTTTAAGTTTTCCATTTCTTTCAATTTAGCTACTTTTGTGATTTTAGGTTCTGGTTTCGCATTAATTTTCTCTTATTGGACCATGTTTAACTATTAATAATCCATTTTTTATTTTGCTTTCAAAATAGCTCAGGTTACAGTTAAAAAGTTAAAAACTTCTTCTCTTATTAATGCGGTATTTTACTCCAGGGTGATTTTTCAGGAATTATCCTTGCCAATAATTGTTTGATGATATGCTTTTTTGTTGTGTGTAGTTCATTTATATTAAAATAACCCCTCCCTCCCCCATAACCACCATCCCCCCACACCAACACCTACTTCCCCCAGCTCCAACCCTCCTCCACACCCACCCCTCCCCCACACCCACCCCTCCCCCACACCCACCCCTCCCCCACACCCACCCCTCCCCCACACCCACCCCTCCCCCACACCCACCCCTCCCCCACTCCCACCATCCTCCCCGAGGCAGACCAACTGAGGGCAATAAAATAAGGTGTGGGGGAGGGGTGGGTGTGGAAGGGTTGGAGCGGGGGGGGGGGGAAAGGGGGCGGGGAAGAGTTGGTGTGTGGGGATGGCCAGAACATAGACCAGGATGGTTAAAGATCTTTCTCCCTTTTCTCTGATTGCTTGCTTGCATGCATTCTCCCTTCTTGCTTCTTGACAGTTCTTTCCCATCCTTGCACAGCACAACTACTTCACCCTTCCTTTGTTTCATTTCCCATTTTCTCACGCTGTCTTTCACCACACTTCCCTTGAACCCACCTCAGTTTATTATTCAACTCTTTGCAGATTTTTTTCGCCTAATTCCACATTTATATCCAACTATTTCCTTCCATCATCCATCTTCTTTTACATCATGTCCATAGCATAGCCACTCTTGATATCCACTTGTTCATCGGTTGCCCTTTCTCTCCCAGTGTACCGACATCTGGATTTCCTCTCTCATAATTTTCCCTACAGCTAGCTGACACTCCTTTCATATTGTCCTGGTTAATGCTTCTTGATTCCATTTCTCCTCTCTTTTTTCACATTTTATCCTCTTGAATCTGCCGATGCACTTCAATTGGACTAAATTATGATTTGAACACAGACTCAGGAGGCTTGCAAAATAATCATGCTCTTCCTAAATCTTTTATGCAGAGAAAACTTGAAGTATGACATGGTGTTTTACTGGCGAATCAGCATCACGAAGTTTTCTGGGGTGTTCTACCATGTTGGCCAATGTTTTGATGCTTAACCCGAGCATCGTCCTTGAGCAGCACACAGTTTAGGTTAACCTCAACCATTTGAGGCAAAAATCTTAAAATAGAGGGTGTTATATATTAAATGGTTCTATTTTTAATTATTGATGTAGTGATTTATGCTGTCTCATTAGTACCCTTAATCCCAATTTACCCAAATACTTAAGAGTTCTCAAATTTAATGAGCCCAAGTATTAAGAGTTCTCAAACCATAAGTTACAATCTTCCATTGGCCTTTGAAATCCTGCATTAGACAACAACCTAAAACATAGGACCAAGCATCAGGATTGAAAATAAATGGATTTTTGGGATTATATAAGGCAAGAGTAGGAGGTATTGGATATCCATAATTTTGGTGAAAGATTCAATTGGAGCATTTCCCCACACAAAGGATGCTTCTTGTTGAGACTACTCCAGTTACTGCTCACATATATAATTTAATATACCTTATATAACTAAAAAATTTGTTCAACAAGGAAAAAAATCCCACCAAGAAACCACCTTAGGTATTTAATTTCTTACTATGTGGACCCATAAATATATCAGTGTATGGAATAAAATGATTCCTAAGTTATATTGGTACTTCTCAAAAAGGTAGGAAATCAATAACAGCACCAATATCAATCAAAAATGGAAATGGTATTCTTCCATTCTGGTAAGATTTCTAGGAGCTGTGCAGTAAAATACTGTCACAAATTTTACCCAAATAACTCAGCAGCTCATACTGACCCACCAATTGAAAATTTGAAGTATTTGGTGCATTACAAATATTTTTACACACCACATTGACTATCCTCTGGAGTTCCTTGACAAATTGAAAAATTAGAGCATTCAATGATTCCATTTTTAAATATATTGGAGAAATGACACAATATACAACACTTATGACACTTGGCCCAGGTTATACTCATATAATGTCTTGTTGAACTGAAGGTTAACTTTACCCTCCAGTTAGGGCAAAAACTAAGGTTTGTGACCACTATATAAGTTCAAAAATGAACTCAAACAGCAAAGAACAACAGACAGACAATGTTCATATTTATTATAATCATCTCTTTTGTAAAAAAATTCAGATTTTTCAGTAATCTCTAAGGTAGTTTTCTCATTAATTAACGACTGGATTCAATGAGGCATTATAAAACTGGGCCTTAAACCTCTAAGCTTCAAATGTGGCCTCAGATGTGACTGTTGTCCACAGAAATTACATTGGCGCATGTAATGGCTGGACTTGTGAGGGTTTTATACCCAGCACTGTATTGACAGTGATGGGTGCAAGGGCCCTTCCTTGGAGACACAATGCCCACCACCACTGCTTCTGCTTCACCTTCTTCCGTCCTGGATGATGTTCCCTGGATTCAGGATGTAGCACTTGGGACAGCTGACTCTGCATTCCTCTTGTATGGCCATTAGGCCAGTATCGCATACAGTATGGGAGGAAGGCAGCTAGATCTGTTTTCACTTGTATTTACATATTGCAATCCTGTTGCAATTGTGTTGCATACCAAATCATCTTTCAAAGTCCCATAGCCACATGAATCGGTTATCATGGGTAATGTGTTGATGAGCTAATCTGAGGATCCACCCTGAGATGATGAACACCCTAGTGGAGGGTAAAATATTCAGAAATCACATTTTTCTGTGGAACTAAGTGATCCTCAAAAGAATTCAACTCGTATTCATATGTTACCAGCTAGGTATGTAACTGTTACCAAATATTCTCCGGGTAGTTTGCTACAATACATAACAGAATGTCTATTTTTGCCCCGTATGTTTTGCGAAATAATGCCCCATATCTCTTTCCATGGTTCCAAATCTGAAGGATGTGAACTGTCAAAATGTTCAGGCAGTTGAATATTAATTATCCGCACAATGATTTCCTTAATGGAAATCCTTCCACCAATATCCAACATTGATACCTTCTACCATGCGCCAAGACTATTTCCCCATGCTCATCATTCATGGTTATTTCATGCTTGCCATTCTTAACAGCAAAAAGTGTCTCAAGGCAGACGTTCCTTAAGCCCATTTCTATCATTGGTTCCCCCTGTGCTGACAACTTCTGGATGATTGAAAAATATATATTTTACCATTAAATTAAAGTTTTATTGGATTTTACAGTATTCTAAAACTCTATATTCCAAATGGCACTACTTTGATTTTTTATTTATTCTAAGCTTTTTCCCATATTTATGACTTCGTATATGTATATATTCACAAATGATTGGATACATGCATATGTGAGTTGTTCAATAACTCCTTAAACAACCCCAAGGTATGACACTCCTAGTATTGAAAATGGTTTGCTCTAAGCCTTACCACTCACAATTCGGCAGTTTATGTTTCGGCTATACTTATCACATGGTTTCATTTTATTTTATTACAGTTCAAATGAACAAACATCCTTTTGTTCATTTGGAAAATTGAAAAAAATTAATGGTGGTTAAACACTTTTATTTAAAAGTCTTAACACCCAAAGAGGTGAAAGCCATGCTCAATGAAGTTCATCACACATCTGTTCCTGAGTTTGCGATTATTTACAGTTTGGTAATTGAGTTTAAGCGTTGCTGTAAATCCACAAGTTATGAACATCATTCATGATGTCCACTGGAAGGGATCTCTTCCGATAAGATTGACCAAGTCCATAATATGGTTTTTTTGTTGTCGACAAATCAAAGTTTGTGATGAATATTTGAGGCAACGGGCATATCACAAGATGCATATGGTGGTTTCAATTTTGCATAAAAAATTGGATATGAAAAACATCTCGGTAAGAGGGGTGACGTGTTTGCTCTCAGTGGAGAATAAAGGCAATCGTGCCTTTGATTTGGAGGTGGGTTTGGCATTTTTCCATCGCAATCCTGTCGAGTTTTTGCGTCGATAAAAAAGCGGGAAAAACGATTATATGAATTTCTCAGTTTAACCGTACAACTCTAATCTTGTGGCAATTGCCGGTTCTGCCAATTTAATTAGAGGGTATAATTAGCTCTCCAATGTCGGTTGCAAAACCATACTGTTTATATCTTTGCAATAAGTTTATTTTCACCCGGAGTCTTCGCACGTCTAAAGGTTCCATCTCAGATTCTGTAATAACTGTTCGACGCTTTGCTTCCTTTCGTACGAATTTTTCATGAGCCTAGCGGGCTTTTTTTGTATCTTATTCAATTCTGTAATCATGTTTTATAAAATGGATACCATACGCTCGCCGCATAATCTATTTGAGGAGACCTTACTAAAGAAAATTAGTGCGTTTCTTTCACTTTTCCGTTGCTGTAACTTCCGAAAATTCGTTTGACGAGTGCCAGCTTTTTTAACGCCCCTCCGCGAATAGTGCGTATATCCCCAGGTAAGATCCGATGCAAAGATGACCCCCAAGTATTTTATTTCATCCGCGATGCTCATCCGAACACCTCTAAGTGTGTACGTCGGTAAAATTTGGTTGTGTTTTTTATTGTTTAAGAAATGTATAACGGTACATTTTTTCGTATCTAATTCTAGCCCCCATTCTTCACACAATTTTTGAATGCTGTTTAAGTCGATTTTTAGTGATTCACGATATGCAACATTCGCTATTTCTCTGTAGATTATAGTGTCGTCGGCAACTTCTAATGCTACTATTTATGTTACAGGTGATATCATGATGTATTTATGATATAGTAGTGGTCCTATGACGTCCCGAATCGAGTTTATTACTTTGTCGTTTATTCCATGTCATTGCAACTTGTGAATCGATAAAGCGTGTGGGACTTTATCAGAGGTCTTCCTGAAATCCAAGAATACTTGTTCGTTACGTCTACTTGTTCGTTTCTCTCCCCCGATTATAGAACGCCGTGTATAGCAAGACCCAACTGCATTAAACATGATCCCTCCTTTCTGAATCCGTTTTGATAGTAGGGTAATAGGCTGTGAGTGTTGAGGAATGTCATGACGTTACTAATGAATAATATGTTCCTAGACTTTACAGAAGAGGGAGGTTAACGATATTGGTCAGTAACTACCGGGGTCTTGTTTATTTCCGCTTTCAAAAATAGGTCTAATATCGACTATTTTTCAGTACAGGGGAAAAACACCTTCAGAAATTTATTTTTGGAATATTTATTTAAAAAAGACGCAATTTCACGGGCAAGCTCTGTCAACACCTTTGCAGGAATATCCTCTGGTCCGGGTGATTTATTACTTTTTTATGTCAGAGCTGTTTCGTTATTCCCTTGCGCGTAATTCTAACATCACCCATCTTTGCGGTAGGTGTGATATGGCATTCACTGGCTATCTCTCGGTCATTAATGTGCAGGCTTTGAAAGAAATTATTTAAAACATTCGCTTTTTTGAATGTTGTCTGTATGTGCGTGTATATTATCATTGCTGCCTTTGAGGGGCTCCATGGTTGGACGTTTGCCCTGCAATACCCCAACATACGACTAGAATGCCTTAGGGTCACTCTCCAAATAATCGCACAGAACATTGATTTTAAAATTTATTGGGACGCTTTGCATTATTTTCTTTGTTTCCCTACGATGTGTTAGATATTTCCTTCTTGCACTTTCAGAAGTCGTTCCAAGTCCGCTTTTCAAAGTTTTTTTGTGTTCCGAGTTTAATGTCCTTTTTTGCCTTAAAATCCTTCAACCCTCACTGTTGTAATATCGTGGTTCGTCACTATGGTTTTTCTTTTGGGTAGGGTATCCACACCATGCCTGATATATTCCAAGAAATGCTTCCATGCTTAGTCCCAACGTTCTGCGTTTTCGTAATGTGTAGCTGCAGGCTTTTTCTAAGAATCGCGGCAAAATTCTTGAAGCTACCCTTCTCGAATGGGTTTAACGATTTTGTTTACCGAAACAATTCTATTACAATTGCTTCGTGGTGCTTTATTCCTTCCGTTAATGCGACCATTATGTGCGATAATTTCGGGATGGCTAATGCAGCAAAGATCTAGAATGTCATTGTTCCCAGTTTGAGCTCCTATTATTTGGTTCATTGTGTTAGTGGGGAGCACATTTAGCGTTGCCTCGCATGAATCGCGGTTTCTCGCAGTTCTATTAATGCAGTATTTATCCCGGCTATTGAAGTAAGGTTGAAATCACCCCGAACTATGATTTTCGTGTCCTTGCGGATAAAATATGTTATTTGAATCCTCTGTCGCATCTGAAATAGAATCGGGTGGCCTGTACAATGAACATACGTGTATTTTTTGGTTATTCCTCTCTATTATGCATCAAATGTTCTTAATTTGGTCAAAATAATTTTGCGCATAGCTTTTTAAGTGTTTTTTGATGGCAGTGAATACTCCTCCTCCGTTTCTGTAACCCATCTCTTAGGTATGCACTGTGATCTTAAGGATCTAAATCTCCATTATTAACATCCTCCGTAAGGCAGCTCCCCGTTCCCAGAACAATGCCCATATCTAAACTTCGTGCGTGAAATGAGTGGTAGCCAAAAGGTGGCGGCGTTTGAAATTTGAAAATATTTGACGTCAATTCAAATGTTTAAGTGGATAGATACAAAATAAGAAAATAACCACACACAAAATTCCGACTTCTTATACATGTTTTTGAATGAAAATCGGCGATAACCGTAGTTTTCCTTTCCTCTTTCACTGGTTAATATTATTTTTCCCCGTCCTGGGTGGCATTCGCTTTAAAAAAATATAAAGATACGCTGGGTTTAGTACTAGTTGAGTTCGATCTACGTCTCTCAAACCAACCTAGGGGTTGATTACCGTGGCTTAATGTATCCCCATAACGCTTAATTAATCGAGTTCAGTTTTTTAAATGCTTTCATTGTTAATCTGAAAAGAAATTGATTCAGTAACGAAATTGAGGGGCTGTTATCAAATTTTCTACTACGAGCATTGTCAACATTGATTAAACATTACTTTGGATTATTGTGCAATAATTTAAAAAAATATACATACATAATTGGTATTATTTTTAAACTTGATAGGGACTCTACTATCTTGCTGAGGTATTTTACTTCCATCCGGTGTTCAAACACCTCTATGAATCTAACATGATAATTAACTCCTAACCAAAACTTGATATGGAATCTAAAAAAATGAGTTTCAAATTTGGTTTTAAAAGTAGAGCATGGGCATAGGCATGATCAGTGAAATGATGATGAGGCGAGACTGCGGATTACTCCTGATGATGATAATGCGAGACTGCTCCACAAGTGAGGGAAGGGGAAGAGCCAGCCACTGACATTTTTTATATGTTTTAAGTAGTGTACATTGGTGCCCCTGCGGGTATATAGTATGTTCCGGTTCCGCGATTAAATGAGTCGTGGGCTAGCCATCTCGTGGGCGAATTTCAGTGAACAGAAGAGCGGTATTATTCCAACATGGCTTCTTCGAACAGGGGAATACAGATGGGGTCTGCATGGTTTCAACGGAAAGTGAATTTAAGGCCGCAACATAGAGGAGTTCATCTAGTAACCGAGGAAATACTTAAACAAATGCCTGAAATCTGCCAGTTCTCAGTCGGTTTTTTTCACGTACAAAGTAAGTGTCATGAATATGCTTCTAGGATTAGTTAAGGTTTTCTTTGTATTTATAGTCTCACTTATTATAAGTCATTTCGACGTAATACTGTCATTTTCCGTACGAGTTGAGCATTGAATGGTGGAGGATTCGAATTTCCATGATTTATATACATAATTATTAAGTGCTGGTATTATTAGTGATGACGTGGCGGGACTGCAAATTGTCCTAATTATGATATTTTGAGACTGCTCTAGGGGTTAAGAAAGGGAAAGAGCAGTTCTCTGAAGTTTATTTTACATGTTTTTACACAGTAATACTAATTAATATTCGTGGTTAATAAGTGCATAAGACCGATATTTATTGTTGCATGAAATTAGCAACGATGTGATTTCCTTGGTTGCATTTTTGATACCAATTGGTTCTTTTGGTAGCTATAGGTGTGTTTCAATATTTGTCTTCTGAATTGATTAATATTATATGTCTGTGTAATATCTACAATTGACAGCTAAGTTGGAAGAGCATTCAAGCATTCTAAGGGTATGTGATGGCATCATCTTTATATTGCTGTGTAGTTACCTTGAAAATTTATTTGACTGTAAATAGACATAGAGTGCTTACTGTGAAAATTTGGTCGGTTCAACGTTACTAATTAGAGCCCGCTTAACCCAGAGCTTGGAGTTTCGTATTTAGACTATATATGTCACTTAGGAATATTAATAGTGTATTCATTATGTGCATACTTGTCTCAGGAACGTCCGTACGCTAACTTTGTATTTTTGCAATTATATTACGCGCATTATTGCCTTTTATCATGGAAATTATTTCGTTATTCATCATTAAAGCATTCGTGTGTAAATATTGATATAAACGACCAGCAGTAACGTTATTCAAGTCTTGAACCATTATAATAGTCTGGGTAAGTAAACATGCTATTGTAAGGGTACACCAATTATTTCAATAACTCGGTAGTGGACCAATATTCTGAATTCTGCATTAACTCATTAGCTCCAGCAAAATATAATTACTGTTCTAAACCAATGCTTGTAAATATTTAAAAAATATTTAGGATTTACAACCTAAACTGATAATAACTACTATGGAGAAGACCGTGGAATGTAAACAATACAGTGGATGAGGCTATTTGTGTCTGTCCATCAGAAATGTTAACAATACCCTTTTATTTGAGTGATAATGTATATTTTCAATCGTGCATTGGAAATATTTGTGGGGTTTGATTTATTAGAATGTTCATTAAAATTATGGCGTTCATATGAAGAAACAGGTGACCCATATGACAAATTCAAAGCTGTCGATTAGTTTTCTAGTTATAAAATTGTAAGGATGTTGTGTGGTGAATTTTGTATCGTAGTAAAGACATCTAATCAGAACTTAGTTGTCAAATTTCCTGCCACTTTTAGAATATTTATAAAATATTTAGGCGTTCGAGTGTTGTAATAACGAGCGCTGTTTGTTATTATTTTTCGCAGAGTTAGTCGAAGATGTGATACTTATTGTTGATGTGTGAATTAAAGTTTATATCTTAACATAACCAAGTCATTTCAATTCGTTTCAATTACTTATCCTGGCTGAGGAGCCAATTTCAACGACTGCCATGAGTTGCTGATGGAGGCCTGTTGTTAGGTAATAGCGAATACTAGGACGATTTAAATGGAATGGTGTACTTAATACTGACGTACACGATAATTTCTACTTCTTATATTTTCATAAAGTAAACATCCTTTGTTTTTTCGGCCTTAATTTCGTCAAAATTATATTAGCATTTTTTTTAATAATTACTAACGTTGTTTCCAGTGCATGTTAACATTTTAAGGGTTTGCTAATGAGTCAGTGAACATAAAAATGAGAACTTTTAGATTTTAGGAGTTTTTTGTGTAAACATATTGCTCTCAAGTATCTGCACTTTATAGTAGTGACTTTCCAGACATGTTATTTTTGCCACTACATTGCTTGTTGTAACAGGGGGAGTAATGCATAGTTAAATGCACCTTTTCTCTTAAGTCTAAATTACCTGATTTGTAAACATTTAAATCTTAAGATAACTTTTCATATTATTAAGAGGAGCTTGCTTATTTATCATTGAGTTCTTGAAATAGTGTAGTTTGCAAAATTACAAATGGGAATAAGTGTAAAAGGTGTTTCAAAACATTTGAAGTTTAACTATGCAATATTATGTACGTAACACTCCTAGTTTTGATTATAAAGTTTTTCAACGTTTAATAGATCAGATACCTACAGTATGAAGGGCTGACGGCAAGAACTGGGAAGGTTCAAAATTCTAAATTTTCAGTGAAAATCCACAATGTTGTCTTTAATGTAGGAAATTTGAAGATAATTTAGTTGATAGTCCAATCTCAGCAAATTTTATAAAAGACATTGTAAAGTAAAGCCGTTGTTGCACAAAATTAATATCATATGTTTTTCGCAATATAAAAATCACCTAAGATATACTTACATTATTTTTGCAATCAGCCCCTCAAATTTTCTCATTGAAAATTGTAGTTTTAGCATTATTTATAAGTTTGTGGATTAGTCTTTCAAAAAGAAAGGTTAAGTGTGTGTATACAAATCATTCATGGATGATATATGGTAACTTAGTATTTATTAACTGTGGAGCTGGTTTGAAAATAATGAGAGAAACAGATAACAAAAACACTTCCGATTTTTCACTTTAAAGATTCTTTAATGCCAACTAGTTTGTGTACTACTCCATCTTTCAGTGAAGCTTTCGTTTTACATTGGTATATATATATAAATATATATGTATCTGGCAAAAAACGGGGGAGGACAGAGGGACCAATCGGGGTGGGTGGGTTAGGGGTATTGGAAAATCCCAATGGTGGGGGATGGGAGCCATTGGGGAATAGGGAAATACTGGGAGGGTTTGGAATCTGGAAGGGGGAAGGAATAGACAAAGCAATGTGGAAGGTCCAGGGGGTTTTAAAAAAATATGGTCCGGATAATTAGAATCTGTTGAGCTGCTGGGTGCATTAATGGTTATCCTCTTGTCTATGCTGGGATGTGTGCTGCTCACTGGCCATTATCCTCTCTGTGTGCCGAAGAAAGGCATCCTGTGGTTTCCTCTTCAATAAAATGAAAATGTCCTTTTATTTGGGTGTTGAAGTGATGACGATGAGGGAAGGCAAGGAGAGGGGGGTGTTGGGTGGTGGAAAGGGGTGGGAGAATTTGGAAGGGTTCATGTGAGTTTTACGAGAGACTATTTTTCTTTGGAGATAATGTTGGCTATTTAATTTGACACATGGCCCATTAATGGGATTCTGCACATACATTTTGAGAGTTGGGTGGATGGAAATATTTCCAGTGGTCATCTCACCTATTGCTATTTTATTCTTTTTCTTGCATAATAGGTTGTCTATTTGGTTCGTGTTGTCATCATTATTAGAGGTAATGGTTTTAATAGTATTTAATTCATTTTCGTAGTCGAGGGATGTTGAGGAGCCTTCGTATCATTGGGTGGAAGCTAGCTAATATGTGTGTGATGGCGGGTAGGGAGTCGTGTGGTATGATCTGGTCTGTGGATGTGGGTTTTCTATTCATTGAAAATACATGTTGATATCCTTCCTTGTTTTGGTAAATTCCAGAAAATTGAATTATTATTTTGTGGTCCCATTGTGAACTTTATTTTTGGGTGTTTTGAAATCCATAAAGAAAGGAAGGAATTTGTTGGTTCCTATGTGGTAGAAGAGGATGTCATTTGCATAACAAAAACAGTAGATTAACTTTTCAGTGGGGTTTCTACTAGAGTTAAAATTTTATTTTCCAAATCATCCATAAATATTTTGGCTAAAACGGTGAAAGTGGGAACCCAATGACCAGGCCTTCGAGTTTGTAAATTTTGTTGTTAAAAATAAAATAATTCTGCTCAACATGGATTCATTAGAGAGAAAATTTCATAGACTTCTATATGGATGTCAGTAAGTGATAACATCTTTCTTCAGTTGAGTGACTTCAAAGGCAGTGAGGAGGATATAAGTGAATAAATTTAGGACGTCATAAAGAGACTATTTTGCAATTGATGGGTATTGTTAGGTTCTTCAGTTTTCTGGTTAGTGTAACGGAATTCTCTATTCCATATTTGGCTTTGAAATTGGTAATCTGTCCGAAAATGCAGTTTAATTCAGAGGTGAGTTTGTGTGTTAGGGATTTATTTTGTTTGATGCTACTGGTCTTATTGGTATTTCGAGTGTTTGCTGGTGGGAGTTTTTGGGTTCATCGAAACTAATTGGAATTTATCATTCCTAAGGAAGAGTGTTTTGCTTGAGTTGATTGCCGAACTGACCCATGAATTGAGTGATACGATGGGGTCTTTAGTGAGACTGTTGCAGTTGTTTTGTTTAATCAAAGTTTCACACTTTTGGAGGTTGTTATCCAGGTCCATTTTAACTGTTCCATACCCTATATCACTTTTGGCAAAGACTAGATTGTGCTCCATTACGACCTTTCGGATGTTGAAGATTGATGGTTGGTGATTGATGGTCATTCCTCTCTGGCTGTTGGGCTTCCCCCTTTCCATGTTGTTGGGGAAACCACACAATGTTTAATGCCAGGAGGATCTTTTAGAAGTGCCACTTCACAGTCTGTTCTGAAGGACGTTATGTTGAGGGGGAAAATTTAAGTACTTTGTTTAGAAGGGTTCGTTCAGAGGGTCCAAACTTGTATTTGCATAAGTTGGTTATCCTGGGGTAGAAATTAGATTGACTTCTTGAACCATTTCTTGGTGATTTAGATTCTTTAATTAAGTTTTCTAGTATATGTTTTATCACTTCCAATTTCTTCATTATCATGTACTAGGGATCTCATTCGTTCATCCAAAACCAGGAATTCTATCTGATGCAGATGGTATGTAAGCACAGAATGCAGAATAAACAGATAGTAGAACATGGCTGCCCTTTTCCTACACAAGGCTTTAAATACCCTCCTGATCTACAGACATTTCCTAGCATTCAAGGTGAACTTGACAGCTGGTGAATTGCTGTTGGTTTTGATCGAGACATACTTCGGTGTAATTTCACATTTTAAGCTCTGGTCGTTGAAGTGAATGTTAAGGGGATGATTCGGCATTTAATAGAAAATTTGAGAAATAATTTCACCTAATATGTGATGCTAGCATTACGAATTTACATTAGAGATCCAGGTGTGTTGTGGTGTAATCGTTCCATTTTGACAAAAACAGAGAAAAACACTTCCAATTTTCCACCTTATAGATTCTTTAATACCAACTAGTTAAAGTGTATTACACCATTTTTAAGTGAAGGTTTCGTGTTACATTGGCACATATATGTATCTGGTAAAAATGGGGGGAGGAGGACAGAGGGACCAATCAGGGTAAGTGGAGTAGGGGTTATGGAAAATCCTGATGGTGTGGGACGGGAGCTTTTGGGGAATGGGGAAATGTTGGGAATGATTGGGGAGGGAAAAGGGTAAGGGGAAAGGATGGAAGAGACAAAACAATGTGTAAGGTCCAGGGGGTTTTAAAAAACATGGTCCAAATAATAAGAATTCGTTGAGCCGCTGGGTGCATTAATGGTCATCCTCCGTCTTTGCTGGGATATACATTGCCGACTGTCCATTATCTTCTCCACTTGCTACAGAAAGGCATCTTATGGTGTCTGCTATGACATGAACCTATTAGACAAAAATAATAGCAATAGATGAGGTTACCACTTTGGCTTTGGAAATATCCCCTTTCATCTGGACCTCAAAGCATTGCTGCAGGATCCCATTGATGGGCCTTGTGTCAAACCAAATAGCCAACGGTATCCCCAAAGAAATATATAGTCTCATTTAACAGTTACATGAATCCTTCCAAACTCTTGTGCTAAACTAAAGACAAATTGGAGGAAATGTGTAATAGTGGGTATGCAAACTAGCATGTGACTCCTGCCATGGTAATTATGTGGCGTAAACAGGGAAGGACTTCTACAGCAGGGGTTAGTGAACACAGAAGGTGTCTAAGAAAAAGAGATGACAGATCCATGGTTGCCAAGCGTTTAATTAAAGCGGACCACCAATGCAGCGTCACCCCAAAAATATTACACATTGAGAAGAAAGGGAAGAATTTTGATGTTTCAAAGTAACTAGAGATCATCCAACACAAAAACCGAGGCACCCAGCTGCTTGAGGAAAATTTATTTCATTCACACACTATAGTAATTTCCTTGCCATTCCACTAATCTATTGTTCCTTACCCGTCCGACCTTCTCCCTAGATTGCCAATACACAGAGGCATGCGCCCCTTGACCATCTTCACCCTTCCACACTTTCCGGTCACCTCTCTGTCACCCAACAACCAACCCCCTCTCCCAGCCGTCTCTCATCATCATCAACACATCACCCATATAAAATCATCAGTGTCTTTTACCCAGAATGTGGAAATAGTCACCCTCCCCATCTCTTCCGCCCTCTCCTGTGCAAACCCTTCCCTGGGTAATTCCCTGCCCTATTTCTCCACACGCCTGAAGCCGAAGCGGGCAACACAAGATGCACTTCTCCAGGAAGCGGAGAGGATAACGCCCAGTCAGTGGCTTACGTCCCAGCATAGAGGGAGGATGACCATAAATGCATCCAGAAGCTCAAAGAAGTCTTATTATCAAGATAATGCATTTTAAAAACCCCTGGACCTACCACATTCTATTATCTATTCCTTCCTTTCCCCCTTTCCTCACTCCCTGCCCTACACCCCACCCTTAATCCATCCCAAAATATTACCCTGTCCCCCACCATTGGGATTTACAACACCTCTACCCCACTCATTCGGATTGGTCTCTCCATTCTCTAGATTTTTACCAGATGCATATGGCAACATAAAACAAAAGCTTCACTTAAAAATGGTGTAGAATACTCAAAGCAATCAGTATTAAAGAATCTAGAAGGTGAAAATTTTTAAGTGTTTTTCTCTGTTTCTGTCAGTATGGAATGAACCCCTCACCACACACCTGAATCCCTATTGTAGGTTTGAGCATACTTAATTTTTACAATAGTTGTTTTTTTTTCTGTGTTTATCAAGCTTTATGTATCACATGAGTGTGTGCATATATACTTTCATTGTCATTTTATTTTTTTTCTTTTGGGCTTCACATTTTGCCATTCAATATCCCTACCCTAGCCTTTGATCATTATGCATGCACTTGTATTATGGAATTCATTCATCATTTTAAGTCCCTCCTTATCCTAATAAGTTTACCTAATTCATGTAGGGGGACATAGTTAGGATAGAAGAATGTGATGGTGTCACTCAATTGAATGTCAAAATAGTATTGAAATATAATGCAGGAATAATGGAAAAGAATACTCTACTTTGGTGGATTGAAATGTGGCTTTGTGATTTATCACAAATATTTGACATGGTAAGCTGTGATGTTGTTATTGTTGCTAGTAGTATACCATAGTGGAATGTATTATTCAATCATTTATTTTGATGGACCTTTATGATATGCTTTATGAAAGATAGTTGGTAATAGTATAATAAGTAACAGCACTCTGAGACAGAAGATTAAATCTCATTGTTTCTTTTAACATTAATAGTTGTTTTGGTTAATGTGTGGTTGTGATAGGTAGAGTAGTGGTAAAAATATTATAATTTGTCAGTTATTTACTTAAAATCCCCAAGTATGTAAATCTCTTTGAGTCTAGCTCTCTTTTACAGTCATTGGTATTAGACATGTATTTTGCCAGTTTTTCAATTGGGCCACTGGAATTCTCAAGGAATGAGGAAATTCAAGCCAATGAGACTATTCTGACAAAATATTAAATTCTAGATTGGGTGCATTAAATGAAAATTCCACGGGATGTGTGGTATTTTAATATGGGTTTGAGTAGTTATGAGATGAAAGATAATCTTTGCAAACTCAAACAATACCCTTAAAATACCAAAAAAAGAAAGCTTATTTCAAGTGGCTGTTTTAGTAAGCTTATTTTCCTACTTGATGCATATTTGTTTTAAGTTTATTGCGGACCATAGTGGGGGAGAGATAGGGATTTTAAGTGTATGCTTCGTGTAATTTATTTGTTATTCAACTGTTGAAAAATACTTTGTTGATTTAGTTTGATTGCAAATCATTCACTTCTCTTGTTCTAAAATAATGCCATCATTAAATTGAAAGTTTATGTATTTTTAAGTATGCTATTGTTTCATCAAAGCCTTTCACTTCCTTGTTTGTCATAAAAAATCTTTGTCTTGGAGAGTCACGTATTTGAAGGTCATTGCAGTTTAGCATATAGATATTAAATTTTACTATTTGAAGACTTGATGCTGCAGAGTGAACGAAGGGCAGTATTTTGGCTATCCCTCTCATTGATGCTGAAGCTAGCATTTAATCTTTTTAATTTATGAGAATGGTGTGTATCACTCAATTTAATGAAGTGCATATAAATAGGTTATTTCATAAAAGGCTAAGGTTTTGGAGCTATTTGTGAAGTGTGGCAAATACTCATATCATTTATATTTATTGTATTGATGACATCCATTTAGTTTGATTTTAAGGTTTGGAGACCACTGTGATAGATTTTAGTTTCATGAACATATTTTATAAGGCAGTAATGCATTTATTATGCACTACTTGAAAAAAAAACATGCTTTCTGCCTTATTATTTTGACAGCATGTCTCTTATGAATAAGCCTTATAAGTAGCATACATATTAATTGTTATGGTAATATTAATATATCATTTTGTGGTTTGTCAAATCTTAAAACGTTTGTGGGCATTACTTTCATATATTATTGCTTTTTATCTAATCCTGCCCAGTGTGGATTTTAGAAATTTTAGAAGACACAGTTTCTTTGGTAATTCACATTCTTACTCAAAGGGTATTTTATAACTGAGCTTATTATTGCAGCCATTAAAAATTTCATGTAAGGCATGGAAATTTGGCAGTGGTGGCCAATATCTTGATCAAAATATTTTATGGTGTATGATCACAAATATGTGAAGTATAATTGAACTAGTCACTTTAGTTGCTCTAAAAATGTTTTCCACCACACCACTGATGTATATTTGGTGTCCAGTTTTTCTTCTATGCATGATACCTGTTGAACTTTGATTAATACTAGATTTTTATTTGATTAGTATTTTTCAATCTTTGATGTTTTAGATAATTTTGGTAAAACTAGATTCTCTAATTCATCAAAACAGATTTCTAATAACAGTAGAGTTTGCTTTTTATTGAACTAATATGTGTTTATTTTTTTATAGTTCTTCACACCTCGGCAAGCTTAGCCCTGAATGAATGTTGGGACCCCGATGTGAGGTAGGCAAACTGTAGAGCCAATAATAACAATAATATCTGTGTGTATGTATATATGTATTATATATATATATATATATATATATATATATCATATTCCGTTAATACTAGGTGCCCCTGCTTTAGCTAGCTGGCTATAGCTTAGCTTTAGCTCGATGGATTTCCCTTGATTAAAATAACATGAGATTTTGACTATTACTGCCAGCTTTACATATCTTATTTATAAGTAGTTCTTAATGCATTCACATATGTGTATGTATATACATTTATATGTGTGTGTGTGTATTGTGTATGTATATACATGCATACATATATTATATATGTATGTTTGTTGTCGCTAAAAGGTGTTTGGTATATACTTTGGACTTTTTTGTTGTTGAAAGAGAAATAATTTAATGGCAGTGTTAACCTTCACCGTGATTTTTTTCTCATCACTCTGCATGGAGAGGAGGTCAACATCCCTCTCTTTCACTGGCCAAGGCAAAAGAGGAAAGATCACATTCAGTACATTTATGTTATTTTCATCCTGAGAGTCGGGCACCACAGACCGTACATGGTGACTGAATAGTTGAGCTTTTAAGTTCTTGAAATCAATTTTAAAATATTTCTCATGTCTAAAATGCACCACATCATTTTTTTTCTAATGTTCTAATGATCGATTTGACACAAAACCGCATATAAATCCTCAGGTTTTCAACCAATTCATGTTTATGTACTATAAATGGTGGGGAAGTGTTCAACTTCATTGACATGCCAGTTCCCATTAGGTCACTGAAGTTAAAAAAATCTTGGAACTGGGCAGTGGCTAGATGGGTTCCCAAGATACCGTTCCCATGGTGCTTTAGTCCCCTGTACTGGTATGGCCAGCAGGATACACATAGGTTGGCACAATGGGCCAAGTGCACAGAGTTCCTGTCGAAGGCTGTCAACCCGACAGTCTACTGAAAGTGGTGAGCAGTTGGAACGGGCTGTCAAACCTTGCGACTGTGGAATGCAACATCTACATCATCTATGTAATTCCCCACAAGCCTCTGCAAGGGCATGTGGTGGGGGGTGTTAAGGTCACCACCCGTAAAAAGGAACAAAACCACATGCAAAAAATGCAAGTGCCTATCGCTTGGAAAGAAAGAGAGTCCATAAAGATAAGAAGGGGCCCTGGGGAGAGTGAGCAATGGTCTGAAAAACAAAACGTTTTCTTCTACAGTTGCGTGTGCATCTGTACCAATAAAACATACAACCACAGCATCAGTGGTAATACATTTTTCATATCCTCGGTAGTTTTTTCTTTAGAATGTAAATAAAAATGTTATTATAATGCTGAAATCTATAGTTGGGGAATTATGAAGTACACTTACTAGATAAAGTAAGTTTACAACATGCTATATTTTGTTATGCAAAGTGAAAGTTACACACACCTCCCCTGTCCACCTCCCCTGTCTTAGCTTTTTGAATCATACACTGCACTTCATGAGTAATAAATTGTGATCAGAGTCTGCTTACACTTCCAGGAAAATTGTGCCTAACTATAATAGTCATATCTGATTGATATCTTTCATAATTTCCAGGATTTTCTCATGTTTACTTATGGCTATTGTAGTGCTTAAATTAAGTGTTGGTTTTGATTAGCCCTTGTCTTCTGCAGAACTGAATTACTTTCTCCCTCTGGTCATTCCTCGTACCTAAACCATAATCTCCCACCTCATCATCATCACTTCCTTTGTCTACTGTCACATTCCAATTCACCATCATTATCAAATGTTTCCAGGCAGGAACCCATGCAAGTATGTCCTCCAACTAATCTCATCTTCCAGTGATTTCCATAGTTCAATTCTATGTAAATAAAAATGTATACTTCTATGCCTTAGTAATCAAACTGTTAAAATTAGAATTCAGGTAATCATTTCAAGCATAACTGTGTCAAATTGTTGTATGATGAATAATGTCAAAATCAAAATCTGCTACTCCACATGTAAAATAAACTAATAGGACCTAGGTTTCACTGCAATACAGCATCATCATGCAAAGAAATTACATCCATACAGGTATATTTGCTTAAAAATTGGCTCTTGGGGTGGATCAGTAATTGGGTTTTGAGGGTTAAGAGAGGGTTAGAATTCAGGTTTCATAAATTCATACATTATGGAATGCATAAAGTTAATGTATTAAGTTTGTAAATGATCTGAGGTTTAGCAAATAAAAATGTCAAGACTATAAAAACAAACTTTAAACTCAGCAAGCAACCCAAAGGTTGGTTTGGTAGGTGATGTTAGAGTTCACCCAGTATACCCTATATGGCATGTGAAATTCACACATCAGGGAGGGGGGGGGCAGTTCCTTTCCCCGTGCTGGTTATGGTTTCCCAGGAAGATCTGGTACTCAAAAAATCACATGGCTTTGGTGGAGCTGAGGGTGCCCAGAAAGGCTTGCTTGGGAATTGAACCCGGGCCCTCCAGTCATTATTCCAACACTCTACCCGTGGACTACCACATCCCAGTCAAGAATATAGACAGTTTATTTAGATTTGAAATGTACATTAATCATATAATAATTTTATTTACCAAAAATGCAAGGCCACTGGATTGTATAATTTATTTAATTGCATCGTAGCATCTTTGCAAATTTTTCAATGCTCACCAACAACACCCTTCTTGAAGCCAACACATTTGAATTGATTGGGTGGGTACCAAAAAGCTGCATCACAAAAATATTTAAAAAACAGCCAAATATAATTTAATCCATTGATTAATTGCAAATAAATATCTTGGCTTAAAAAAAAGAGTGAAACGTTTGCAAAATTATTGTATATCCATGTGGCAATCAACCATGCTCTACAAATAATCAGATGGCTGACCAAATTTGGGAAACCGTGTAATCTTCACCAAGAAAGTCATGTGGCTCTATCCATGGAATTCCAGGAACACATGAATCATACAGCTAGGAACAGATTTAGGTTGCGTGATGTTTATACATTTGGAGGGACATTGATGGTCAGTAGGTTTGAGGAAGTGAAACTCACATTGCAGAGCTTTATGTTGTTGCATAACCTTCCCAGTTGATGAGTATGGAATTGGAGAAATTGCACACTTTTCAAGATATGCCTGGTTTGGTCCAACCGGTGTCATTGGATCATGATAGTTTTTCTATCAATTCCAGTCTCACTTGTACTCTCTGGAAAATCATTCAGCTTAGACTCAATAGACCTAAATCTACCATAGGGTATTTTGACAGATTCATATTCATTTTTCATTTTCATTCATAGTCATTTCTTCATTTTTCTGCCGAATCAAATTGTTTTAGCATGTTCAATGAAGAGCACAAAGACCAATGTTTTTAGGGGATATGCAATTCAAGTTACTGGACTCAAATTCACTCCTGTCTGTTCTGAAATTTCATCGATCATGAAACGGCGATCCTCATTGATTTTTTGGAGTATTTTTTCAATGTTTTTGTCGTTTTGAAATGATGAAGGATGCCTAGAAAGAGCTGATCTTCAACACTCATCTCACCATGTTTAAAGCCTCCAAACCACTGAAAAACTTGTGTATGGCTCATAGAATCCTTCTTAAAAGCCTTTTACTGCATTTGGTAGGTTTCTGTTTCTGATTTTTCTAGAAGGAAGCAAAATTTCAAACATACTTGGCTCTTTTAAATCTGTCATAAAGATTTCGCTGGTGGAAAACGAGAGCAGTTGATAACAACGCTATTATGATCAAATGTTAACCTTTTACACAGATTCCACTGAAGCAACTGATTTGGGAAGGTCTATACTACAGTGATAGAATTCTGTACTACAGCTAGAAACAGCTGCAGGCTTTCAATCCAGTTATTTTTGGACCACCCGTCATATGAAATGTGTGTATGCATATGAAACTTACCAGGACAGAAAAAATTAGGGTGGAATTCTGATAGCACAAAGTTTGGTTAACATGTAACTCTTGGATTGATTCCATATGTTTTGTGTCGACCAGTTTATGTCGTATTTACTCTTATCTTATGGGCAGCAATGTGAGTGAGGAGTGTGTAAATGCAGGCATCACAGAACTTGATGGCATTGTATAAAAGACTTATTTTAGTAAAGTTTCATTGTGTAAATGTCTGTCACCAGATCTAGTTTTTTATTTTTAGACATCCTGCTATCAGGCAACTAAACTCATAAGATGCCACTTTGTGTCATTATATGCAGGATTTTCATCAACTGTAATGAGTAGTATAAATTCAGAGTTTGAAGTGAAACACTTTTCCTTTGAAATGAACTTTTTACTGCATAAATAACATTTTGGAATGGAATGTTGTTGAAATGCTTGTTGATATTGTCATTCCATCTTGGGAATATTATTCCTCAAAAGGGAGTACTCTCTAATTATTAAGTAGTCTTTGAATGAAAGTGATGCTGATTCCCCTGAAAATGTGATTAAATTTCAGATTACATCTATTTACTTTGCTAACTAAGTCCTATTACAGTCATTTTCATAGGTCAAAATTTAAATACAGTATTACAATCCACCATTGTAGTTTTTATTCCTATCCTTCCACTCGTCATTCTTTCAAATGCTAATTGCTTCCAAAGCAAAATTTAGGAATCAAATATTTTCAAATTTTATATTTGGCAAAACTAGTATCAATTTTAAATAAGAGGAATTAATTGACTTACTCAATTTGATTCAGGAGTGGCTTGCTCAAAGTTCATGGTTAGAAAATCCTTAACGGGAAATTAACATGGTCTAAGAGCGGAGTTATTTGCTGTTAAAAATTGCAAGCATACCCCTCATTGAGATGAGTTAGGTATTATTAGTATAGTTATGTGCTAAGCAAATGGGCTGATGTGGGATCTGAGGCACTCTTTGCTATGTCAATAGATATTGCAGAGAATGTGACAGTTTGTCATCTCTTCCGCAAAAGTGTAACTCACAGAAAGTTTTTGAAAAATTAGGCAAACAAAATTTTGTATACATTTTTTGCTGATGCATTCCAGCCATGCATACTGAAAATTCTAATGCAAGGGTTGCCATTTGTATTTTGAGTCTTGACAACACTAAGTGCTTTAGGCACCATCTGACGTTTCCATCTGAAAGTTTGGCCCTTTTAATGCTAACTATCTTCAGAACATTTTGTCGTTTGTTCATAAGTTGTGTTGTTTACAGTGACTCGAAAATTGTATCTCAGTGAAAAAATGGAGTTAACTCGTGAACATTTTTGTGCGATGATTTTTTTACAACTTTCGACGTGGGTTATCAAGACAGGAGTGCATCGATCAACTTATCCTTTGCCACTGTGAAACACTGGTATAACAAATTCCATCATGTCACCGGTCGCTCAGTGATGAAAGTCGTGAACGTCATCCAAAATCAGTTGTTGTACCAGAAAACATTGATGCTGTGCAAGAACTAGCAAAGGAAGATCATCATGTGACTTATCTTGAGATTGAGGCATCCTTAGGGATTAGTATGATGAGCATCAATAAGATATTGCATGAACATTTAGCTGTGAAAAAAATTTGTGTTGGATCCCGCATAATTTGACAAAAGCTCAAAAAGATGCTCTCATTTGGTGCAAAGAAATGCTCAAAAAATACAATTGTGATGCATCAAACATACTATATATAACATCTATACAGGTGACAAAGCTTGGATCTATGCATATGAGCCCGAAATAAAACAGCAATCCACTGTATGTGTCTTCCAAGTCAAGCCAAATCCAACAAAAGTGATTCGTGCCCGAAGCACATAGAAGCAAATGATTGCCTGTTTCTTCAGAATAACTGGACATGTGGCAACCGTACTGTTAGAGCAATGTAGAACCGTGAATTCTGAATGGTACAAGAGCATTTGTTTGCCAGAAGTGCTTGGTGAAATATGGAAAAAGAAGCGGCAATGAAGGATCATTCTTCATCATGAAAATGCAAGCTATCACAGATCGGCTGAAACAACTACCTATTTAAATGGCCAAAGCGTCGATTTGATGGGTCATTCTCTGTACAGCCCTGACTTATCACCAAATGACTTCTTTTTATTCCTGTTTATCAAGAAAAAATTGTGTGGCCAATGTTTTTCGGCACCTGAAGAAGCCTTAGATGCATTCAAAAACCATGTTTTGAGGTACCTCAATTGGAGTGGAAAAAGTGTTACAAAAATTGGTTTGAGCGCATGCAAAAGTGTATTGATTATCATGGAGAATACTAAACCACTACTAAATAGAGCCTAAATAAAACTAAATACTAAATAAAGCCATTTTCAACAATAAATTACTGTCTTTTCATTATTAGGCTGAAAATATAAATAGCAACCCTCTTATCATATAAATCATACCTTTACTGGGATTGAGTGAAAAATGAGGTATTCTAAGGTAGAAATGGGCTCTCTGCAATGCATCTTGTGGGAATAATTTTGTAATGAGTGCTCTCCTCTTTCAATGGGAGTTTTGCTTTTGCTTTTTATTCACCTGATGTGTAATGAACTATAAACACTTCATTTTTTTGTTTTTCTGTGCATCAGATTAGTTACAATTCTGGCCATTGCACAAATCGTTGGAGTATATAAATATGTCATTGGCAATGTCTGAATAATAAAATTCAATTGATGAAATACTTCACCAAATTTTAGTAAATATTTATAATACTGTTTTAATGTAAGCAGTCAAAATTATAAAGATCAATTAGAATGAAAAATAGTACAAATTGTTTTCCTTTATGTTGTAGTCCTGGCAATAACACTTCTCTGAGCCCTAAATTTTTTGGTGGATGATTATTTCATTACAATTAATGGCAATAAATGTTGGGCAGGTACTGTATAGAGTTCAAGGGTGATGGCAGCAAGCTGGGAAGGTTTGCATCTGTTGTCACATTCAGAATAGCCTAAAATTCATAAATAAATTCTTCACTTTTAACTTGCTCCTTTTTGTACCATAGCTGTTTCATTTGCAGCAAATAAAATATAACTTTTCAATATGAGAAAAGTAGATACAAGGTGAATGGCAACAAAACATTAGTTACAACATTTATATGATCAGAATATTTATTGAAGTAATCAACATTGTCAAGGAAATAGCATGTACTCTATAGTTTTCATTAGCTTTTATTAATTTTTGTAAAATCAATTTGTGTTACTTGGCAGTTTATATATATATACCTGTGTTTTTAATGCTGTCAAACTGCTGTCATTTAGAATGCAGTCAGTTCATTTCGGGTCATTCATAGTGAGCAACTATTGTATCTATTACTTTTCCTATCTCATGATAGAATAATTGATAAAGAGCTGTAAAAAAAGTCAGCATTGAATTGAATATTGTAACCTTATTATTTATTCAATGTAACCTGAGGCCAAATATTTGATAATCGGCTAGTAGGGGTTGATTTAATTGTCTCTCCAGTATAACATGTGCTGCTATCTATTGAGGAATTGGAACTTATGGCAATGACAATATCACACTGATATAATGGCAAAAATCATAGAAAACCTGACGTTAAGCCTGTTTAGTTGTTTGGATTCCAAAAAAATATTCACATTTCCAAGATATGTCCTGTATTTTCATGCTGACATGAAAAGGGGGAAAGAAGTTTGACTTGAACTCACTTTTGCTCATGTTGTATAGAAATGGTTAGATAAATAGAGTGCGTTTGTTTGTATTGTGGCATCTGAGGACTGTGCAGCTGATGCCACTGTTTGGTTGTTTTTTAACAACACTCAGACCTGTATTTAGTGCCAGTGATTCACCACTTTCCATCATTGGCATCACTTCTGTGATGTTAGGACATTTATGTGGAAACTTGTCATTCCAAGGAGTACTTCTTACGAACTCAAATAACTATTTTTGTCACATTTCTTGAAATTACAATTTCATGACAGCTAAGTTCTTGTTTTAAAATTAGGAATACTCTTTCTTCAATTTTTTTTCATGCATTACCCTTTCTCAATTCTTGTTAATCTTTTCTTGTAATTAATAGGAAATTGGGTAAAGATCTAGTAATCTCTGCATTACATCAAAGATGGCGGAGACAACATATTTGGACGTTACTGTCATTGAAAAATTTTATATGTAATCATTTGTTATCCAAGTATTAATTTTTTATCATAATTCTGTTTTATCCAAATTTTAATTGTCATAAGTTAGGAAAATATTTGAAGAGTTGAAAATTAAATTCTGCAAGAATGGCAATCATCCAGATGATTTGAAAACCTCAGTAGATGAAATACCCACATTCTGAATGCTTGTATTAAAAAATTATGATCTGTCATTCTTTAACTTTCGATGAACATTTGATGCAGCGGTTCAGTTGGCTATTGCTTTCAGGCAATTAGTGATAAATTTTCATTTTAGACATGTGGACCTTTTCATGGTTACATGTCACAATAAGGTGATCACAGATTGGCTCAAGGCAACACCCATTTATTTATCAGAAAGCATATACAACAGAATGGTGAATTTATCCTGTGAATATGGTTACTGATGGGTACATGTGTTCTCACTTTTTCATGGAAGTTTGGGTTTTAAAATGGGTGGATTGTTTATACATATTTAATAAAGAGGCAGACGTCATCTGCTGAAAAGTTTCACTGGATTGTTCTTAGACATGATTCTCCTATTTTCATTATATTTTCAACAGATAACTCAAGAATTTGTTATATTTAATGTAGTGGATTTCCTTAAAGCCATGCCAGGTAATAATGCTATCCCTTCTATAGCAATCACATTTCATTGCAATTTTAAAAGATGAAAAAATTCTTACATATATTCACTCCAGCAGAGAATTCTCTGCTTCACTGTTTATTTGTTTATTCACTGGATGCACTGGTAATATGTTTATTGATTTTGTTCATTTATTTAGATAAATTTATTATCACAGTGTGTTTGTTGATTTATTCATGGTGGCTATTTGCTAATTAAGGAATATTGTGAAATTTTTTGTTAGTGCTAATTTGAATAATGGGTATATCAATGAATTTTGGTGCGAGGAGCAAATTCAAGAAAAAAATTCACCCCCCTCTTGGCCATGAGTGTGCTTATGTGATCAGATGCTAGAAGTAAATTCCTTTAAATAGAAAATTATCAATAAAGAATTCACAATATTTTCTTGGTAGTTTTTAATTTTTACCAGTTCAGCCTAAAATGAGTATTTGGCTTAATATTCTGTCTATAATGGGCATTTGTTCCTGTCTTTCTCTAATTAATGTCTTGAATTTAGTTCCTTCTGGAACAGTCATAATTTCCCTTAGCACATTAAATTTAGCCTGCTGCTGATTAGTTTTTTGTCACATATTACTATGAAGTTTCTTTATTTCCAGGGATGACATGGAGATGATGTTGAACAGAATAATACCTGAGGTGAGAAAATCGTTTCATTATTTATCAAAGTAAAATTTATATTTTGTCATTGATATGCATTAATTAGAGAAGTTAGACTTGTAAATAAAATTTTTTTTGACTTGCATTTTGTAGTATTAATGATGAATGCATGAAATATTTCTATGGTTTAAAATCAGGGGTGAAAGATTTTCCTCCGCAATGTTCTAGACTATTAAAGCAGCTTTTAAGTGTGTGTTATTGTATGCCAATGTGTGTTCCCTCGATGAGTTGATTCATGCATAAAGGTTTATGGGAGTATTGGAGGATCAAAATGGTACAAGGGATTTTTTTGGTGTTATGATGTTAGTTTACTTAAAATCTGTGAATTCATATAGATATGTATGTATGCTTTTGCTCTTGTCATGGGGATCACGATGATTTTCATGATGACACTTGCAATTTAATATAGAGATTGACATTGTGGATTCCTGATTTTCAAGTTGAAATAAATTACTTGTTGCTTTAATCAATCCAATAACTTAAGTGAATGTTGGTAACTTAGTAATTCATTGTAAAAATAAATTGAACAATAGTGCAATTCAAAGCCCAAAAATATTTCTCACTCTCTCTCAAAAAGAAGAGCTAACTCCTCTATCGGTAATATTTCAGGAACTGGTATCTTGTGCATGCCTCATTCTATCACGTTGCCCAAATGGGTGCGGATGAAAAATGTAAAAAACGTAATGTTAATTATTCCAGAAACACTTGATTTAAATTATGAAACTGCTTTAAGCTTCTGCTATTTTGGTGCAGGGAATTGTTCAACATGCAATTTACGAATGTATAGTATTAACAAGATATCCTATGTATATAATTGAAACACTGTGCAAGAGCACATTATGGATTGGTATTTTTGCATAGTAAACTATTAACCCTTTTACTGCCAGCCCATTTAAGGTGAGATGTGCAAAGCCTGCTAAGGCTATTTTCAGGAAGTTAGCAAGATTCTAATATCTGGATTATTTATAGTACTTAATTATATTTAATGCATCTAGTTTTTTACCCATTGCTGATGATATATTAGGTGTTTAGAATCATGAGAGAATTTTAGGACTTTAATTTTTAGATAGGAAAAAAAACAAATTGTTTACAACATACATAAAAAATCAAACTTTTGTTTTTTAATATTATGATTGGAAAAATATTATTTCCATGCAATGAAATATTATTGTTAATTGATAAAATGTAGTTTTCTCTTCAGTGTTACATTTTAATGATGATCAATTAACTTTTGCAAGAGATATAGTTATTTTATATGAATGTATGCTCTACATATCACACACAGTACGCATCTACTTTTCCAACAGTAAACGACATGGAGAAAGTGGGGCACATAGTTCAGGAAAACATATTTGCTTGATTTTTTAAACATTATTAATTCTCCAACAAGACGTAGTTCTGTGAAAATTGAACACCACAGGATTTGCACTGGTTCTTAGTAAAGTTAAATGAGAGGGAAGGTCAAGCAAAATAATGAATACAGCGGAATGCAATTAGCAGAAAGTTCACCAATTATACAAACATGGAGAATACATGAAAATATAATGCAATATATAAAAGCACGGAAAACTTCATATTTTATTATAATGCAAAATTGTAAGATATCTTATTTTTCAACAATTTCATACTCAATATTAGCTAATTTTGCTGTAAGCTGACACTGTAAGATAAATATAAAGAGACACAGGGAACAAACGGTCCAGTGCGAGCTCTCACCAGTCTGAAAGATCTTATGCTACTGGCCCCAGAGGTAATGAAAAAACATGGGAGAACTTATAAGGCAAACATAATGTGGACATTCAACATATGTCTTGAGAATAAGGGGAAACCATCTTAGTAAGCGGCAGAGATAGAGCAGAAGCCATTGAAAGAGATGGGTGCCATTGACTGGGCCACATATCATGAAGTAAAATTGTCAAAAACATTGGGCCGATATATCAGCAAGGTAGTGAAAGGGTTCACAAAGCTTATAGTCCTGTGGAGCTTGAGATTTCTAAGACTCTTAAAGCATTTTTGTTGATTGTGGAGTGAATTTCTATCAATGCTCTCTTCAGCTAGACTCGGGACTGATTTTGATGAACTGACAATGTTATCAAAATCAGATACAGAGTGGTGATTTGGAAACAACCGTAAAGGAGTGCAATTATGACCCTATGATTGGCCCGAGTGAGGGTTGTTAAGCATGGAGGGAGGAGCATCATAGAAAACTTTTCAAATACTTGAGAGTTGCAAATTTCAATGAAAAGCTTTGGATGTTTAGGAAGCTTATTATTTGTGGTAAAGGTACATCACAAGTGCCTAGAGTGATGGAATTGAACTGTTAATGGAACTTTTGCGAGCACCAATGCTTGAATGCATGTGCCAGTAATTTTAGACCTATAATACAAATGAAATGGGTGAAAACTGAAGAGGTACGGCAGAAAGTATGCATGCTTCAATGCTGATAATAGACTCAAGTTGGTGTATGACTGTATGGACCTCAATTGAACTCTGAAGGGAATAATGAATTATCTTTCTCTACCTGAATGGGAATTCTCTAAGGAAGAAATAAAAAAGTTTTTTATAACAACCAGCATCAAGTCCTAATCAACTTGTAATCATTCTTTTCCATCAAAATAATATGTCATAGGAAAATGCAAACAAATGCTCTCGCAGCAATAGTCATCCAGTTAATTAACTCTTTTAATCACATTCATCTGTTGGCTTTCAATTCTAATGGCTTTCAATTTCTGTTACCCACATCCAATTATGTTAGTGAATATATTTCGATGGTGGATGGTAATATTCAAGTATGCTAGAGAGTAGCGATGACCATATGTTGCATCACAACGACTGATAACTACAAAGGAAAACTAGTGCCATTTTTCAGTCTGAACTCTCCTTTATTTACATCTTGAGCAATTAGTTATTTTAATTATTGAAATGACTTTGTTGAGATAATTAAAATAAGCACTCCATTACCATAGCTTTTTCAAAGATACTAGTGATTTACACTTACTACAAGCTTAATTATAGAGGAATATTGGCGATATATTATATTCAAATAAGTTTTCTTTCCTATTTAATGGAATATTCTGTTGCTTTGGGCTCCGATGCACCATATGTGGCTAATAGAAATCCATGGAAATAACGGTGCACAAGATTTGAGAGGGGAATTTTTTTGGGTATAGGGTCATCAATTCCTGGGTAGTCCATATTTCACCTAATCCAGATGCCTGGCTTCCCCCTTCCCCCCGCCCTTCCCCTTCAGTCGAGAATACCTAGAGTTGACTGGATCTCTCATTGAAAAAAAAGTGCCTTTTAGACGGTGTCGGAAGATTAGCGAACAGATGTTTTGCTGCAATTCAACAGAAGGAAAAGAATATTTGTTTGTTATTGGAAAGTCACTGAAACCTGTTTGTTTAAAAAATTTGAACTTGAACCTTCGCAGTGTCAAGTGTTGCACTGATCAAAAACCATGCTCAACATCTTTGAATTTTGAATCTTACCTTAAAGATTTCAGTATCAAGATGATTAATTGGAGAAGGACTGTGTGATTACTCTCGGTAACTTGAGATTACTCCAGGTAACTTGCCTTGCCATTGTTGCCATATAGTTAGGCGATTGAATTTGAAGTTTCTTTTCCTCCTGCCATACTCTTTGGCACACTTTCAATTGCTAAGTCAAGGCAACACACAGCCTTTCAAATTAAAATATCACAAGTTTTCTAGTCCCTGATTGCAAAAATGTTCATAGCTAAGTGCATCTCGGAACAAGCGAAGTTGAAGTGAATATTGGTGATGCTGTTTCGTTGGCTAAATCATCATGGAATGAATTGAACCAGATAATTATGCTAAGGTGCTTTGAAATATGTGGAGCAGTGAGAAGGTCTGGGAAGAGGCAGTGGAAGCATCACTGATGCTGAGCATTAACAAAGAGGAAGTTAAAACAAAAAAACTTCTCTGTGGCTGATGGAATGCAGGATGTTGAGTGTTTTGATGATTTGACCATAGTTACTGTGAGACCCAGATGAAAGAAGACTCTTGGTATGTAATATTCTTTGCTTGAAATTTTTTCATTCTTAATTGTTAGTAAAAATAAACTGACTCTCGTCCGTTGAGGTTTTTGGTAATGAGAACTAGAAATGTGAATCAGAACTTGAATTATAGTATGTTAAGATTCCCTATTATTAGTCATTTTTATTCAGTCACTGGTTCATATGTTGATGGAAAATCGGGAAATTAATAACATTTCATAATAAATTTATACAGTATAATTTGTAAGTATCACTTCTTTGTACAAAATGTTTTTTTGGATGGAAAATCTGAGAGAGCATGTTGAATCTCCACCGGATAAGGTGTCATTGTCATGGGACTGGATAAACAGTTTGGGGGAGACGACAAAGTAAAGTTTAGTAAGCTCAATAAAATGTGGGTGCTTCAAAAAAATCTTTAAATGTAAGTTAGTTGGCAAAGACTATTACAGATTTTTTTATGTTGATTTCACGAAATCATATTGTGACATTCTCTTGATTTATTATCCATCCCAAAACAAATGCACCTCAGTTCAGCAGCCACTATTTATGTTGTTCGATGCAAATTTTATGCTGGCAAGCTCTATGCACGTATTATAATGAAAAGCTATGTTGTTTCCCAAAGTTTGCTTCAGCCAAGGAAGTTTTCATTTTCATTTAAACCTAGATTGGTTATCACCAAAATGAAGAAGCTTCTTGTACGATCAAAGCAGAGGTAGTTAGAATTACCGAAACAAAACTCTTCCATGGAACCCATTTTTTATTCACTTATGGTCGCATTGTCATTTTATTCAATGATTGATATATCATTCTTGCTATTGAAACAGTTTGATATCTCTTAGGTGTAGAAGTTGTTCGGAAATAACTTTGGATGAATTGTGTACAATCCAATCCATCCCACCCATGACCCTTATGCTAATAATGTTTCATCTTACATAATTATCAGCATTAATTCAGACTGTGAACATTTTCTCCTTTGATTTTAGTACTGACATTTGTGAAATGCCCAGAGGTATTCCAAAACATAGTGTCTTGTGGGATATTAAATAAAACTAAATAAAGATTTTATAATAGCACTTCTGATCATCAGGATAGTGTAGGAAGAGCCTTTTTCTGGACTTGAAAACTTATCAGATGTATGGAGACTGTCTGAAGGAAAAGATTGATATTGCTATCATTTTTCTTGCTAACTTAATTTTCTTATGTAATTTATGTGAAGTTACATATTAATCATATCAGTGTATTATTAAAGCTAAATACTTACTTGTTTTTACCTATTTAACACTCCTGTGCATGTCATACTCTTATTTAATATTAATTGTTTACAAGTTTCTAATTTTATATTTTGTATGAATACCATTAGCTGTCATTTTATATTGAAAACTCCGCATTGAAATAAAAATTTTGTTTTTATAATTATTTTTTAGAAATATTTAAAAATCTAAATTTAAAGACTTTCAACCCTTGAAAATGCAGCATTTCAACAAAGGTTCTCAAATTGAATGGTCGATGGTTGCAGATCAGTGTGTATTTCAACCTAGCCTAGGAATTAGGTGCATTCCTGATACTTAGTATTAATTGGAAATCATTTTATTCATAGTTTCTGGTTATTACAGAGTTTAGTTTGTCTTTCACTGGTTTGTTGTCTCTTGAGTTTTCCTAAATCAATATGAAAAGGGTGTCTGATCCAAACTTCATTCATTTGATTAATGGCTTTTTTAATTACTTATTTTTCTAACTGCCTCTTTCAAAGTTTTCTGATTCAAATGCTGGGTTTGGAGTGATTTCATCAAGAGGTTTGAACTTGCAAATGTGAATAAATTTCCTAGAGAGCCAAGACTATTTTTTTTTAGACTATTTAATATCTTTTTTAGCCTCTGAGAATTTTTTATCTCTATTTAAAGGAATTCAAATCTTGCAATGAAATGTTTACTGAATGAGTGATTACAATTATGTTAAAAACTTTCCTTGGCTAAAAAATGCATCAAATTTAAAAACTCAAAAAACTCCTGCCAAAGGAATTTCCCTGGATAATGATTTTCACTTCTGTATTAAGTAGCAATGTGTGTGATATGATCACACAAAGGTATTTTCAGTGCTTTTGTTTTGACGTAATTTCCAATTTGAGCAATAATATCCAAAACTGCTTTTAAATATTTTGGAAGCATCTTAGATGCTATAGTATAGTGATGAAGGATGCAGTGTCTGATAGGAAATATATATCTTTCTCTCAAGTAGTTAAACCTGATTTTCTGCCCAAGATAGTGGGAGCACCGTCAGTACAAATATCTACTAATTCCTATGAAAGATCATTTCAATCAAACATATCATTTGTTGTGTTCACAATATCTATACATCTTCACTGATTTCTCGAGTGTGATCGTAAATTATATTATTTGATAGTGGAATTTGTGTAATTTTCTTTTTTGCTTCTTTACCACACATCAGCCATGCCCATAGATGCCAAAGATAGAGGAGGCCTGTCATGTAAATGATTGTGGTTCTTTTTTATTCCCTCTTTTTGATTACAAATAACTAATTTATTAGGTGAGTTTGATGATTTCTTGAATTTAGTCTTACTCAAGCATGAATAGAAATATGCACGTTATTTGATAGATTTTTACTAAATATTTTTCCCTTTCCCCTACCTACCCTTCCCACCTGGTGCTTGCACCCCTTGCCGCACACCTTTTTGTTGGATCACGGGGTATTTATGTCGATGTCAATAGCATATAGTTTCGCTAATGTTTCAGGAGTTGCAATGTGATTTCTTTCTTTGGCAACCCTTTGATGCCATGTGATGTCTTCTCTGGGTGGAACAAATTTATGTCCATGAAGTGTGAGACTGACTTCAAAATTGGGTTTTTGTTATTTTAAACGAGGACTGACTAATTAGAATGTTCAGGCCAGTTAGAATTTGGATGGCTCCATACAGGTGCAGCTTTTGCATGCCTTTATGAATGACAAATGTAAACTGATGTTATACTTTCTTATTACAATGTTCCTTTGGCATCATCATTCCATGAATCTGTAATTAAAATGTTTTAATCTATATCATTTCTGATCTGTCATTACATTTTTATAATAAACTAAATAATAAGCTGTAAGCTACTTAGAATAAGATTTAGCCAGCTGGTCATTCTCAGGAGGAATGTGGATTTGACTGCCTTATATTAGTCCAAGGGATTAATGTCTTATTTTTAAGGTTTGGACATTCTTTTAAAAACTAGAATAATGTAATAATTCTTAAAGGATATTGGTCCTATTATATTTTGCTTTTAATATTGCATAAAAATTTTAAAAAGTAAAAAAAATCAAGAAAATTTGGCTAAAAGATCAACATTATACAGGATTTTGATTTTAAATTTTCATTTTACTGCAAATTTTAGCCTGCAAGCTATGTCTCTGCTTTTGATAATTTATTTTGTATTTGCTTTTGTGTGAGTAATGCCTGGTGCCAGTATCAACACAGAGGCTTACATTGTACTTTGAGCAACAAAAATAGCACACATTTCTTTTCCTCAAAGGAGCATATGCAGCATATGGCTTTTCCCCCTTCCCAGTCAATGTTCATGATCTCTTACCTCAAGGCAAATGGTATTTGTTAAGGCAGGAAAAGGTCAATGTTGAGGTGATGAATTGAGTGGTTGCTCCATATGATTTCTAATGAGAATCAAACAAAATTCCCTATGCTTCAATTTATTCCTGATAGATAGCAAGGCTTTCCATAAGTTTAAGACTGCCAAATGAAGAAGAAAGAAGAATAAATTCTATAACTTCTTTGTTCTTTTCCAAGAAACTCTTGACCTAGCAGAGACAATGCTCAGAATGATGGGAACAGCAATGCTCGTACGATACAGTGACTTCAAGATAAGGAATGCCAGTTGGCACCTTGGAGATGCCAAGCAATGGAAAGTAAACAGCCTAGACATTATGGGGGGTCCTCAAAGAAGAAGCATGTGATAAGAAAACACCAAATGTCCCTAAAGTTCCCATTTGACAGACAGGACCCACTTTTTGGTGTGAAAAAAAGTTCCCTTTCATCTGATAAAGGGAAAGTAGTTTGCGTTTATTGATGAAGTATGTGTCCAGGATTTCTACCAATTGAGGAAATTACCAAAAAACCTTGGAATTGGGCTACCTTGAAAAAAATTTGAGAAAGTGCTCTGAAAAATTTATGTTGATGCATTTGAGTCTTCTAATATCTTTCCTTCTCTGCTGTGTGAAATTTCACATTTCTTGTATGCAACTATTATCATACAGTTTTTATAATTAAGTCACTCTGGGTAAATAGTTACTTGTGTTTCATTCCATCTTTCAGCTTCTTTGTTATATTTCACCCTTTCAGTATTCATTTCTGATCTCAATTGTATTCAGCACAGTCTTTGAATCTATTTTCCCAAGTGTGCAAATGGCAGTACAAGTGGCATAAAAGGTTTGAATTGGTAACAATTAGTGGTAACAAATGGACCATTTCATTTTTAGGTGTTGAGGATTGTTGTTTTAGGGTTTGAGGATTGGCATGGTGTTTTGATTTTTATTTACCTGTCTTTTATTTTCCTTGCAGGGTTTGCCTTATAGACACTCATGTGAGGGGCCTGATGACATGGTGAGTTTATACTTTTTTTTAAGTGGAGTGTGATTCTTATGCAGCATCAGCATATTAGGATCAGGAGGACTGATTATGCATACTGATACACATTTTAGACTTATGCAATCATATTTTAATTATATTCTTTGAGTGGGACTGTTTATAGAAATGGGAAGTGATTGGCCAATCTGAGTTCTATGTGCAATGAAGAAGTGTTAACCAAAGTGTGAAGTACAGTATGACCAATAACCCTTGTGCATTCCCAAGTCCTCCCAGGTGAAATGCCCGCTCCCACCCTCTTTAATTACCATTGAAGGGATATTTTGTCCTGAGCCCCTTCAAAAGGTAATTTTTTGTATGTCTGCAATCAGAATTTACTTTGCCCCTTTGCATTATCATGTAACTCTGGCTCATCACTGTAAAGAATTAAAGAGCAGTAAGGGGGTGGATTCCATGCATTCTTAAAATAATGTAAACCATTGACAAATAAAAACAACCTATGGCAAAGCGAAGATTAAGTACTTCAATAGACTTCGCATTCAAGACTTTTCTCTCTCTGTTGATTCACATCAGGTTTGATTATTTAAATTTGGGATTAGATTAATTCCAAGCTTAACTTTCATAGTGCACATACATACAATGTTATAACTTGATTTCTCTTTAAATTCTGAGTGACCAAATGCAAATCAGGGTGTCTAGTGTCCAGGAAAACTGAGAATTGAATGGGAATTCCAATTTCACTGGGAAAAACAGGAATTTGTTAGCTGCTTGGGAATTTTAAAATATCTTCTCAGATAAAGGTGAAGTGAAATTTTGCATGATTAGTGCGGTGTAAAAGTACCACCCAATTTTATATCATGCTGGATTAATGTTGATGTGATGACCAGCTCTCAGTGGCTTGATGGGGCCTGGGCCAGTTCCTCAAGGTCTATCATATGAAGTTATTTGCTCTCATTTTAAATCTTAATGAGTTTTTTAGTTGATTGAATAAATGTAGTCGAAAAACCAACCAGACTCTGATGACATAATCATGTACATTTATAATCTTCATTCTTGCCATTTTTTTTAACTAGATATTATTTGAAAGTAACTTCTCTATTTGTATGAAGTCTGTGATAATGGTATTTTTAAGAGGAAATAATGAGTGATTTTTTAGTGTGATTGTTTACAGCCTGCCATCTCTAAAATTATGATATCATTTTTGTCTGATCTTTTATTGATTAAGTCCTTATAATCTCTGGACTGCCATACAGCATCCCATTCATATCACATCACATCAATAGTGATATAATATGTTCACTGCTACATGCTGAACTGAATAGATAGAGCAGTACCCAGCATAAACCCATATGGCATGATTTAAAATTCAAATGTGTCCATGTAATGTAGTGTTAAACTGGGATTAGTTGTTTTAAAATCTCCATCACTGTTGTGGTAACCACGATAGAATTGATGAGTATATTGTGGAACAATAGAGATTGCATCTCAAGTAGTCCTGTTTCCCTATTTTAAATTTTGTGTCAATTTAATTTGAATTATCATTCAATCTGGCTTTTAGGAAAATTCCAAGCAGGAAAAGAGATGGGTTGAAGGTATTTTTAGAGCCTCCCTCAAGCAGGGGCCATGAGACAGGAGCTCCTGAATCTGACAGGTTATGTCAAGAGAATTCTTTAAAAAATCTAGGTTGAACTAAAATTTCCTAGAAATGGCATCAACAAGTTTTACTTAGCACCCTGACAAATTGAATTCTGAAGAGTCACCACTTGTTGCTACTAAATAATAACTCATTATGATATTTATGAGATTCATGCAAGGCACTTGCCTAGGATGCCTGATGTAGATGAAAAAATCTGTATGCTCTATCAATGAGTATCTGTTCTTCAGGGGAATATGCTCATATTTTGTGCGTGCAAATGCAGCACTAGTAGTAGTTTCTGGGGAGGCGACCGACAGCTGAGGTCATTTGCGCATTAGGGATGGACTGGAAAGGATGTAGGGTGGAGAGAAATCCAGCTTGGGCATTAGCCTACTCGTAACGAAAGGTGCCAAGCTTAATGTCCCATCCGACGAACGACGTGCACCCTCAAAGTTCTCTCCATAAAGCATCTCAACTAGGGATTGGGATACCACTGAAAAATATCTGCCACCTCCAGGATTCGAACCTGGGCCCTCTTTGTGGGAAGTCAGTACGTTAGGTACTGCACCATCCTGATCCCCAAATGCTGCAGTACCATTAGATTAGGCACCCGAGGGTTATGAGTTGGCTCAAAACCTTGAAGAATGATTTTTTATCCTTTGAAAGCCTGGAAGAAACCGGGAATCAGAGATCATCTGCATTATTGCTGACCACACGAATACGTTTTAGTTGATTTTGATGAAGTTTTTAAAAGTGTTACTTTGTCTAATGTGCATTTATTTAGGAGCAAATGTTTACATGAATATTTTGGGTTGTTTGTGAAATTGTTGTAATCCTGAGATGTGGGTAAGTGAAATGGTTGTAGCAGATAGGTTCTCATTGGAGTGAGTTAGGGGTGAATGTTCTCTAATGGCAGCTTTCCTTTGCAGCCTGCCCATGTGAAGGCCTGCTTCCTGGGCTCCTCCCTCACCATCCCCATCTCAGAAGGGAAATTGAATTTAGGCACATGGCAGGGTGTCTGGTTGTGTGAACATCGGGACCGTGCAGGGTCAAGGAAGCTGGTGGTCACCATCAATGGGTGTTTGGGGTCACAACCAGGATCGAGGTCAAGGTCTCCAATGTCACCAGTTTCTCCTCTTGCATCGACCAGCAGTTAAAAAGAGGGGGAAGAGGAGGAAGAGCGGTGTCTTGGAGGAGTTCCTCTTGTTGGACTCGAGAAGCCGAAGACTCTTATGAATGCTCCCCTCAAGACTAATTCTTGTTTCTTGTTCATACAGTATGCAGATGAAAAAATAAACCCTCTGGGATCTGTGGAAATAAGGTTGGGGATCATAGATAGACACACATTGAAGATGAAATGTCATGTGTTGCTAAAGGCATTGGTGATGGCCAAGTTCGATAATGTGCCAAGTAAAGAAAGAGTGGTTAAGAATGGTAAATTGATGGTATCAAGCATTGTAAGAGAATGTTTGACTGGTAAGGCTGTTATCCTAGAAGAATTTAGTCATTAGGGGCGGAGTTGTGGAGGTTTTTATGAAATAGATAAATGACAAGGAATATTAAAATATCTCAGATGACGCTGTTGAATAAGGTAATAAGGTCCACAGATTTGAGTTGGGCATGTGATGGTGTCATGGAGATTGGAAAATGGGCTGTTGTGAACAGCTCATTTCTGGATCTCCATAATATCAGGGATATTTCATCCCATGGTGTTCATGAATACAATGGGATGAAATATCTCTGATATTATGAATTCATGTAATTCTAGTGAAATATCCACTTCTGACCATGCTGTTGCATATAATTGCTACTTTTGTTTGCAGTTTTCAAATGAAAAAAAAGTATTTCGTAAGTATACAAAGAGATAAATAAGGTCATTGGCTTGGGATACTCTTATATGATTGAGCAATTAAGTCCTCATTTAATGTAGCCAAATTCCCCTCTTTCGTGTCTCAAACAAGGGTGAGTAACACTGCCAAAATATTCACTATTACTTAGGCACATGCACCACCAATTGTCCACCTGGAGCTGTTTAACATTAAGATGATGGGGCAAGTAATTCAAATTGTGAGCAATTACTAATGTTATATTATTTGGATTTCTGCCTTAAAATTATATCGCATTTAAGAAATTAGGATTTTTTTCATTCTGAAGAACACTGAAACTAAAGTTGCTGCTTGTGTTAATGGCCTTGACTTAAGTACTTTTTATTCCATTTGTGTTTGTTGATGATATGAAGTTTGTAATATCTCAATTTTTTATGTTCCTTAAATGTAGGATGCGTTCTACTAAAAATGGATATTATTCTATTTTTTTATGCTCTATTTTTTATGTTCTATTTTTTATGTTCTATTTTTTTATGGATATTATTATGTTATGTTCTATTATGTTATGGATGAGAGTCCATATTTTGAATTTTCCTTTGTTATGGAAATTTGGAAATTCACACAGCCTTGAAAACGCTTTTGTACTGTCTTGGTATTCAGGTCTTCCACATTTTGAGCTAACCGTACAGATGAAATGACTGATGATGATTATTCAAGGTTCACATTAAAGTTGCACTGACAGCGAGTAAAAGTTGCAATTGAAATCTGATAAAATAGTTCTCTGCCACTTAGACAGATAACGAAGAACTTCTTTCTTTTGGAGAGGAAGAGGCATCAAATTTATCAATAAATGAAATATAAGTACAAAATATGATAACCCCCAATTTCTTTACTGTTGGTTGAGAACATCTGAGAAGCAATTCATTTGCGCTGATGTCACCAATGTTATTAGTTATTTTTATGTTGATGTATGTTGGGTGAATTATGTATTTCACTGTATTTTCTGATCATGCCCACCTAGAAATTCCATTCAGGTATACATATTTTGGTTCACGATAGATTGGAACTAACACAAACAGTGTATCCATGTGGAGTTCAGCAAGGCGTACAGAAATGGTAATTGGTTGGAATATAAATCAATCATGTACATTGACAAAATAAATGCTATTTTTTAAAAATGGTTTTGTGTGTACCTTAAGTATGACTTTCTATATGGTGCTGACAACTGTCCAACAATATTGAAATAGAAAATATCCTTCAAATAAGCACGAGGGAGTTAATTGCTAAGGCAGAGTGCCTCCAGTGAGGCCTGAAGGATATATTTGTCGTCTTGTTGAGTAATTCCTTGATATTAACACATATTTAATGGTGCATGCATACATTTTCTTGTCTTTTTGATGAGTAATCCTTTCCTCTTTGTTATTTCTCAGAAAGTATTTTCATCTTCACTAAAGCTTATGTGGAATTGGCTAGTATAACTTTTCATCTCTTCAGAGTTATTGTTTCATCACCAATGCTGTTGTTATATTTTATCTTTGCAATGTTTTGAATTTGGTATGGCAGTATCTGGGTTTTCTCTATGAAATGGATTTAAAACTGGACCATTTGTTAAATTGGATAGATCATTTTGGTTGGTTATTTTGACCACGTATTGGACTTAAATGATAATTTTAGCTATTGAATTTTATTTTTTCTTATTTGCATTCCTGAATGCAAAGATTCATTTATTGTGAATAAGATGAAGGATTTAATTTTGCGCACAATTAAGTATGATACACCTTCATCTATTTACATCTAGGTTTGAATATGTTTGTATTGTATTGTTTTTTTTACTGTAAAGGCCTGAAAGAAAAGGTACGAAGAAGTTTAAACATTTCTTAAGCACAATGCGGATGATAATTTCAATTATTACTATGAAATATCCAAATTTTAGTTGGAAATACAATACAGATGCTAACAAGAGGGCAGCATTTATTAGATACTATGTAAGTTTGTCAAATCACTTAGTTATATAATTTACATTTTTCTCTTCAGTTATTAAATTGCAGTAGTTGTAATTGATATTTTTATATTTAAATTATTGTATGTCTTTCATAAAGTCTGCTTTGGTCCAGTATTTTCTCTACAAGTGTCTTTGTTAATTAAATAAAACTCATGTTATTCAATTAATTCTTAAAATATATTAAAATGATGAGACAATATTAAAAATGACAGCAATGCATAGAGTAATTATATTTTGTCACACCTTAAGCATGTTTATTAGTCTGTGGTAGCTTTCTATGGAATAATTCTGTTGTAATTTTTATTGCAATTTAATTTGGAAAATGGAAAGCTGATAAATTTGTGTGTTTTTATGCCTTTGAATAGCACGCTATTAAAGACTGAGTTATTGAGATAAAAATGTATGAACTTGAATAAGGGAATATGAGTGAATTGGAAAAAAGTTGTCACCTAAACAGAGCTTATATCATTGAGTCATAAAGCTTTATTCCTATTGACATTCACAAATGGTTTTACCTTATTTCAATGTTCCTTGATCATCCTTGCTACAATATGGGAGCAATTTAATGATTGTGATAAAGTGAAAAAGACCTTTTATGGGAAGCTATCATTCCCTTCATTCAATATATCTCTAAATAAAACCACTTTGTAAAGTTAGCACTGGTGTTGGCATAAGACAGTCATTATCTATTTTACATTTCTTTTGATTGTAAATTTGAGCTACTCCATTCCTGATTTTTGTCAAATTTTCTAATTTAAAATGGAATAAAATGCCAACATATGGGTATAGTTTCGTAGTTGGTCCCAGAAGTACCTGACTAAACAAAGAAAACAAAAATTTTGGAAAAAAAAATGTATTTATTTCAGAACATTATCTCCTTTCAGCTCTATACACTTTTCGCAGTGATGTTTAATAAGTTCGATACCCTTTTTACAATAAGAACTGTCTTGCTCCTCAAAATATCTATTAACTGCCGACATCACTTCTTCACGGTTGGAAAATCTATGACCACCGAGCCATTTGTTCAAGTTTGTGAACAGAATCTGAGGGGGCTAAACCTGGCAAAAAGGGTGCGTGAGGATATTAATTCATGAACTTTGGCCATTGCAATAACGGATTTGTGAGCTGGTTCATTGTCTTGATGAAACAACACTTTCTTCAGAGCCAAATGCTGCTGCTTTTGCTTGATTTCTTTGCTCAAATGTTGCAATAAGTTTGCATAATACTCGCTTTTAATAGTTTTTCCTTTTTCAAGATAGTCAATGAAAATTATCCCATGCGCAGCCCAAAAAACCGACGCCATGAACTTGCCTGCAGATGAAACGGTCTTCACCTTCTTTGTAGCCGGTTCTCCCTTTTGAATCCATTGGTTTTTTTGTCTTGGGTGTGCAGTAATGGAACCATGTTTCATCCATGGTTATGAAACGGCACAAAAATTCTGCTTTGTTGCTGTGAAACTTTGCTAAACACTCAATTGAAACATCTTCACGGCATTGATTTTGCTCGAGTGTGAACAAACGCGGCACCCATCTTGCATACAGCTTTCTCATGTCCAAATTTTCAGTTAATATGCGATGTACCACGCTTTGAAATGCCTACTGTGTCTGCCAGCTCGCACACTTTCAGTCTACGACCATCCAGTATCACTTTGTGGATTTTCTTCACCATATCTGGAGTTGTCACCTCATTTGGCTGACCAATGCGATGCTTGTCTTGACAGCTTGTATGCTCCCGCTTAAACTCTGCTACCCAATGTGTTACTGTTGTAAATGAAGGAGCAGACTCGCCCAGAGTCGAATCCATTTCGGCTTTTATATTGGTTGGGCTGAGACCTTTCAAATAAAAGTATTGTATCACATAACAATGACCAATTTTCTCCATTTTCACAAATTCACTGAAAACTTTCAGTATTGATGGCTGCCAAACCAATGCTAAACAACGTGGTGTCTTCAAACTTGAAACATATGCTTTATAGAGTGCATACTTTCTAATGCAGAGATATTTTCCAAACGACTACTGCCATCTAGATCAGGCCCGGTACTTCTGGGACCACCCTCGTAGAAGACCCTCCAAGGAATATGTTGTTACTAGATTTGGAATTAGCGCATTATAGCAAAGAACTGGGATTACATTTAAATGAAGTCAATAGATAATATTTTTACAGATTTTTGAGATTACATTGGAATCTGTGTTGCATATCTCTGTTGCCTCGTGTATAGCATATATTTTAGTCAGTCTAATATTTCTTGGAAGTCTGGAGATATAAATCACCAGGTCAATTTTATGACTGAGGTAATTATAATTTCTTTGTATTTTATTACAAGCATTCTCCAATCTAGTTTTATACACATTTTATTTTACAGTTAAAGATCTTTTTTGGCCATCTTACTTTCCAAGGGTATTTGCAGAAAATTGTACAAGTCAGAACATTACTACAGACACATCTGCTTCACTTCTATGCTGGGACAAGTGATCACTCAAGTTTTATGAACAGGAAGAGGATTAGCCACCTGAAACTGAGTCACTCAATTTCAATCTTGCTAATGAAAGTAGTTGATGAAGAAGCCTTGAGAAAGACAATTCACCAAACCTGTCATTTGCTCAAGTCAATATGCAAAGTACCCAACCCATGGACATTTTGATTCAAGTGTGATCTTGATTGGGGTTTAATCACCCTGTTATGATCTTTCACAAGTTTTGTACATTTTTTCTTACTTCTGTGTTTACATATTCTTTGGAATATGTATTTGATTTAATGATATGAGGAAAGAAAATTTAAGAGGGCATGATAACTATGTGTTTAATGGGAAGAGAAATTGGCTGGTGAATGGATGGTTCCAGGTTCAAATTCAAATGCATTTGGACATTTAAAAAACTATGGTGTGTGAGTTCTCTTGACACCAAATTGGAAGTCGTATCAATTTGAATAGGAAACTGTTCCATGCTGTAATGTGTGTGATCTTCAAATTTGTTCGGTTTTAGCTGATGGCAATTATGGTTGTATGCTCTGCTTTACTTAGAGCATTTTAGGTTTAGAGGTCTTCTTAGGTTTGCTTCAGCTTATGATAATTAAAATGAAAAACCAAATATACAACTGAAATCATGTTTCGCCAAAACCTAATGGAAGTAAAATTGTTTTTTTATGAAAGTGGTTTTTGGAGATTTGCTCTTTTGAGAGTAATTATCATTAAAATCCAGGTGGTATGCAAATCCCTAGTGTCGCAATCGAACTTGATGCCATATCATGCATGAGCTTCAATAATGGCCCAGCATTGCGCCATAAAATATTCACAGTCCGACCTTTCTTAGAATGAAGTTCTCATGCCTTCCATATCACTTGCAGGCCATAATCGCACAGTCAACCCAGTGGTGGTTTTTATACTTGCTACCTCAAATCTTCCTACGTGTCACAATTTAGTATTCTATGCATCACCCCTAACCTACTCCTCTTTCTTCTATTCTGCAAACTCTGGTGACAATACCCAACATGTCTGAAATGCTATCTGAACTTACCTGCCTACTGAGTACATGTTTTTTTGCACTTTTTCTATTTTTAAATGTGTTGCACCTCAAATGGGTCCCATGTTTTGGATTTGTACTCTAGGATAGAGTGAACATAAGCAAGCATCTAATGTACTCCAGGATAGATTACATTAGATGCTTTCCACATCACACTATCCACTTTCGAATTCCCTAGTTAGGTAAACATAAATAAATGTTTGCAATTACTGCTGCTCTGAACTATTTATCTAAAAAAAGAGTGCAAATATTCTGATGTGTTATTTTTATTTGAAAAGAAATACGCACCTTCTTATGTTAATGTGCATATTATTTTTTATTACCCTGTTTGCAAAGAAATTAATGCCATTTTGGAGTATCAAAGTCTATAATATTACTATCGAAACTAGAATAATATGTTGTTAAGGGTGTTGCACTGAAACTAATGAAGTCATGTTTGATGATTGCCACTAATTGTTGAATTTGATGGCTGTCAATCTACAGCTCTTAAAGTAAAATGTGGTGTCCCACAGGACTCGAGTGATTGGCCCAGTACTTTTCATCATAATGATTAATGATTTTCCCTGTAATATGAAATCTACATCTGTTTTATATTCTGCTGACACCACTTTTTTGCTAAAATGTTAACATCTAGAAGATGCAAAGACGTGTTGTCCAAAGACAGGCTAAGGAATGGTTTCATATTAATAACTTATAGTTAAATACTAAATAAAGCCAGCATATTGTATGCAGTCTTAAATCAAAAATAACTGAAATTGAAACTGCTAAAATACTAGGAATTTATATTGATACAAAACTTAACTGGGAGACCCATATCAGTCAGATCTTTAAGAAACTGAGTAAAGCTGGTTACATGTTAAGAAAGCTCAACTTTCTCATTTCAAATTAGGTTCGTTTTACACTTGACAATGCCTTCTTTCAATGTTATTTGAATTATGGGGTTGAGTTGTGGTGTCATTTCCCACGTAAAACTAATTTGCTACTACTAAGGTAAACTATTTGCTCTCTTAGAAATTTGCCACTGCATGATACCTGCAAGCATTTTTATTATGTATGTATGGAATCATTCCTGTATTTAGTTCATATTGCTTTAAGGCTCTGACCTATGTGAAAATTAATCTAGAAACTTACCAATTAAGATCTTACAACTTATGTCATAACATGAACATTCGATTGTATAGTTGGCTGCCAACTCAGTTGAAATCAGACCATCCCAAATTTCAAGAATAGCATATATAACTAACTACTTCTTACCCTGTTTACTCAATTGATGAATTCTTTTGTGACAATCTTCATCACATTTAAGAACTTATGTTTGTATATTAAGTAATATATTGATGACATTTAATATGGTTGTACCATTTTTCAAAATGAATAAAGTAAAATTATTATATGCTGATTGCATCACACATAGGATCTGTCTCTTTAACAGATTACAAATAAAATTTTTGATTATATATTAATGTTGTAACTAGGAATTTTTATAGCATACCTTCACATCTTAGATCATACTGGATAACTCTTTTACAGCTAAAACTGTCAATTTCATTATAAATAGTACAAAAGAGAGGTGGAGGCACGGCAAACTATAAATAACATTCATTGGATCATGTTATAAATGTATATATTAACCGTGCAGATGAGATGTCTGTTCATTGCTGTTCATATTTCAGTTGGCCATCAGTATGAAGGAAAGGTGTACAATAATGCATGCTAACCTATGTGTCAACGCACTACTCTCAACTTTAATACAGTCCTGATGACATAACAAAGGGTATTATTATTATTGGGTAATCTACAGGTTAAGGTAGGTTTTTGGATGGACACAACTAAAGGGTATTAAATGACAGTTATAAAACGATTGAGCTCTTAAAAATCCGTTTGTGCCGATTGCGGATAAAGCACAGGAGGGGTATCTGTTGTTGCAAACCATTTCTGGGAATCCCCGAGCTGATACAGGGTATGCTTCTTTCACCAGTTTTTCTTAGGACTTTGAGATTCTGATCTTAAATAAATAGATCGAAATCTAACAATAGGATATCTGGATTATGTGGAAAGTGATAAAAACCACCATTTCCTCATTTGTGTTTATAACTGTTTAATTCATTCATTGTATATCCCCGTAGTTTGATCAGTGGCTTGCGCACTTGTACTTCACCACTATTCAATATTTTCCTATCCCATTTACTTATGACTGTACATACTGTTTAAACGAGATGAAAAACCTTTACTATCTGCTCAGCTAAATGATTTTTTATTGTACTTTAACTGTACTTTGTAATAGAAGTACCACTCTTTCTGCAGGGCATTTCGAAATTCGTATGGCCAGGACACGCGTACGGGTAAATTGGTCTTACATTTGGCCCCGGGTCGATCATATGACCTCTACCGATTCCGAGTTGGTGGTTGGCCTTAACGTTTGGCCAGGAGAAGGACAGTCGCATTTCAGAGCATCTAAAACTGCCTGTTCAAATCTGTGCGAAGCTTTGAAGCTGAAGATAAATTTCAAAAGGAGACAGTTTAAACTATCACGAAGTCTCAGAATTTAAAAAGTAGTCGAATGGTTTAGAGTTTCACGGAATTAACTTATATTCATTGCAATATCATCAGTTGTTCGTCGTAGCTTCCCCCTTCATCGAAATGTAGTCTTTTGCACCTTCTTAATTACGTAAATTGTCATATGAAGAATAGTGACTTTAAAAGAGCCAATATGTTCTTATAAGCTGGATATATAAATATGTAGGAGGAGAAAGATTTCACTTTTGTCTCAACATAAGTAGTAGTAGAAGTTTTTGGGGAGGCGACCGACAGCTGAGGTCATTTGTGCCATTAGTGGTGGACGGGAAAGGAAGAAGGGTGGAGAGAAACCCGGCGTCGGCATTATCCTACTCTTAACGAAAGGCGCCAAGCTTAACGTCCCATCCGACGAACGGCGTACTCACTGCAAGTTCACTCTACAAAGCACCTCAAGTTGGGATCGGGATACCACTGAAAAATATCTGCCGCCTCCAGGATTAATATATAATCCAAGATTAACTAAGAAGAACTTTTCTTAGTTCACTAATTCACTGAACTAAGAAGTTCTTCTTAGTTCACTAATATATCTATTTTTTGAAAAAGTTATTTTTTCAACACGTTTAATTATGCTCACTCCTGAAACCTTTGCTTTTACAACTCACCTGTTCCCGTGACCCCATTTCTATTGAGGGCGACCAATATATTTCTGTTCCCCAAACTTCCAGAAATTCGCTGCTCTTATTCTCGACTAGTAGAAAACATGCTTAGTTACAGTTCAGGTCCGCTTCGAGCTAGTGCGATTCAATTGCATTCTTATTTAATAACGGTCCTCTCAAAGACTAATTCTAAAAGAAAGGTTTCACGTCATGGAAAATTAAAACTAAGAAGGAAAGGATACGCGGTGACTGTAATCTAGTAAAATATCACAGGGAATCAGTTTGGTACCGTGACTTGTTTGATGTAAAGGATTTCCCACACAGCAGCTTTTAACTTCAAATGGTGGCAAGATTTTTAAGCCTCAACCTGATCCTAGAGCTGTTGTTCCGCTAATTTTGTTATCGTTGAGATAATTATCATGAAATATATTTCGTGACGGTATGAATGGGCAATGACGGAGAGGATAGGTTGAAAGGAACCCGCCGTTGGCATTAATATTAGGTGACCCTACCGGAAGGCCTCAAGGAGTCAGCCGTTTAAGGACAAGTCCGACAGGCACCTACTTGAAGCATCTTTCACTCAAAAAGCGTGCAAATTATTAGATTCTTACAGGGATAAGTAATGCTGGTATTCGTTGCTCTCACTAATCAAGTCTCACGCATGTTATCCAACCTGACTGGTAACGATCGATTCATTACAAATGCATACATTCATGAAATGCGAAGATTACTCGTAAGGTGGATAAGGTACAGCCAATTACTTGAAGTACAATTTTAAGGTGAACGAATCAGACCACGCGGGGAACTCGATACGAGTATTTCCACTAATATGAATCAACGAAGTAGGCTTACTATGTGAGCTATACGTTTCCAGATAAATGCTATATTTTCACCCCCTCATGTCTTACGCACGATCTATGCTTATGACCCACATGGAGCTCCGCTCATGCTCGCTCTGGAGTTAACAAAGAAATTTGATGGAAAAATATCACATTGAAGCCATTTCTGTCACGTCACTTTAACATTCCGGCAGCGCCATCGTAGAATTGAACAATTCATTTTTCAAAAGCGCCTTTTAAAATGATCTTGAGATGTTCCAAAATACGTAGCTACGATATTTTCTGAAAAAAACATTGGCATTTTAAGGATTCGGATTTGTAACTCCCTTCATCATTTTTACTTAGCATTATGGAACCCCAAGTATTTTCTGAAACATCTCTTTTCATTACACTTTACAGCCAACACTTTTGCTTAACCGATAACCTAAATTATTTCTGATGTACATACTTATAAAGCACCGTTTAGTAGTCTATATTATTTAGAATTCCTTTACACAGCTTATAATTCTAAATTATTTTTTCGATGTACATCTAACAAGCACCAGCTCTTGCACAAAAAACACCTGAGCTATCAGAATCGTCGTGGAAAAGATTGCAGGTCGTCTTCATGGAAGCTCAAAATTTCCCACAAAATTTAGTGTAAACGATTACTTTAGAGAGTACTTCTCATTTTTTCTCACTACTTTGCTGTGCTTATTAACACCAATTCTCTATATTTCACTGAAATGAGAAACTTTTTACACGCATTTTCAAGCTTATTGCATTCTCAATGTGCTTTTTCATTTTCAATAACCTGAGCATTTTGTCTTTTACATATTCCACATCCCATGACACATCACCACCAAAATGTAGGCATGGGAAGGGAAACAGCTCATTTTTCTTATTCCGTTGGCATAACCAGTCATGGTTAAATTATAGGTCACGGTTAAATTTTCAATGGTATTTCTATTTTATACCGGTTGACACTCAAATTAGACCTTTTTATAGGCTGAGTTCCTTTCCTTAGAATTTCATTGTTGCAGCGAAAAAGATAACATTAATATCTTTGACTTAAGTCCACTCCTTTTAAGGCATCTTGTTTTCAGATGCTCCGCGCGGGATGTCACTCTTTCACCGATTTTATCGACGGTTTCTAAAGCAGGACTTCTCGACTCGAGTCCTCGGAAAGCAAGCGCCTGCTTAATATTTCGCTTTACATTGCCTAAAGTGCCGTAATTTCCGTCGGGCCACGTGCCATCTAAGCCCTTCCCAACGCGAAGGGCTTGCCGCCAAAAGCCCTTCCGGCGCTGCTCCTCTCACCGCTCTTCGAGCGAGCCGGCCAGAGCCACCGTAGAACCTACCCAATCTCACGTCTAGCCTTCGTCCTACAAATCAAAACCTCCTCGTCTCGTCTCCTTCTCGACATAAACCATCGGAGCAGCACCGTTTTGGCTCACGTAAGAAACCTCAGGCTACATCGCTGTAATATCATTTTGGCCGGTGGCGCTCCGAAAACTGCCCGTTCAAAGCGTGAAAATATTCGAGAATTGCTTCCACCATACGTAACACTTGAAACTTCACTTCGTCCAACGACAAGTTATTCTCATGGAAACATGTAGGAACGCTGCAGCTCTAATGTACGCTAATGTAGGCTGCCATATATATATATATATGGCATATATATATATATGGCAGCAATCCTTATGTAATGCAATACCTGATGTATTATTGTGCACTTAGTTTACACCTAAAGTATTAATTTAATTTCAATCCTTCCCGAATATTTAATTTCCCGACTTTCAATGCTCCACAGGCAGCTCCGTGAAAATATGATGGAGTAAAACTTGAAACACCAGTGGAAATATGAATTAAATGAAGGTGTACGGATAAAAAAACAGGGTTCAATCTCCTGTGAGAAGCATTCCTTGCAGCATTAGATTCTCATCTCAGTAAGTGGTGGCTTTTATTTGAATCCCTCTGCAGTGCCTCCCATGCCCGGTGCTTACTTGTTTAGTTCTCTCCCACGAAAAACGTTCCTTATATTCTTTCATATATTCGTCTTTTTCTTCCCTACCTACATATGAGAAGTTCATCCTTCCTTATCGGCATGGAATCGAATGGGAGATATTCTTCTTTCAACTGACTCTTCATACATACGTTGCTTCGATTTTTCCGTGTCACATTCGTTAGAATACTAAGTTCTGCATTCATTTATCCCTATATTTCCGTGACTTATGGATGCTATGGATTGATTGACTTATGCACGCATAGATATTGACTTATGTACGCATAAATATTGACATATTTCTAATCATCCGATTCCAGCTGGTTTGTGCGGTCTAATTTTAACATTTATAATCAGTTTATATATCTGTTTCTTGCGTTTTTTGTGCAATTATTACTTGTAATGGAACAAATATTTCTTCTGGGATCTTTTTGTTAATAGCTTGTTCCATTTCTCCTATGAGTGGAGCGTACCATCATTAATATCTGATCATCTTCAAAAAATAAAACAATTACACTCAGCTATTTTAGCCATTTTGAACTTCCTAAGTTCTTGTAGTTCGAACCCTACATTCTATTTATTTGAGCTAAAACCTAACAAAGCTCTATTCAGTTAATTAAATTCAAGTTATCTAATCACCACAGAAAAATTCTAGTAAATTTCCTTTATTCATGATTATTTTAAAATAGCCCTATTTGTGAAGATTATACTTTGTAATTGTTCAAAAGAATACTTGAGCTTCATCTATTTATCTAAAAAAGTTATCCGACAAATATGAAAGTAGGCTATAAATCGATAGTCTGAAGAATAATTTTTTTCTAAAGCAGGACAAATGAAATAACTTTTGAGAAAATAATGAAATTTTTTGCTAATAAAGTTCTAATTTTTACCATTTCTAATTCTTAATGTGGAAATGTATAGCTTGATACGACAAGTGGTTACTTAAAGACATGACTTCCCTGTAAATGGTAATTGCAAATGCCATTTCAGGATTTCACTTCACTCGGGGACATCTATTGCTTGACTGAACTTAATATATTATTTTATACGCTCAGCTAATATCCCTCCTATTAGATGCAGAATCTTTATTCGGGCGTCAGCACCACCGCAAGGTAATGCGACATTTCCTTTGAAAATTGTTCGGGTTATATCTTCTGCCAAGAGTTAAGTGACTGAGATTTATGCCTAGTAAAAATTGTAAATTATGTTTAAGTTAATAATTACATTACTTATTTAAAACCAATATTCAAGTGTAACTCTATATTTGTGTCAAATCGGATATTAGAAAATATCTCGGGGTTAAATTTCCCCGAAAATAGTATTTGGAGAATTGGGTATATATTTGGTCATTAAAATGAAACGGAAATTATTGCTGCAAAGCAATTTTCCACCTGGCATTATGATATAATCATCTTTTTCATAATGTTATTTCGTAACGTCATTACCATGCTATCTGCTTTTAGGAATATGAATGAACATAAAATGGATCGCTGCAGCATTGTGTTGGTATTGCAAAGTAGTGTGTAAAAAATTCTTTACAGGGCAATCACGCATAAAAAATTGGGTGTGCATTTACTGATGAAAATTACACAGGCCTACAAAAAAAATTTTTTTTTGGTGCTGGGAATCTTTGTGATGATTTTAACTATATTTGTAGAGCTGAATCCAAATATGAAATCCGTTTTTATTTAACAGCTCTACTTTTTTAGATATGGCACATCTTACGATTAGTTGTTTTAATATTTGATATATTCCGGAAAATAATTTTCAAAGTTCAATAAATCTATAAGTCTACTAATTTATAATCACTCTGCGGTGTTCCTTTTATTTTCAATAAACTGTCATTAAGTTTTATGTATATTTCTATATTGTAGGCAAAGTGGCTACACAAAATATCCTTGTTTCTTGTGCCTCTGGGATAGCAGGGACAGACAAAACCACTGGATTAAGAAGGAGTGGCCTAAGAGAGAAAACTTGGTTGTTGGGAAAGAAAATATCATTGCTGAATCTTTAGTTGAAAGAGAGAAAATTATCTTACCGCCTCTACATATTAAACTAGGCCTGATGAAGCAATTTGTAAAGGCTCTTGACAAGGATGGACCATGCTTCGGCTACTTAAGACTAAAGATGCCCCATATAAGTATTGAAAAACTTAAAGCTGGTATTTTTGAGGGGCCACAAATCAGACAACTTACAAAGGATCCTGCTTTTGTCGAGTCAATGAATGAGATTTAAAAAATTAGTTGGATGTCATTTGTTGAGGTCATAAAAAATTTCCTAGGAAATCACAAAAGTGAAAATTATATTGAGCTGGTAAACATTATGTTCAGTAACTTCAAATCACTTGGATGTAATATAAGCACAAAAGTTCACTACCTACACAGCCACTTAGACAATTTTCTTGGAAATTTAGGAGACACAAGTGAAGAACAAGGTGAAAGATTTCACCAGGATATAAAAACAATGGAAGCTCGCTACCAAGGAAGATGGGATAACCATATGATGGCAGATTACTGCTGGTGCTTAAAACGAGACTGTTTGAACAAAGTGCACTCAAGAAAATCGCGCAAAAGAAGCTTCCGATGTGTTGAGTGATGTTTTTATGTATTTTTTTCTTTTCAATTTGTTTTATCACAGTAAAAAATTTTAGTATTTGTGTTCAATTGTATTGTAAAATTCTGTTGTGTTTGTGGGTGATTTAACAGCCCTAGAAATAAATCAAGTCTTTATATTTAGTGGGTTTTATTATCAATATAATATTCCCATATCATCATGTAGAAGATTTTTTTACGTAAGTAACAATATATCTATATCTTGAAAACTATAGCTGATAGGAAAAAACTAGTGTCATAATTGGATTCAGCACCCCAATTGTTCTTTAAATCAGCATTAAAAGCTCCGGCACCAAAACCACTGTTGGCCTGTGTTATTGGAGATATTTTTTCAGATGAATATGAAATTGATTTGAATTAAAATTGATGAAAAATTGTAATCATGGCTTTTCCAAAATATCTAAAGCGATTGAAAACGGGAAATTGTATTTTTTTTCTGATAAAAATATATTTCTTCATGAATTTTGCAAAATATTATCCACAGAATAATGCCGAAAAAGCGTGCCGACGCTTTTCAGTTTATTTTCCCTTTGAGAATTTTTCCCTCGGAACCCCGCCTGAATGTCATTTTTGAAGGTAGTTCCCCGGCTTAAGTTACTATTTAAGTTTAAATATGTATTGAAGGCCGTCTCAATGGATCAAGACAAGCACGGGGACGTTTGAAATTAGAATCTCAGCCTTGATAAAACACTTTCCAAGCAACGGAAGCCACAGCAATGAAATATCATTTCTCTTTCTTTGATTTTATTGCAAACTATTAGACAATTGCTACGATATTTTACGTAAAATTTCCAAAATGTTGTAGATCTTACCCTACCACCATCCTATGACCCTCAAAACGATGCTGCCTTACTTTTACCGCTGGCCTTTTATGGCCAATGGAGGTAATTCTGAAGCAACGGAATCAGTGGCGATCCACATTTTTAGAAAATACTGTCTGAATGTTAACATAAAATGAACGTACCTACGGTTGTTAAGCAATGAAAACGAGATAGCCGAGTTTATGGTCTCGGCTATCTCGTTTTCATTAGTCTGAAAATTTCCGACAGGTTTTTGTTAATTCTTCCATCCATGAAGCTCTCGCAAAATTACATCCTGCTCCTATCCAGTAATCCCTTCGGTCCCTCAGAGCTCATGACATATTCCATTGCCTGCTCCTCGTAATTCATCCTGGGTCTTCCTCCCGGATACCTCCCCTCTCCGCTCTCTCAAACTTTGTTCGACAGGAAGCCTCGGGATGTCATGTCTCAATCACTTCCCCTCTTCTTCGAGTGAGTATCTTCCACTGGCTTCTCCCTTCACCCACTCTTCGAAGTACTTGTTCATTTGCTACTCTCATCTGTCCATTTAATTCCCAACTCTCTTCTGCGGCACCACACTTCCATCAACTCCAATCGCCCCCTTGGCCGGACCGCATTACCTTCGTCTCGCACCCATAGAAAAGGAGAGTGCAGCCGCGCCATAGAAAGCCTACCCAACGGCGTTAGATCACTGCTCATAATTAGTCTATCGCCGCGTATTTGGTATTTCGGTTTGCGTTGTGTTAGCTCCCCGTCCATCATTTTCATACAGCCGTGGATTACTTTATCTCCGATTCGAAGCTGAAGTATCGTGTGTGTAATGGTGGGTTTCGCGCCCCCCCAGTGACGCCCCCCAACGCGGCCTCACCGCCGACCCCGGCCCACAGGTGGGTGGGCCGGGGTCCGGACTGCGCCCCTCCCTGGTGGCGGCGCACTCCTTATTTGGAGGGAAGCGCACCCGCTCTGATCCCACGCGCCACGCTCCGGCCTCTCGGTCACGTGATTTGGCGGCGCGCGGGAAAAGGGTGATGGCGAGGGCGGGAGACCTTATTTCTGTCCGGGCGGCGGAAAATAGCCCCGCGGCGCGTTCGCTCAGTTGTGGGGTCTCTCTCGCTCCAAATGCAGCTTCCCTCGCGCTCGCCGGCCGGCCCTCCCTCCCGTCCCTCCCTTCTCTCCCTCTCGTGCCTCCCTCCCGTGCGTGCGTGGCCCTTTGCGTGCGCCCCTTGTGTCAACCGACACTGCGCGTCTACCCTCCAACCCTGGAGCCGCCCCTCCGATGCAATGTTTATGCTTCATTTGTCCGATTTCTTCGATGAGAAAGTAAAGAAATAATAGCATACGCTTGGCCGTACATTATCTTTTAACAGAGGCGTATCTTTAAAGTAGCTAGGGGAGCGGATTTTTAAATCTTCTCACCCTGCCTACGGATTGCCAGTATTGAAGATATCGCTGGAATGCTCTTTCCTGATTATAATGAGTGAAATCGGTTTAAACTATATTAAACAATGAAATTAAACTGGGTATTTAATTCAGCGAAGTATGACTTCTGGCACCATGTAATAATGACATTACATCATTTACCAGTAGATGATCTGGCTGGAATAGGACTTACAGGTAATATCCCTCACTGACTGATTTCAGCGGGGCATTTTCCTGCATTGAGTTTTAATTACAATTAAGCCAAGGTCAAGCATCCAAGTATGTTACACCTTGCCGTAAGACTTGTCTTTATAAACACTACACAGAACATTGTATTTTAAATTAAACAAAGTTGAGCAAAAGTTCAAGAATCGGTGTGAAGGGCATTTGAATCGGAATCTTCAATGGAGTCCTTAAGCCATTAAACTTGCATCAAACAGAGAGAGTGCATGTCGGACACCAGTCATTTAAGATAACTTGTAACTTAATCACACAATGTGATTCAGTCTCCCGCCTATCATACACCAACGAGAAATTCTCCCTCCGCAATCGGAAAGCGTCGACAGCCACCGTTCGGCCGTCAAATCCCGCCCAGCCGCGGCCTTGCCCAGTTCTTCGCTCACAACCGCACGGCCGGGATTTTCCCTTCGGATATATGCGTACGCTCGAGTTTTCCTGGAGCCAGTTTTTAATAGCCAAACTTCTTTTAGATCAGTTCTCTTCTTCCATTATGCGTGTTCACGCATGTCTCTATGCTGGATGATATTTATCTTGAGGGAAAGCCTTTTAATTCCCCTGAATTAAATTAGTATGTATTTGTCGACTTCTGAAAAGAGAAAGTTATTGATGACATGGATTTTGAATAGCATCACGCTTCCTTCGTTACGATTTCTGCGTTCTACGTTATCATTACGAGAAGGTCTATGACTAATAAACCATTCTATTTTTGTCCGGGTGATTCCCTGAGTTGACATTTGAACAAAACCATTGCTCTCATTTTTTATTTAAATTAGTCATCCAAGAGTTTGATACATTTCCAATAATTGGATTCCGAAATTCATGTTGTCCTATGCCATAAGTCCCTTAACACCAATAAATGACCCTCCATTTCTGATTGTGATTTTATTCATATCTTTATCGGTACAATTTCATTACAACTTGTTTCGATAAAAGCTGTAGGAAACACCATCGTCACTCAATAGCCAATTGATAACTTGCTTTTAAATATTCTTGCCTGCAGTCGCTCCAGACAAGCTTTACAAAGACATGCAATTCCCTCAAAGCGTTACTCGGTTGATTGCGGTTAAACTCTAGAGAGCAAATTGACCAGAAATTCTAAAGCTACTCTTGTCCCTCTCCTTCTTTTAAATGCATGTTCCTCAATGAAATGCTCTAATGCGTTCTTCTTCATTCTTCAGCTTATTATTCTTGGCGGAATCTTTGATGCATGAGCCATCAAACTGATTGTTCTGAAGTTGTCAGATTTCCCTTGATATTCTTTTTTACAATCCTGTAATCTATTATATATAATTACACGGAATGGCGTAGCTATTATGTCTCCTTAAGATTAGCCTTGCTACAAATTGAGGTGCCAGATTTTATGTCAAAGCTGAATGAGAAAGATTGTGCAAATAATGATATGTTTCCAAGTAAGTAAATAACTCATAGATATATCCAATAATATAAAATTACACATTAAACGAACATAATTCACCAGAATCTAAACTTAAAAACGTGATTATTTCCGCATATTTGTCTAGATTTCAATAGTAATGTGGTCATGCCAACGATCTCCTAACCAGGCTATAATTTTTCACCAGTTTCAGATTGAATAAATACTCAATTAGCGAAGCGAAATGCATGATTATCAAATCTACTGGGAGTTTTGCATAGTCATAGCAAATTTCATTGTTGAGCTGAAATGAAGACGGTTCTTATGGTCCACGGTCACCTCTGAACTTGGTTGCTAGCTGGTTCAAACCTCGGGGCGAAAATTTACCCCCAGATACGTCTCAGATGAAGCATGTCTCAGTAAAATAAATTCAAGTAAATAAAAAGAATGGTTTGAGGCGTCACTTTTATGGAAGCGATTAATAACGGAAAAGAGTCATCATCTCCAAGTCATCATCAGGTGATGAGGACTTTGTAAGTCGAAACCTAGGTCGTGTGTAATAAAATTTACGTGGAATAACTAAGTATTTTTCTTTTCCGTTCAAGTTAATAAGTAATTCATATCGCTGTCGAGGGAATTTCGCGAGCGTTATCTCTTGCGGTGCATGCTGGTCACTCTCCGCGTATTTAAAGATCCGCGAAAGTCTCATAATCATAAAGAACGCACGATGGTCTCTTATGAGTAGCGAATTGCTCTCATGCCGCGCTCACCACCAGCAGACTACGAAGCAGCGACAGTTATTATTGTTGATCCTAAAGAAATATGGAATCAAAATAACGCACCCGGGTTAGAAAGTGGATGGGGGAAAGAGGAAAGAATGAGGTCCCTATGGTGAATCATTGAAAAGCCACTGAATGAAGATGAGGGTCGCATCAAATTAGAACGTTTTGCGCATGCCCATCGAGAGGTCTGGAAGTGATTCTTTTAATTTAAAGGGAAAAAATCATAGTTTGATTCCCATGGTATTCTTGATGCCACCTATAAAATGAATAACATGTAAATCCAGTCAGATATATTTACCATGCATCTCATTTTAATAAGGCTAATAGAACTCCATAAGAGATAGATACTCCAGAAAAAGTAACTAATAATTTTTATTAGTTGGGTAATACTTTACCGTACTTGAAAAAATGGACTTATTCGTATCCACCGCCTGGAACACACTACTAGGAGCAAGGAGGTTCTTAGAATCATGTAACTTGGCGAGCTTAACGAGGAGGAATGCCTCAAAAAATATTTTTCCCACTGCAGCCAACACAAAATGGCAAGGACTCTGAGTATTAAAATCTTGTTCTCCAGCTTTCCAAGCGATATTTCGTATGCAAGGAGGTTAATATCGGTGGTGATGTCAATTAATTCAGTTATATTGAATCATTATGTACGTATAAATTAAGTAAATATAAGTTATATTAATCTTATTATCTGAATTGTGTAAAATTATCATTATAATTAGAATTAGTAAAATCGTCATGTCCTCTTAAAAAAATTGTAAAATTTATATGTATTTTATATACATAGTATGCTGAAATTATCTGGTGCAGTTTTACTGTGGCCCACTGTGAAACGAAGGCTATCACGCAACTTCCATATGGATCTTGATACACCGCCTTTGCTGCATCGTCATTTTTTTCTTCCATAACTTTCATGTTTTAGTGCTATTTTGGCACCTGAAATTGTTTCATTTTCTGCTTGGTCACTTGTTTCACTCTCACTTCTAAATCCTCCGCAATGCCCTCTGTAGCCTTTGCCTCCGCCTTGGTAGTATTTTTTACTTGCAGGTCCAAAACTCTAGATGGCTCTCAACATTTTGTAAACAGAGCCAAGGTTTTTTCTTTGCTTCACGTATTAATTTTTTCATCGCTCACTTTCGCGGAAAGTAGGAGTCTCAAGAGTATAAGAAGTCTATCACATTGAATTAGCTGAGTAGAGCGATAGGTTACTGGTGTACTCCTCATTCTATTTACAGTGAGCGTTTCCGTGGGCGCAGACTAATCCCGGAGAGTCCGAGGCTTCGTCTCGCTGGGTTTCTTACCCACCGAGAAGGAGGAGAGAATGGTTAAACTACTTTAGAGTTGATCCAAGTAGCTCCACAGCAGTTATACTTTCATAAAATTCAATTCTATTTAAAAAATAAATTGTCTCCTTGGTTAAGACGTTGAAACCATAACATTCGTGCAGGTACCACATTAATTTTTTTTAGTTTTAGGCATTAAAGTCTAAGTACCGCTTATCTGTTTAATATTTTTGGTATTGAGTCCTTCTTTGAAACATATTATCGACAAGTTAAATGACTTTGAAACTGATTTTTTATGATCGCTGGTGTAGTAACTTACTTAAGAATAGCACGAGCATGGGAAAAATATTAGTATATCAGGAAACACAACCTCTTAATACTTCTCGATACTATAAAAGTATCTTGCAAAAATCCATTTTAAAAAAATATGAACTTTAAAATTTTTTTCGGTTAGCCCCGATCGATAAATTGTGACTAGAGTATCAAGGAAAATACTTAGCAAACGAATCAAATCTAGTCATTAAATTTTTCATAAAATAATGAGTAACATTTTTCTGAAAATATATCGCCATTAAATTATGACGTTCCAAATTAATGAGGAAATATATTGGATAGGCAATCGTGAACATACATTTTACCGCTATTTAACGAGTTCATTAAATTTTCCGAATTAAGGCGTCATTTTTTGCAATACACAGTTTACAATTTTCATCATAATTTTCTTGTTAAAAGAATCCTGATATTTGTGAGTGTACACTGTCGGCCTATCCTTTCACGTTGGCAAATGACAACCAGGCGGACAACCAGGACCAACCTCTCCCAAACTCCGCCGCTCCACGGAAATAACGTCTTCGTCATCGGTGGCCGAACTCGGCGATAGAAGGCGAAGAGTGTGTATTATGTGTATACCGCCGGTGAAGTTGCACGCGTTTTTAGCGGCTCCAGCGGTTGAAATCTCATTCGATCCATGTGGTAATAATCAACAAAGACGAGAGTGATTGAAGCCTCAAACCTTGCTGAGAAGTCGCTGGGTTCCGTTTCAGATCGTGAACAATATTAATCCATTCGATTCGACTTCTCACCTATTACTCAGTTTCGGAAGACGAAAATATGAATTCCAGGTATCATAGGAAAATACCTCTTAGTTGTAGTGGTAGTTTTATTTTTGGGGTGCGTCGACAGCTATGATCATTTTCCATCACTGTCAAAAGGTTTATTGCCTCAATACCCAATTATTAAATATATAAATAAATACATGCATAAATATTGAAAATCAAAAGCCTAAAAAATGATACCACAACTATAGTTTCCCTATCAGGCTACTTTCCCTAAAAAAGCTTAAAACTCTATTTAAGGATTCAGGGTCATGCCCTAAAATATTACTTAGATCACCCCTTATTTTAAAAGTATCTCAGGCCCTCTGGAATTTGTCATGATATGCTTCACCGTCAGGGGCTGATCACACTCTTCGTAGCGAGGTTTTTTACGACGTGAATAGGCACGAATGTGTCAGGGCACAATGCCTCAGACGTACGATCGCCACTTCTTCCCTCCGGCTTTTCCTAACGGTGAAGGGCCACTCCGATAACACTGGCTTTATCCCCCGAAGCTTATTACTCGTGACATTCATCCACGCATCCCGCCATTGCTTTGGGACCGAGTTGCGCAGTGCAGCCTAAGGCTCGTCCCCTGGCTCCAACATGGAATCCGTCTCATGCATGTTACTTTCGTCGCTGCATCGGCTTTTTAACTTCCATCAATTCCCATTTGTCCAGGGATTATAGAAAGCATACTTTGTTACCACTCTGATGAAGGGATATGAGCCTAGGGTGTATTTTTCTGGACTATATTCTGCGCAACCACACGCTGATTCTGACTTCAATCCATCCGTGAACACGGGGACGAAGTCAGTGTGGGATCCGAGTAAAACTGAACATTTTTTAGTATTCCACATCAATGGTGCACCATCTTGATAGTGGACGTGATAAGGTCATCAACTCAGAATGTGGTGCTACCCAAGGTGAAGATTTCGGGTAGCAAACGGGATATATTTCGGGCAAGGTAAAATTCACGTCACTGATAAGATCATTTGAGCAAACGGCAAGGGGCCTAGTAGCCCTTCTCCATCTGAAAAATAAGTTTTAGAACCATGGATGAAAAAGAATGCTAAAACATGGATGGTCGGTCACGGATAAAACTTTGCAAGAATCATCATTTCAAGCACTCATCAGAAAGTCGTAATGCGTCACCAAAGGTGGCTACCCTGAAGAATGAATGTAGTGAATGTGTAATACTGGGCTGGCCACACGAACTCCGGCATCGTGAACTCCCGTCAAAGGTCTTAAATATACTCTTTCCCCGAAAAGTATACGATATAGCCATAATCCAATTTATAGCTCCACCAAAGCAGTCCCCTGAATATTCCTGAGGAAAGTATTATGGATTTGGTCCATGCCCGGAGAGTTATCGTGGACGTCTGAAATAGCTGATTTTAATTCCCAAAAGGGGAATTATATGTTATGCTAGAACTTTGTTCGTGGGATCCTCCTGAAGTTCGGAAAAATTCTCTCGCTTCGCTCCCTCGCATTTACAAATGTGCTGTCATTTCCACCGGTATCAGCAAATAGCTGGACAATTATCTCGCTAATTTCTGCACGTAAAATCGCAACCCTACCATCTACAAGTAGAGGTGGGATTCTATACGAGTGTTTCGATCCGGAGATTTTCTTCACTGTGTTCCAAAACTGTGCAATTGGGGAGACAAAGTCAATGCAGAAAGCTCTCTTGGCCTACTTTACAACTTTCCGGGCGCGCACGTAGCCGTCGAAACGAATCCAGCTTAGTTGCCTTCGAGATTTTTGTAAAAATACGACCATTTCTTATCCGGATGGATTTTCTGCATTTCTCGTTTCACCACGGGTGAACAAGTAAACTTTCCGGACGACCGAGGTGCACTTGCTGTAGCTTCTGCGATGATCTATGACGCTAGCACCTCGACGTTGTGTTAAAGGTCAGAGCTGGTATCGTACTTTAAAAAGAATTCTCCCTTATAAAATGTCCAGTCTGCTCAGCCCATAAGCCAGTTTCCTGGGTGGTTTAAAAGAGAAGAACTCCTTGGGCTAGGTTAAATAAGGGGGATATGATCACTCCCACAAACATAGCTATGGACAGAAATTTCCATTTTTGTAGTCAGACTGCTCGAACACGTTGCGATATCTATAGCAGAGAACTCGCCATAAAACTAATAGAACGAGTTTTTCGCCATTATTGAATAAAAGCAGGCTAACATCTCCGATAAAACTTGATAAAATCCGTCTCTTCCTGTTGCCCTGGGCCGTAGAGCTTCCCCATAGGGAGTCATGCGTATTAAAATCGCCCAGTAAAAGAAAGGGCCGAAAAAACTGGCGGAAAGGAGTCTCCAGCTTGAACTGGGTGACCGGTGCACCCTTCGGTAAATAAACGTTCCATGTGGTTATTTTTCCTGGGGCATATATGGTAGAAACCGCAGCTTGGAGAGGTGTTGTCAGTTGCACACGGGAGGTGCAAAGAGCCTCTTTAACAGCAACTACCTTTGCGCGACCCTTTAAATAACTGTGTGAGATGTCATTTCTATTTCACATTCATAATTTTAATGTAATATAAAAAATGTAGAAATATATATATATATATATATATATATATATATATATATATATATATATATATATATATATAACCTAACGCACCAGAAATCTTGTTCAACGAAGCCACGAGGTATATAAACGATGACTATCAAAGAATGAAATGCTCAGTATCCCGCAACGCAGGCAACCGGAATAACTTATGTGTTCCGCGGGTTCAATAATCACAGGGAAAGCTTTGCCAAAGGAGTTTAGTGTCATAGACAAAGTAGTTGGGTATGTGTTCTTCAGTTTCCACGCGGAATAGAGCGATGCATCACGTGACTTACGACAGTCGCCTGAAGAAAATCGTTTGCATCTCTGGGATCTAAAATTTGTTTACATCTCCTTTGCTTTTGTCATTATAAATCGTTGATCCGTGCCGTCTAGTGCACTTTGAAGAGGTACCATAATAGGATTCGTTTGATGCCGTCATGGGACCGTTATTTTTAGTGAAGGGTTAGAGTTTAATCATGAGTTTTTAGAAGTTGAGAATAAATTAGTTATAATCTTCCATCGCTCCTTCACCTCCGCTAATGGCATTAGGACGTTCGACCTCAGCCGAACATATTCCGTTAGGCATTCTGGCTTTTTTCATAAAGGTGGGAGGACGCTTTCGGTTTGTCGGGTGCTTTCTTTCGTCCGCCATGAATATGACCATATTTACGTGTAACACCATAACATGTGCGTTACCTTTTCTTCCTGATATCTAAAAATGCATCTGAGGTACTGATGACTTTCTTATTCATTTCACACCCCAGATTCCATTAATTATCCACGGCAATGTACTGTATTGGATTTCCAGTAAAATGACCACTTTTTGACAATAAATATATAGTAAAATAAATGGCCCATCATTTTTGTAAGGTACATTGGCTTTAGTGATTAATTATAGCGGTGCATTGGCCAGAGCGTATCTCTATATTCATATCAGAGGCGTAGTTTTAGATTTTGTGAAACAAATAAAAAAAACTTTGAAATACTATATCGAGTGTTTCGACGATAATGAAACCAGTACTCGGAATTTTATGTAAAAGTGTCACAAATTACCGCATATTGAGGCGTTTCGTTTTAATTTTCACTTTTTTTTTCAATTCAATTTCAATATCTACTCTCGACTCCTTTCATATAAACGAGCAAATGCTTTCGATTATGTTTTTAAACATAATTTTTATGCTAAATAACGGGTAAAGGATAAAAGAAACGATTGCTGTACATACATTTTTATTTATGTGTCACGACGGTACCGTATTTATGTCTAAGATCGGTACAAAAAAGTAATTTTTATGCTTGACAAATAATATTTCGTACCACTATTTCAATGTACCGTACTATATTTCCCGCGTGTTTTCTGTCAATGCCTATGATATGAATTTGATATATTTGAGGGTAAAAAGGTATTATCAGTAATTATCGAGATCTACGTTTTTGTAAAGTTATACTTAGATAAAGTGCGCGCCATTTTTTAAATTATAAATTTTATTTTGAATCAATTGTCTAAACATATCGAAGAAAATTAAGAACTCAGAATCTGGTATTTTATTTTATTTATAAAAGTATTAGGCATGCAAAAAACGCCATGTCTAAGGTAAATTAGTGGCGTTCAATAGGGTTACAAAATATTGACGCACCATACAAACCAAATAGACTATTATGAATGAATATTTCATTTTCACCGTTTTTCTTTGAGCAGTAATTTGAAGGTAGTTTTTCTTTGAGTAGATTTTCGTTTCGATTAAGCCATAAAAATACTGCCTATTGTGTAAATTGTGGAGCAATTTTTTTATATGCAAATATTCGTTGTATTCCTGATCAACTTTCCCCTCCTTCGCTCCACTCCGACGAAGCCCCTGCCCTCTCGCCCCGAGAAGCAATTTACGTTTTACCTGAGTTCATGCCTGAGTGACTTCAAATGATCCTACGTGTTTTTTTCACACAATTGACTTGCCTATAAGATAATTTTGTCCTTGAAGTGATTTTTAGCAGGGGTGATTTCTGTTGACGCGATATTGTCTTGGTAATGCAGCCATATTAGAAACGTGTAAAATCGTTTTCCCGGGCGTCACTCTTGAATTTTAAAACAATTTCGGAGAATGGCTTTCAACCATGGCTTACGCATTGTTCACTTAAATGCCATTTTTCATTTGTTGTAACTTTGAAAAGACAAAGCCTCTCATTTTGTGGCACTCACGCTGGTAGTATAATCAGATTCAATTTACAAGCCTTTGATGTTATTAGGGTTACTCATGCACACAATGGAATAAACTCAGAAATTATGGATCTTCATGGAAGTGCAATTTCATTAAAATCGATTTTTTCTACGTTAGGAGTCACTTTCCGGGCGTAACACATTTTTACTTTTAAGAGCCTTTAAACTCTTCAGTAGTTACCATGCATCTCCATCCCCCAGTCTTCTCAGCCGCTATAATCTTCCTCTTCCAAGCCTCGATCCCTCAACTTTTAGGCTATTTCTGCTCTCTCCCCCCCCCCTCCATGTTTTCCTTCCGGTCGTCCACGTTCCCCTCTTCCTGGTGGTGACCATTCCAACAGAGTGCTTGGCCATCTTTCCTCGTCTAACTCTTCGAACATGGCCATACCATCGGAAAGTTAGTCTCCGGATTCCTTGCACCGCTGATTCTTTCATGTCCGTTACTTGTCTAACATTTTAATTTTTCCTTTCTAGCTTGGACATCCTTGCTCCTCTCCCTATTACTACGTGGGTGGTCTAAATAGTTTCCGACCTTAGAATAAATGTCTTGTATCTTTGATAGGCCGGAAACTTTTCTGACCACCCTTGTATATCTCTCTATTGCTTTTAGATTTGTATTCAAAGGTTCAATCTAGGTTTAACCCAGCTCTCTTCTCCATAAGTCTGTCTGCTCCTTACTATTGTTTTCTAGAGTCCCTTCTATATTTCCTACGATATACCTCTCTCTGCTTCATAGAACTCAATTTAACATTTCAATTGCTCCTCGAGCTTTCTGAACTTTATATCCAACATCATCATATTCCCGCCTAGCCACTTCGTAAACAATGGAACCTAAATACTCATACTGTCTTTCTACCCTGATTGCTCCTTGTGGCAGATTAATGTCTTTTTCATTTCCTCCTGGTGCTATTAACAACTCATTGTTACTTTTCTAATACCTAAATTATTAATGCTAAGATATCTGGTATCTGGGTATAATATATCTATATGGATGTCTGGGTATATATCTCTGTGTGTCTGGGTATATATATCTATATGGATATCTGGGTGTCTGGGTCTAAGCTATGGTGTCTGGGTGTACAATATGATTTCTTAATAAATAATATAATTATCAAAAGAACTCTTAACGTAAAATCATTAATAAGATCAATTTTGTGCCTTTTTATAACTACGGTTTCCAAAAGTCTCATTGATTAATTAAAATTATCAATTTTCCACAAAAATAAAATTTATTAATACGACCGGTTTCAATGCAACTACATCATCTTCTGGATGATCAGAAACCAGAAGATGATGGAGTTGCATTGAAACCGGTCGTATTAATAAATTTTATTTTTGTGGAAAATTGCTAATTTTAATTAATCATGTTATTCCACCATATCACGCCTGAAACGTCTCTTTTTAGTCTCATTGGTGTTTGGGGGTGGGTTCAGGGAGATAATATTTTAAGAGCTCTCGTACCACTCACTTGTGGTGGTCACCTTTACATGCACTCTTAGAGGACGCTGACCCACGCATTGAGTTTGCGGTTAATCAACATACCATGAGCGTAACCCGTCTAAAGTTAAGAAATGTGTGTAATCCAGCTTATTTGGAGGACGTTAACAATTGTCAACTAGAATCAGATTACATGTGAGAACAGTGTTTAATTCATGCGAGGGTGAAGTGATATATTCTTTATTTAATACATGATTTGAATAATTTTACATAATTTCAAAATATTTTTAGCAAGGATTTGCAAGCTATGGAAACATTTCATAGTATTTTTCAAGCATTGAGCATTATGCGTCAACATGTTGGTTTGAAGAAGTGTGGAGAAAAAAAAGCTGAGGATTGAAATTAACTTGCGATTGACTCACAAATGCATGCTCACTCGAACCATTTTTTTTGGTCTCTCAAAATTATGAAATGAGTTCTGACAACGGAAGAGACGCATTACGGGTGTTAATTCAATTAGTATTCCAAATCAAAAAATAATGTACTTGAAGGAAGTGGTAAAACGAAGCTCCATTCATCAATGCATAGTGCGAGGGATGCGTTCTATAAAATATTATAGATATGCTAAATTTAATGTTCCACTAAAAATAATTTCTGACACTGACTGAAAGATATTTGGAAAGGAATGGCGAAATCCACAATTGGATGTCCCTGGCACAGAAACCAGAGTAATCAGGACAGCCTCCAGGTGGTTTCTCTCAATTGAAATTATTCGGAATACGAATTTATGCAAGACCTCAGATTTTCATAATCAACGCGAGTTTTATATTCTGGTATCATCGATTGCATCATTTTTTCGGTCAATCATCTTGGAAGTGAATTGCAAAAAAATTATTTCCTATCATAATAACTTCAATGTGAACAACTTCCGGAAGATTTTAGTGTGTCGGAACGGGTGAGTTTTCAAAATAAATTGAAAAAATTTGAATCATGAACTTGCTGTACCGTGATTTTCCCTTGCGCATTGAATGCAAGAGAAAATTTTTATAGACCGAAAGATAAGTAAACTGCTCTCTCAGAGGAAGGAAAATGGTTTGACACTGAAATCCATGAAATATACAATTTAATAATCTTTAATTTGAATTGTATCATGGTTAATTAAAAACGTTTGACACACTGCGGTTTATTCAACCGCCGCAGATGAAGCAGCCACCTTAAAAGAGTGTTGTCCTGTTTTGCATCTGCTCACTTCCAAGACGAAATCTTTCCCCGTCCTTAAATTCAAACTCCATACGATCGTCAAGTGAGAGTAACATTTCTACAACACCTCCGAGGCTTGCGTTTGAATTAACATCCTCCAGGTTTGCACTCACGCGAGGCAGAAAGAAGCATGGATGGCGACTTGTGCGCAGGGAGAAGAGGCTCAGAGACGACTCGGGGGGTCCCTCCGGAGGCTCTCCCGCCCCCACCCCCGCCCGCCCCCCGCGCTCCACATGGCCGCCGCCTCGAGGTCCTTATTTTTAGTGGGCACCCTCGCCCCCTTCGCAACGTCGCATCCCCTCCCCTCCCCCTCTCCCCCTGTTCCTCAGTATTCACTCCACGTCCGCCGACCACGTCCCTTTCCAAGGAAGGCGTGCTTCCCGTCGAAGTTGACGCACTCCTCAACAGCACGCAAATATTTCCCCCACCCGTCCGAACAATGCATGGAACCGAGGGTTGCATGAGGGATGCACGGACCCCCCCCCCCCCTGAGAGAGTGGATTCGAGCAGCACGTGTATAACAGTGACTCCTCCTAGGAGTGCCATCTCCCTCTTCTACCACGTAAGGTGGCGATTGCTTCACTTCAGCAAGTACGCAAGCTAAAGTTTCAGACATTTTAATTCAATTAAAACCGTTTGATCATGTATGTATTCTGCAATAGAATCGCTATATAATTTCAACACATCACCAAAACCCAAAATATTCCTTAATGCCAGTGAGCTAATAATTACATGAAAGTAACTGAGCCCAGGAAATATAAACCTCGATCCCGTGATTATTTCGGAAAGATTTACTCAGTAATGAACGTATAGACATGAATTACACAAGATAATTCAAAAGCAGTCCCTTTGCAATTGTTCCGGATAGAAAGAAGAATGGAACCGAACTCCTAAGTGCAAATCCGCGGAGGTAGGTATGTTGCGGATATATGATACTTGAATGATTGAAATGGTTAGTAAAATTCTCTCTGAACTGTCCTTTTCTCGATTATAAATCCCCTGCATTCAATGATACAGGAAGTCACAGATGAGATACAGGGGAACATTACCGTTCATCCACCGATTCAAGCTCAGAGGGCGCAATTATTGTCACAATATCCGTTGCCATTGTAATTCCCCTGCACATGTCACGCAAGCATGCTTCTCCAATACCATTCAATCGGGGGGGGGGGGGGGCGTGAAGATTGTCTCTTTCAGACGAAGGATATAATGGAAGTTAATAAATTTTTCAAAGACTGATGAAGATCCAGATTTTTTTAATATGGTTTTTCATTTGCCCTACTAATCTTTATTTTCTAAGACCGCATTTATTCAAAAGCTAATGTTGACTCATATTACGCCATGTACGTACGCGCAAACTAAAGTATCATCAACTTATGTTTCTGACTATACAGGGGTTCGTCCGGAAAATAAGTGTACTGAGCTCAGGAAAAAAAATTATTACACTTTTACATATCTTAAGCTAATATTCCTCAAAATAGGACCCTTGTGAGTCGATACACTTGTTCCAGCGGCGTTCCCATTCCTGGAACGCTCCCGCGAAGGCATCATCGGGAATCTCTCGAAGACACGTCGTCACGGCCTCTTTGACGGCGTCCAAAGTCCCGTATCGCGTTCCTTTCAAACTCCTCTTTATCTTCGGGAACAGAAAGAAGTCCGGTGGTGCCAAGTCCCGGGCTGTAGGCGGGTGCGGCAGCGTTGCACGCCGTGCTTGGCAATGAAGTCCGACACGTCAAGCGCGGTGTGAGACGGCGCATTCGGCAGATGTTTTTGATCGCTGGCCGGACATGGGCGACTATTTTTCGAAGCCTGTCGAGCACTTGGACGTAAAATTCAGCATTTACAGTTTGTCGTTCAGGTACAAATTCGTAGTGGACGACTCCCCTTTTGTCAAAAAAGACAATGAGCATCATAAACTTATTTTCCGGACGAACCCTGTACGTATTTAGAAACTGTCAGGGGTACTTTTTTGAAGAAAGAAATTTCATGCATTTATAAAACTTGCTCATTTTCATTTGCAAATACAAAAGAAACCTTGTTTAACTACATATACGTGCATATACAATTATTAACTTGATATCGTGCAATTTCTTTCTAGGGGATCGGAATCGGGTGTCTAACGTACCGGCTTCCACCGAGATAGTCCGGGTTCAAATCCTGGAGGCAATGAATATTTTTCAGTGGTATTCCGATCCCTACTTAGGTGCTATGTAGAGAGCACTTTGAGTGAGTACGACGTCCGTTGGATGAGACGTTAAACTGCGGACCCCTTGGCGCCTTTTGATAAGAGTAGGCTAATGCCGACGCCAGGTTTCTCTCCACCCTTCCTTTCACATCCATCCCTAATGGCACAAATGACCTTAGCTGTCGGTTGCCTTTCTAAAAACTACTACTATATTTCTCTCTAACTTTCAAATCGTCTTCCAAGAAGAGTGAGAATGGAGACATTATATAAATGCTCACAGCATCCGGAAAATTATATGATAGCATCATCATCTTTCTACATGTTTGCCAGAATGAAGACGTTTATAGATCTATTTAACGTATTCATACTTAAGGACATACGAGTATATATGGACCTACCATTTCGTAAAATTTGGATCATTAGGTGTTACTCAGTGGTGACATTCTGAGTTAAGAATACTTCCACATAATAATTCCACCTCAAATTCCTTACTACTAGATTCTGGTTTCGACTTTCAAAAGTAATTGTTATGTTGTCTTCTAGACCTCGCCTTAAAAAAGTAAAACGTTGGCCAAAACCTTGGTTATGAAGGATTGATTGTTATATGGAAATGGAGGAAAGGTGTTTTAATGTCATCACGATGCTAAACAAATTTTCAATATGATAACAATTTAATTTTTCACCTAAGCGAATCTTTTGATGGAGGAAATATTTACGCACATTAAAAGGATCCATAATAATTAGGCTCTTAAAATATTAGAATATTTAATTTCTTGGTTTTTAACTGACTTTAAAACAGAGGCATGCCAAAACTTTATGGCTTTATACTTTATGAAACCGCATTTTGTCAAAAAATGTTCAAAACATTCAATCGGTAGTATATATAAAAGTATTATCCTTGCACAGTAGGAATTGCATTTGTATGTTCCTTGCTGTGCGTAATGGATACTCGTAAGTTGAGAAATTGGTTATCGAGCCCGTTTTACTTCCAAATATCTTTCATAACATAAAGGGACGGAACAAACCTATTGCGCTCAAATTTGATTTCTAAAATCTTTTTTAATGTGAAAAAAACGGTGCGCAAAAGGGTAGGGCGGGCAACTCAAGTGAAGCGTACGCTTATAAGTGGAGGGAATGCGGATCTTAGTCCAACATGACTGCTCGCAGTGGAAGAGTCCCTGTTTCTGCTCCACTTATCATGCTTTAAAAATCCTATTCACTGTCGTGGACGCTTTCCGTCGTATTTCTAGTCATGTATAGTCTCGTCATTTTTCGTCATTTTAAAGCCTTTTGGCGATATAGATCTTCGAGCTGAAAGTTATTCGTACTTGCCTTGACTGAATAAATTTCCAGCCATTTGATGATTACGTGAAATAAACCCATTGTTATTCTTCTAAATAAATTAACATTTCTTATCCATTTGTGCAAATAGTTTTGTTTGCCAAGCAACAGCTTCGAGATTATGTTGAGAAAATCATACAAGTAATTGTTAATTTTTCTTCAGTTTTTCATTGATGCCTAGCCTAACGTGGCTACCTACCACTGCACAGAATTTCAAATAACCTATTTATTTTGCTTTCCCGTCGTTGAATTCTCTATACCGACAAAATAATAAATGGACGGAATATCAGAGTAGACTTGAGAGGCATATAACCTAATGGAAACTACCGCAGCCTTAAATATAGGTAAGGTACAAGAGGGTACAAGAAGGTACAAGAAGGAAGATTGGAGGGGAAATTGGGGTGGACGGACATAGTAAGGGGAATGGATCAGGATTTTCCGTTACCTCCATCTTATTTTAACTTGGATGCTTAGGAAATATCGGGGCGGGCATGGGAGGGTCGAGAATGTAAGGGCGCTGGTTAAATGAGTTAGGCTTACAGATTACCAATAATGACTCAGGCAGACAGCCAAAGAATTTGAATTTTTATCACATGCATAACAAAATTAATGCATATGAGATGGATATTTGACAAAATAAAGCCGCAGTGGTTGGATTCACAAAAGTGAGGAACGCCATTATAATTAACAATTTAGAGTCAAC